>CM071936.1:66076941-66475740 GCA_016081115.2 Rehmannia glutinosa
ATAACACCGCAACCCGCCAAAGAAAAGAAACCTGCTCACTAAAATAAAAACTCATTAAACGCACTAGGAATTCATTGAAACTGTAAGCCCTAAATTGATGGATATCGAAAGAGTCGAAAATCCATTTCCATAGGGCCTCGCAAAAGCACATGAGACAAATAAGTGATCAATAGATTCCGCGTCAGAACAACAAAGAATACAAATCGAGGGGCCTGTAAAGGAAACCTGTGATCGTAGAACATCTAAAACCGCCAGTCGATTGTGAATGGCGCGCCAAGTCACAATCGAACGTCTTTCCGGAATGTGAGGGGACCAAATCCAGGAACCCCATTGAACCACCGGGGAGTGAGGGCGCAGATATGCGTAAGCCGCCTTCGAGGAGACGGTCCCATCATCAGAGTGTATCCATGCCCGCGCATCCGACGAATCCGGGGCAATGGGGATTCTAACAATATCTCGAACCATATCCAAGTATGCCTCTATAAACGATAGAGTGAAGTGCTAAGTCCCATTGTAAAAGTAATCCGAGATGCGTTGCCGAAATAAATATATGTACTCCTGCGGGATACCAATCCTATCTGCAATGGTGTAACCCAGCCAGAATAAAATGCCAGAGTTGCATCCGGGGATCCAGCGGCAGTCCTCCAAGAATCCCAAGATCCCAGGCGAACCCCCTCCATATGGAAGAGGGGATGTACGATCGACTTGGAAAACCCTCAAAAGTGAAAAAGCGCTTTCTGAGGGTGCTGTAAACCAAAGAGTTTGAAGTCATAATCTTCCAATCCATCTTCATAAGGAAGGCATTATTGGCAGCAACGATGGAACGGACGCCCAAGCCTCATTCCGTCCGAGGCATACAACAACGACTCCAATTAACCACCACTGAACCCTTAGAGTTCACATTCCCAGTCCATATGAAATTACACATGGCCTTTTCCATTTGTCGAAGCAATGTTCTAGGCCATTTGTAAACCATCATGGTATGCACGAAGGAGCTGGTAATCACCGAATTCACCAAGCAAATGCGACCAGCAATAGACAACAAGGAACCTTTCCACCTCCTGAATTTAAAGATAATCTTATCGAACACCTTTGGTGAAGATCCGCCACTTTAGCGCCTCCTTGAAGATTGGGGTGCCCAGATAGACCATAGGGAAGGCGCCCATATGCATCACTGTAATCGTCTAAATACGCCCTCGCATGTAATTAGAGACCCGACTGCCAAAATAAACTTTAGATTTATTCAGATTGAAAATCTGCCCCGAAATGTCCGCATAAAGATTGAGCACCTGGATAATGGAACGTGCATTGCTCGTGGAGGCCCCACACATAATCACAATTTCTAGATCGTTCGATGGTTCTTTGGGTCATTTTGTTTGGGTTTTGGTGGAAGTGGATCTTGCTAAGCCTTTGCAGGACTTTATTATGTTGGAACGTATGGGTCATTGCTCGTTAGTTTTGAAAGATTGCCGTTTGCTGCCCTACTTGCGGTGTTACGGGACATACTACAGCCTCATGTCGTCGTATGAGTAAGACAGCGGAGCCTCATGGACGACCCACCTCTCAACGGGGTCGTTCCAGGGAACGTAAAACTTATCGTCATGTGCACAAATCACATGATAAAGGAAAAATCATTGTTAACTCAGTGGATGATGCAGTTTCTTCTTGTAATGAGGATTCAGTTTCTCTGCCATTGGTTTTGGTATCGGATGTTCATCAAGCCCCAGGCCACACTCATGTGTTGTTGGATAATTCTTTTGTCGCCTTGGCTGAAGAGGATGATCTGGGTAGTGATTCGCACTATTCGGAAGTCCCTAAGGATTCAAGACCGTTGCCTGTGGCTTCCTTGCCCCCACACTCTGTGTCACGAAAGCATACTCAGACAATTCAATTCCCATTGGAAAAACCAATCAGACTTCTCAGTAGGGCTTTTCGGGATAGTTCCCTGGATTCTACTCGACAACATCTGCAGAAAGATATTGAGATTGGTCACACGCCTCCTATTCATCAATTTGCTATCACTCGGGATTCTGATGGGGCCAAGAATCTTAACATTGTAGCAGGTAAACGTTGGGCAGATTATGATGAAGAGCCTCAAGTCGTTTCAGAGCCTACAAAATCTGGTGGCGACACGGAGTCAATTAACACCCATGCTGCCTCTGATGATCCCACATCCGTGTCTCCAACATGGTCATTGACCCTTCAAATTAACAAATGAATTTTTTGTTTTGGAATATTAGGGGAATAGGGAATGTTGCTTCCCGTAATGTTCTTAAAGCTCTCTGTCAATGCTATAATCCATCATTGGTTGCCATCGCTGAACCTAAGGTGCAGTTGGACGGTATTCATGGTTCATTTTGGGTCACCGGGGTTTACTGATTTATGACTCAAAATTTTCGTTCTTCTGGGAGATCAGATATTTGGATTTTTCGGCGCTCGGATGTGAATTTTCTTCGGCATATTCTTATTTCAGATCAGTTTATCATTCTCAAGGTTACTTTTGCTAATGTCAGCTTTCATGTGGGATTTGTGCATGCTCTTTGTACCCATGTGGATCGTCGTTATCTCTAGGCCAATATCATTGGTCGGGGATCAATGACTTGGTTTTAATGAGCGACTTTAATGCTATCTTGGGTAATCATGAGAAGAAGGGACAAGGGGTCGCCTCCTTCGCATCATTTCAGGACTTTCGGGATTTCCTGGAAAATGCGGGTCTTGTTGCTATTCCTACCATGAGCAACTTTTTTACTTGGTGTGCTACGAGGGGCAGGGGCACCCTATTCAGGCCAGGCTAGACCGATCCATAGCTACTTCGCGCTTTCTCTATCTCTGGCATAAGGTGGATAATTATGTGTTTCCCCGCATCTGCTCTGATCATCACCCTCTTTTGCTTTCTTGCTCGAACCAGGCTACTCGGGGCTCGAGGCCTTTCCGTTTTCAGCGTATGTGGATTAAGCACCCGGATTTTCAGCAATTGGTTGCTTCTTCGTGGAATTCTTCAATTGTGGGTATGAATCCATTGACTCGGTTAATGTTAAAACTTAAGCAATTGCATCCTACGCTCCGCTATTGGAATAAGGAGGTGTTTGGAGACGTGAACCGGGGTGTTGATGAGGCTTTGGAAAAGGATCGTCAGGTTCAATCAGATATTGAGATTATTGGTTATAATGACAGTCTCAGAGAGCAGGAACTCGAAGCTCAACGCTCCCTTAATCAGGCGTTGCTTCTTCAATCGGAATTTCTTTGGCAAAAATCGTGGGCTGCCTGGCTAGTAGATGGTGATCGTAACACTTAATTCTTCCATCGTTGAGTCAAGCCAAGGCTGTTCGGTCTGGTATTCATGGCTTGATGATAGATGGACATTTATCCACGGACCCTGCTACCATCCGTGACCATGTAATCCAATTCTTCGAGGACTTATTCACGACTCCGATTGGGCCCGCTATTGACTTTTCCCATATTGATCAGATTATTAAACCCGGCCATTTCGGCAGTTGATAATGCTTGTCTTAGCTCCTTGCCGTCTGAGATGGAGATTCGGGATGCGGTTTTTGATCTTGGTGTTCATAGCTCCCCTGGCCCCGATGGTTTCAATGGGGTGTTCTATCAACATTGCTGGGAGAAAAAAGGATATTCGAAAATTCTCTCTCTAGGGTTTAACTCTTCTCTCTCTTGCACAAGGTTCGAACGTTTAGTCATCTTCATCCGGCGTCTCCATCGGCCATGGCCTCGTCGGAGTTCTCCGGTTTAACTTCGAACTTTGATCCGCCCCATGCACGTTTGCATGGATCAGCCCCTGCACCTTCTTCTTCGCCACACAAAGTACAATCAATTGATGGGAAAACATTGACATCGGGAATGTTCTCTTTCTACGGAGTGCCGTGGAACTTTTTGCCTCGTACCACCAACAACGGCCAGCAGCGCCCTTCGATGATTGGGGAAGCAGCGCCTCACGCCTACCATGCTGTTGGTCCCCACACAACAACCTTGTACCATTGCGCCGCGCCAACAACTTCCACGCAGCAGCCTCTTGGTCCCCACGCAACAGCCAACAACCTCCTGCAGCATGCCTCCATGCAATTGGTCCCCACGCCGCCATTGTTGAGTGCGTCAACAAGGGGGGCAGATCCCCATCATGCCCCACTCCTTGAGGGGCGTCCCTTTACCCCCATGGATTCCTATGTCCATGGGGGGCTGGCCCTCCTTTGGTTGCTCATGGGGACCAGCGACGATCTCCACTTCCAGGGACGCCCCCTCCCAGGGAAGTGATGACCCCTGGGCCGCCGTCAGCCGTCTCCATGGAATCCCGTCCTCAGGCCCCCGCCCAGTATATGGTCCCAAGGATGCACCTCACATTTATGGAACATCTCATTCAATGCCAACCGTTTACGAATCGCAACCTCGACATTCGGCTCATATCTCTATTGATCAACCCAATTTTGGCCACTCGTTTGCAAACATTGTTTCGGTACACACCACGATATGGATTCAACCAAGCATGCCCAAGGTACTCACCACGACGTGGATTCACCTCTACGCAGGCCCAAGGTAATTGCAAAACTTTTGCGCATCCGATTTAGTAATTCCAATTCTATCCTTAAGCTAGGTTAGAAAAGGTGATTATTATTCCGTCACTATTGATGAACACGTTTATCAACAACGCGCGAATGAATTCACTTTTTTAGGAAAGGAAATAAACCATGGGCGACCATCTTTGCATAAACGCTATCTCGAATTATGGGGTATTAACACCGATCGAAACTAATCCCCACAGGTAAGGGATTTTTTTGTGTTAAGTTTTCTAATGCGCGAGGTCGTGCTAGAGCTCACGCTCGTATTAATCTGGGCGCTCAATCCGGTACTATCCATCTCTCTCCATGGGTTTGGTTTCAATCCCTACAAAGTGCACAAGTCGATAGCAAGTGTTTGGGTCCGAATCTACGAGCTTGGTCCGGAATACTGGGACCCTAATACTATCTTGGGAATAGCCCGTGCGATGGGTTGGACACCCAATCCAAATAGACCATCGTTCGTTAGATGGCTCCTGGCCATTTCATCCAAGTCTTGGTGGATATTGATTTGTCTAAGCTCTTGGAGGATCACATTATGGTTGAACCGGTGGGTCGGTGCTCATTTGTGTCAATTACGTACAAAACGTTGCACTTCTATTCAAAGTGTGGTATTACGGGACACTCGGCGGCATCTTGGCGCTTCATTCCAGTGGAGAAACCTACTATGGAAAGGTGTGTTTCTCGGATCGTGGACATCTGCGGGGCGTCATCGGGGCGCGAATCTTCGGTATAAGCGGGGATGTTCACGGGTTCGTAATTTATCGTCTGTTCGGAGACAAGGACAAGGCCGTTGATGACTCAATGGGTAATACGGCCTCGACTACGCGCGCTGGATCTCTTTCCCACGCAATTGTCACCATTTCCAACACATTTGAGGCGCTGGGCTCAGACGACTCCTAGGATCAGCATCCCATAGATTTCCAGTCCGATTATCCAGCTAGGGAGTCTTCTCCCAAGGCCACTACTTCCAACACCGGCACGGTTTCCACCATTATGCCTATTACGGTTCAATATCCTTTGGGAAAGCCAATTTGAGCTCTCAGCCGTGCCTTCCGGGATAGCTCCTTGGACTCGGCGAAATCTAGAAATCTCCAAAGTAGACGCAGCTCGGTTTCCATCGTTGGGCTGTGAGAGGTGAGGCGCGATGGAGCTTGCAACGTTCGTTGACGACGTCCCATCGCCGGGCTGTTAGGGACGATGATCGAGGGGGCGTGCGATGGGTGCAACCGGCCAGGTGAGTGTAGGGACGTTTGGGATCGTGCATGGTGGGGCGAGAAGTTAGACATTCTCGCTAGATGTTAAACCATAAAACAACTCCGACGAGGCCATGAATAAAGCTGGCCAGCAAAATCACCGGCGACGATGGGCTAGGCGCACGAATGTGAGAGAGGAGAGAGAAGAGAGCATTAGGGTTTTTTCTTCTTGCTTCTCGTCGGCAAGATTAATTCTATCCCTAAACCTATTTTTTTTTAATGAATTAAAGATATATTAAAAAATGAAAGAGTGATCTTGATCACAAGCTGATCAGGTGACCAAAGAAACAAGACGAATATCAAGTCCAAGAGAAAATCGAAATGGTCACAAGCCGACCAAATGGCTGAATGGTTGGGGCCTCATTAAAACCTCTTAAGGTAAAACCCACTCTTATGGGAAAAACCCTTGGCAGGAAAAAAGAGTACCCCCCATAAAAGAAAGAAGGCATCCAAACGTACAAAAAGAGAAATTCGGAATGCATTAACTAACAAACCTATAATTGGACTGACCAACATAGTCCTCAGTGAGAAAAGGCACGAGATCCTCAGGCGGGGCTTACTCAGAATGCCTGCCACTCGATTGCCTTCCCGATAAATATGTGAGACCACTAGCTCCATCTGTGAAAGCAGATGAAGAGTGTAACGTCACTTGCTAAGGTGACGCCAAGGAACCTAAACGGATCTCTTATGGAGCGGATTCACCACATAAACCAATCCGACTCAAGCCGAGTTGTATCGAGCCCTTAGCAAAAGCATAATGAATGGCCCACATCACTACCACTAACAACGCCTCAAACGCATAGCCCGCACCACAATAGCTCACACAACATCCCGAAAAGCCTCTGCAATTTCGGAAGACTCCGGAAGCAGTAAGACTTCCTAGAGCCCACGAAGCACTGCCGTCCGTATTCACCTTGATCCAGCCCAGAAGGGGTTTTTGCCAATTAACTTCCACAATCTTCGGGGCTTGTTGAGCCCGCCCAGGAACACGCAGTCTACGAAGGATGAAGAGGTCTTGCTGATCATTGTTCATGCATCCCCGATCTAATGAAGATGATTCAACGATAAGAACTTGAAGATGGAGGATTGCCGCGTCCACCGTCTAAAGTTTATTGTTAAAAACCAACTCATTCTGGATATGCCAAATGAGCTAGATACAGGATAGAACAGCCACACGCCATAAGAAAGTAACCTGCTCACTAAATTGAAAATTCATTAAACGCACCAGGAATTCATTAAAGCTATAAGCCATAAATAGGGGAACGTCAAATGAACCAAAAATCCAACGCCAAAGAGCCCTTGAAAAAACACAAGGACAAACAAATGGTCAACCGATTCAGCAGAGGCACAACAAAGAGCACGCATCCAGGGGCCAATGAAACTCCCCACAGTACGCAATCGTCCAAGATCGCTAACCGATTGTGGATGGCTCTCCACACCACAACCGAACGGTATTCCGGAATGTGAGGAGACCAAATCCAAGAGCCCCATTGTACTTCCGGAGAATGGGGACGAATATTTTTTTTGAATAAATGCAAAATTTTATATAAAAAATGAAAAGAGAGTAATCCTGATCACAGGCTGATTAGGTAACCAAAAGAAAGCCTGAAAAACAATCTCAAAAAAGAAAGCGAAATGGTCACAAGCCGACCAAATGGCTGAATGGTTAGAGCCTCGTTAAAACCTTCCAAGGTAAAACCCACCCTTGTGGAAAAAACCCTTGAAAGGAAAAAGAGTACCCCCCAGGCGTAAAGAAATGAAGAAGCAGCACGTGCTAACTAACAAACCTATAGGTGGATTGGCCAACATAGTCCTGTGGTGGGACGCCCCACCATGTGCCGTACTCCATCTTCTTGCTCAACATATCTGCCACTCGATTGCCTTCCCGAAATATATGTGAGACCACAAAATCCATATGAGCGAGCAGGTGTAAAGTGTAGCGCCAATTGCTAAGGTGGCGCCAAGGGACCTCCGTAGATATCTTCTCCAGCAAGTTCACCACATACATCGAATTTGATTCCAGCCAAAGTTGCGTCCAACCCTTTTTAGAAGCATAGTGATCGCCCACATTGCTACAACCAGTTCAGCCTCAAACGCGTATCCCGAACCACAGTGGTGTACGAAACATCCTCGAAAGAACCTTCTACAATTTCGGAAGACCCCTGAAGCGGTAAGTCTGCCCGGCACCCTAGAGGAACTTCCGTCCGTGTTTACCTTAATCCAGCCCGGGAGGGGTTTTTGCCAGTTAACCTCTACAATCTTCGGAGCTTGTCTAGGTCGTCTTGGAACTCGCAGCCTATGCAGGATAAGGAGTTCATGTTGGTCAAGCATACACTGCTTTCGAGGAAACATTCTCATCATTAGAGTTCAACCAGACCCGCATATCCTGTGAGGAGGGTGCGATGGGGACCCGAAAAATATCCCAGGCAAGATCCAAGTAAGCCTCAACAAATGAGAGGTGAAGTGCCAGGACTCATCGTAGAAGCACTCCGAAATGCGCTGCCCAAATAAATATACATGCAGAATACCAATTCTGTCTGCTATGGAGTAATCCAACCAGTTGTCAAGCCAGAATAAAACCTCGGAATTATATCCAGGGATCCAAAGAGAATCATCCAAGCAATTCGCAATGCAAGGCCTAATCCCAATCCAAATAGAAGAAGGGTTGATATTGTTATTATGTGTGGGGCTTCTTCAGCCAATGCCAATGTCCTTCTTCAAATTCTCACCCTTTATGCAATCTCGGGCCAAGTGTTCAATCCTGGGAAATCTTAAGTTTACTTTGGCTCCCGGGTCTCATCATATGTCCGTGAGAGGGTGCAAACTATCATGGGGATCCAGCCCGGGACGTTTCCCACCGTATACCTAGGCGCACCAATCTTCAAGGGTGCCCCTAAGGTTGCAGACTTACAGCCCGTCTTTGATAAGGTTATCCTCAAATTCAGAAGATGGAAAGGTTCATCGCTTTCCCTTGCTGGTAGAGTTTGTCTTGTTAATTCGGTGATTACTAGTTCTTTTGTGCACACCATGATGGTTTACAAATAGCCCAACACTTTGCTCAAGCAGATGGAAAGGGCCATGCGTAATTTCATTTGGACTTGGGATGTGAATACTAAGGGTTCTGTGATAGTGAATTGGAATAAGTGCTGCACGCCTCGGACTGAAGGGGGACTGGGCGTTCATTCGATTGTGGCAACTAACATGGCTTTCTTGATGAAATTGGGCTGGAAGATCATGAACTCCGACTCGGTGATCTTCAGCACCCTTAGCGTCGCTTGACGAGAGGGATGGGGCGGTTTGGAGGTCATTTATTCCTTCTTCAATCAACTGGGATTGAACCTTGCATCTCGGCTTGCTTGGATGACTCTCATTGAATCCCATGGGCTAATTCTGAGGTATTATTATGGATTGATAACTGGCTGGGTTATTCTATAGCAGACAGAATTGCATCCCAGAAGATTATAGATACTTATTTCATCAGCGCATTTCGGACTACTTTTATGACGGGTCCTGGCACTTCACCTTCTCGTTCGTGGAGGCTTATTTGGATCTGGTCCGTGCTATTGTACGCGTCCCCATTGCCCCAGATTCAAGGGATACATGAGTTTGGTTGAATTTGGATGATGGTTTAGTTACCTCGAAGGCAGCATATGATCATATTCGTCCCCATTACTCGGCAGTCAAGTGGGGTTCTTGGATTTGGTCGCAACATATCCCAGAACGGCGATCGGTGGTGGCTTGGCGGGCTATCCACAATCGATTGTCAGTTTCTTGGATTTATTACGGGCTAGGAAGTTTCTATCGGCCCCTCGGTTTGCGCTCTTTTTGTCGCAAATTTGCGAGAATCGATTGATCATTTATTTGTCTCTTGTGTCTTTCAGGAGCTCTCTGGCGACGGATCTTTGATTCATTCAACGTTCACCCTTTTCAGGCTCATAGCTTTAATGAATTTCTGCTACGGTTAATGTACTTTCATTTCAGTGAGCAGGTTACTTTCCTCTGGCGTGTGGCTATCCTTTCCTGGATATGGCTCATCCGCATATCCGTAATGAGTGGTTTTCACAACAAAATCGGATAGTCGCCGCGACACGTGTCCCTTAGAAGGAAACTTACAACACCAAACTCACATGTGTCCCTTAAAAGGACACTTACAACAACAAACTGACACGTTACATTACAAGGATAAGAAATTGACGTGTCCAACAAAAAGACAATTACAATCATAAACTGACATGTGTCCACTAAAAGGACACTTATTATTACATGCTAACACGTGTACATTATAAGCACCTATACAATGCTGACATCACCCTTTTTCATGGATTGTAGTTGTAGTCGTAGTATTTCTTTGACTAGGGTTCTATCCAAATCAATCCAAAGCTCTACCAATCAATGTCTTCATCTTCAACAAGCCACGAGTCTTGGGAATCTGGCTCGAACATCTGAGTATCTATGTCATCGTCTTGATTATCTTCTTATTGGTGACTCGACTATGGTTCATCAACACATGGGACTATCATGAGTGATGTATATATAGGTTTCGGTCTAGGTGGGTTTGGTGGAATCTTGTTTACAACCAAGAGATGCATGCATAATTCATTAACCTCATGCTACTGGTTAGTGATTGTTCCTGATAAAAACTTCCATTTGAAATGTAAAGATGTCGGTATAAATCTGTACGCTTTTCCCATTGTGAAATACCGATTTTTTTGAATAAGTGCGATATATATATATATATATATAAAATGAAAAAGAGTATTCCTGATCACAGGCTGATCAGGTAGCCAAAAGAAAGCCTGGAAATAATGTCAAAAACCAAACGAAATGGTCACAAGCCGACCAAATAGCTGAATGGTTGGGGCCTCGTTAAAACCTTCAAGGTAAAACACACCCTTGTGGGAAAAACCCTTGGAAGGAAAAAGAGTACCCCCGGAGAAATAAAAATGGGAAAAGAAACTTTGCGGTGGCGCACTAAGTAACAAACCTATAGTTGGATTGGCCAACATAGTCATCGATGAGGTAGTTAAGGAGCTCAGGGCGGGATGCCCCACCATGTGCCGCTCCATCTTCTTGCTCAAGCAAGTCCGCGACCCGATTGCCAATGACTAAGATGGCGCCATGGGACCTCCATTGTTCTCTTCTCCGATGTAGTTCACCACATACATCGAATCCGATTCGGCCATAGTTGCGTCCAACCTTCGCAAAGGCATATTGAATTGCCCACATTGCATCGACCAATTCAGACTTCAAACGCGTACCACTGAACCACAATGATGGACAAAGCATCCTCGAAAGAAACCTCTACGATTCAGGAAGACTGCGGAATGCGTGAGGTTGCCCAATGCCCCTAAAGCGCCTGCGATCCGTGTTAACCTCGATCCAACCCGGGAGGGGTTTTGCCATCGAACCTCTACAATCTTGAGCATGTCTAGGCCATCCAGAACTCGCAGGCCGTGCAAGATAAATAGGTCTTGTTGATCATTGTTCATGCATCCCGATCCAAAGATGATGATTCCATAATGAGTACACGAAGTTAAATGATTGCCGCCTCCGGTGTCCATATTTTGTTGTGAAAAATCAGCTCGTTGCGGATAGTCCAAATAATCCGGATGCATGAAATAATCGCCACACGCCAAAGGAAAGTAACCTGGTCACAAAATGAAAAGCCATCAATCGCACCCGATGGCTCGTTGAAACTTTATGAAGAGGGTGAACTTGGAAAGCATGGAAGATCCAACGCCATATATTTCCTGCAAAAGCACAAGAGACAAATAAGTGATTAACCGATTCTTCCGATGCCCTACAAAGAACACAAACCGAAGGGCCAGTAAAACTTCCCCTAGCTGGAAGTGAATCCTGGACAGCCAATCGGTTGTGTATGGCCCTCCATGCTACCACCGATCTCAGTTCTGGGATATGCTGCGACCAAATCCAAGAACCCCATTTAACTGCCGGGCACTGGGATGTATATGATTATAAGCCGCCTTCGAGGTGACCGAACCATCATCCGAGTTCAACCAAACTCGAGTATCCTGGGATTCTGGCGCAATCGGGACGCGCACAATGGCTCGAACCAGCTCCAAATAGGCCTCCACGAAAGGGAGGGTGAAGTGCCAGGACCCATCATAGAAATAGTCAAAAATGCGCTGATGGAATAAGTACCTATAGTCCTCTGGGATGCCAATTCTATCAGCTATAGAGTAACCCAACCAATTATCAATCCAGAATAAAACCTCGGAGTTGGCGCCTGGGATCCAACAAGCATCATCCAAGCAATCGGAAATGCGGGGTTTAATCCCTGTCCAAATTGAAGAAGGAATAAAGGACCATCAAATCTCCCCATTCCTAGTAAGTACCGCTGTCTGAGGGTTCCGTATATCACTGAATCCGAGTTCAAAACCTTCCAACCCAATTTCATCAAGAACGCCGTGTTGGCAGCCACAATAGATCGCACGCCCAGTCCCCCCTCTGCTTTGGGCGTGCAGCATTTATTCCAACTGACCACCACCTTCCTCTTAGAATTCACATCCCCCGTCCAAATGAAGTTGCGCATGGCTCTTTCCATTTGCTTGAGCAGCGTACCAGGCCATTTATAAACCATCATGGTGTGCACAAAAGAACTGGTAATCACCGAGTTAACCAGGCAAACTCTACCAGCAAGGGAAAGAGACGAACCTTTCCATCTTCTGAATTTGAGAACTATCTTGTCAAAGACAGGCTGTAAATCCGCGACCTTGGGAGCGCCTTTAAAGATTGGAGCGCCTAAATACATAGTAGGTAACGCCCCTGGATGGATCCCCAAAATTTGTTGCACCCTCCCACGGACATAAGACGAGACCTTTGAACCAAAGTAAACCTTGGATTTCTGTGGATCAAACACTTGACCCCGAGATATCCGCATAATGAGTTAGAATCAAAGCAAGACCCAGGCATTTGTAGAAGACGCCCCACACATGATGACAATATCGTCCGCATACAAGATGGATAATGGAAAGATAATATCTCTTGGCGCCGTGAAGGAAGATAACAAGGAGATCGATCCATTGCCGCAAAGATAAACCGACCAGAACCTCCTCCGCAATACTAAACAATAACGTTGATAAAGGATCCCCTTGTCGACTCCTCCGGAAATAGGGAAATAACCTCAAGGCGTCCCATTCAATAGCACTTGAAATCTGGCCGATCAAGAACCACCTCCACCCAATGCACAAAGATCTCTCGAAAAACCAAGGCGGCGCAAGACGTATAGTAAGAAATCCCACCTCAATGTGTCAAATGCCTTTCGGATATCGATTTTCAGGATCATGTTTGAATCCGTGCGACCCCGTAAGACATTAAACCCTTCGGACACCATGGCGATACAATCATGTATCTGTCTGCCAGGGATAAAACCAAACTGAGTCGGAGACAAATAATCTGCAATAATCAAGCCCAAACGCGTAGCCAGTATCTTCGTGATGATCTTGAAAAGGAAATTACTCATAACAATCGGACGGAAGTTTTCAATGACATTTGCATCCTTAGTCTTTGGGATGAGCGCCATGAAACTGGCATTCAATCCCAGAGGTAGTGACGAATTACGGAAGAAAAAGCGAACAGCTGCAGTCACCTCAACAGAGATGACATCCCAGAAATGGCGATAAAAAATCCCATTGAACCCATCTGTCCTCGGAGAACTATCTGAATCCATATCAAACACCACTTCCTGAACCTCGAATCCGCGGGAATGGCTGTTAGAATGGCGTTATCCCGCGCCTAACCTTGTGGGAGTAAGAACCTGGTCAATTAATGAGAAGTCCGAGGCAAAATGCCCGGTGTCCGCGAAGAGCTCCTCGTAAAATGAAATGATATGATCCCCAAGGACCGTAGCATCATCTGTGAAACTGCCTACCACCATAAGCCCCTGTATCCCCGTGCGCCCCGTGCGGATGCAAGCTCGCCGATGAAAAAATGTGGTGTTACGATCCCGTCTTTAAGCCAGGCAATGTGGGCCTTTTGCTTAAGGAATTGATTATAGCTAATCGCGCGTCGAGAGAGCCTAAGTTTTAAGCGTCCAACTCACTTGTCCCGGAGTGCGGCGGTATAGCCCAATGTCTCGATGTTTGATCAATCGACGAAGTTGCTCCATCGATTGTCCACCCTACGATTTACATCCCCAAACACATCCTGTTCCATTCTTTAATAACTGACACAACCGTTTGAGCTTCCTCATGACACGCAAAAAGGGTTGGGCGTGTCACATGGAGAGACCGAAGAAGTTGTAACCAAATCCCCGAAAGAGTCGTGATGAACCCACATACGCTGAAAACAAAACGGAACCAATCCTCTGCTAATGGCCGAAGAATAGGAACCCATTGTGAAATACCGATGAAATACCATGACAATATATAAATCTGGGACATCTTTGTTCTGATCCACTTCGCCTTATAACATTTCCTTCCAATTTTGAATCTTGTCATGCCATTCAAGAGAAGTCCGGGAGATTGGACAAGCTGGTTGATCGGATTTTGGAGGAATGATAGCATACTTCTAACGGGCATTTCCACTGCATGATAGTAAAGGATGGAAAGACATTGCAACAGCATAGGCCATCTTTAGGAATAGGAGTAGTAGTGGAAATGGTAAAGATCCCATAAAAAAGGTTTATCTAGATAAAAACTTGCCCTCTCGAAAGGGAGATTAACTTGAACAACATATTTGCCTAAGTGATAAAATATGAAATGTTTTGCATGATTTTGTAAATCACTTAGGTCCTTGAAAGGTGTTTATGTGGGGGGAAATTGGCCTTCACGATATGCCATTAATATAACTAGGAAAATACCTTTCGAAGATACTAGCTTTAATGGTTGTGATCTGGATAAATAATCTGGAACAAGATTGTGATTTACTTTAATATGCCCCCGGAGAATTTGTTAGAGAATGGTTAGGTCCAGCTAGGATGGCGAATAAGAGGCGTTCCCCTTGATATGGAATCCCAGTCCTCAAATAGCTCTGTTGATATCCCTTTTAGCCAAATACATAGTATATCTTCATCTCTTTCCCTACCTAGATTTTCTACTAGCCATATCGAAAATACCATAGAATACTCTATAGAACAAACTGTTCCCCCAATTGTTAGTCCATATAATATATACAGAAATCATGGTTCTTGGCCTAAACACATCAAATCCATCATCTTCAACAAGAGTACGCGGCCAAAAGAGTATATCCAATCATCTAGAATGAATCACTGTGGTCTTCCTTCAACTCAACAAGAGCAGTACATCACACTGTCCATTCCACCTGAGTTCATCACACGATGGAGATTGGAAGGTTATAATCATCTCCACCTTGGAGCTGTACGACTTGTTCTCTCCTACCATGGAAGGAAAGATCTTCCAAAGATGTCTGCAAGAATTGCTCTTCTAGATACTCGTTTTCTCCAATATGAGCATGCAGTTATTGGTACAGTTCTCTCTGCACTCAACGCCGGAAGTGTTGTGGTCACTTTCTTCACCAACTTTGCAGTATCCTTGAGTGATCCAACTCTTGCATCTGCCTTCAAGGTGCAAGTTCAACTTTCCGGAGCAGATCAGATCTCAAATTCCATCATAGCAGCCCTTAATCACCAAATTGTATACAGGTTGCAAGATCACAGCCTACATCTGCAGAATCAAGGCGTAAAAGATGCTTTGATGGTCCTTGATGAGTCTGGATCTGATCCCTACAATCGTCCAGATACCCAGACAAATCAGGAGAAAAGACTTGGAGCAACTTGTTCCAAAAGAATGGATCACCAACTATGAGTGCCTTCACCAACAGTCAGAAACGGTGCAAGCAACCGACTTTAAATTTCAAAGGTTGAATGATGGACGTGTGAAGACGATCTATCAGACAACATCCAGCTCGAGACTTTCAAATCCTGAATTCCAGCTGATGGTCTATCCAGTTGAAGTCAATGCAGACACAAAAATCTCAATTGCATGTTTTTGACCAAATGGATCCCATATTTACACTGACAGAGTCAATGGTCACTTTGTATGGGATGTTGATCCATCCATGTGTGATCCAGAATGTTCTTGTGGAGAGGAATCAGACTCTGATGGAGAAGAACAAATACAGAGAAGAAGCAGAAAGAAGAAAACCACAAGATGACCACGTTGCAGGCCAGATGATAAACCTGAGCCTCCGGATCAAAGTCCACGATCCTTACCATGTTACAGAAAAGGGTTAGTTGTCCTCAAAAAAGAAAAGTAAGGGTGTCAGAAAGAAGTTAAGACACCTTCTCCTCCAACTCCTACTGTTGTCCAACCTTGTTTCATGTTTAGATATGAAGCAAAATTTCCACCTCTAGAAAGGAAGGTTGACACTCAACAGAGGATGCAAAGCACCACTGTGGAACATGACGGACAAATAAAGGGTCCTACTCAAGCGAGGAATTACTAAATTGGCGGACGACCAACGCTTGTGACCAAAACAAGTCTCTACGAGGATAGACTCTAAGATCTCACAAATTCTCACCACGAGTCAACCTAACCATACAAGGTTAATCTCAGAGAATCAACTCCGGCAGAGATATATGAAAAGTCAAAGATAATATCAACCTACTGGACAAAGATGTGAGGAACCTTATTGAACAAAACCAATTTGGAGCGAGTTCATGCGAGAAGAAGTTGAGATCGGGAGACTAAAGAAGGAACTTTCTCAAATCGAAAGGGATAGGAGCGATCAAAGTAAATCCTTATCCTTCTTTCACGATTATAGTTCCAAATATGAATCACCTCCTATATCTCCTCCAAATTATCCTACTTATTTTGGTATGGCTTCAAGTATTCCACTTGATATTCCTAAAAAGCCAAAGAAAAAGCCCTCTACTCTAAAAAGCCAACCATCTCCAAAGAGTCATGAGATACCTCAATCTTCTTCCAAATTTGAAGAGAAAAACCCAACAGAATCCTTCATGGCCAGACCATCCTTTATCCCAGGAAATAATCCATTACAATGGTCGAAAAATCGAGACCCTCAAGAAACTACCTCTTCCCAATCTAAAAAGAATCGGACTGAGGGATGCTAAATCATCCCTATCGGGAGGAGAATCTATGAGGCTGAGTCTGAACCATATGTTGCTGATCTATCTGCTATACTTATGGCTGGAGATACTCCAGAAGCAAGCCAGCAATGTACTGAACCAGTGTCTGAAAGTTCTGAAGAAGATATGGAACCAGAAGCAGAAGGACCATGTCCTCATCCTTCAGATTCATCCTCCAAACCAACAAATGGTCCATGGTTCTCTTTCGATGATGTTCCAATTCAGAAGAGAAGAGAAAGATTACACTCTTTTGCAGCATGGATTGACCTCCAGCTTACAAAAGAAGGAGCCAATCTGAAGCAAATCCTCATGGAATTCTCTTCAAGATTTGTTGGTATCCTACGCGAATGGTTTCAAAGCTTTGGTGAGTATCGACAACTCCAACTTTATAATGCTTCAACTCCATCACTTGTTCTTGGAGAAATTCACCAGGAGTTTATTGGAGATATTACTCTTATCAACAAGTTGGCAGAAAAAGGGGCACCATGAACGCTCGCGCAATGACACTATTTCCCAAGCCTCGTGCCAGGACTTCAGGGATTTCATAGAGGACGCCAATTTGTTTGCGAGTTCGACGATGGGGAATTCATTTACTTGGTGCTCTCCACGGAGACCTCTATCTTTACTTGAGGCTAAGTTGGGCAGAGCCACTGCTACTTGCCCTTTTTTCGCTCTTTGGAAGGAGGTCAAGGGCTTAGTTCTTCCTCGCATTGGTTCCGATCATCACCCCATTTTGGTTACTTGCTCCTCAACCACTACTAGGGGTCCGATCCCATTTCGTTTTCAGCGTATGTGGATTCACCATGATTCATTCCGAGATTTGGTTACAACTTCTTGGGGCTCTCCATGTGACACGCACAACCCTTTACTGCGAGTCATGTGGAAGCTCAAGCGGTTGCGATATGCTATTAAAGATTGGAACAGGGATGTGTTTGGGGATGTTAACCGCAGATGTGGACAAACTTGAGATGGAGCTCCTTCGTCGATTCGCACAGGTATCGAGTGTCAGGCTATACCACCTCTCTCCGGGATAGAGAGTTGGGCGTCCAATTGAAGCTTTCGCGGATGTTGCGATCACAGTCAATTCCTCAAGCAAAAGGCCCGAATCGCTGGCTTAAGGATGGCGACCGAAACACAACATTTTTTCATCGGCGTAGTCAGATTTGTACTGGACGCACGGGGATTCAGGGACTTATGGTGGCAGGGAACTTCACTGATGATGCCACGGTCCTTGGGAATCATATTATTTCATTTTACGAGGAGCTCTTTGCGGAAAATGGGAGCTCCACCACGAATTTCTCGGGGTCGACCGGTACTCACTCCAATGGTTGGGGCGGACAATGCTTCCCTAACAGTCATTCCCTCTCGATTCGAAAGTGCGGGCACGGTGTTTGATATGGATCCCGAACTGCTCCCCCAGGGCTGATGGGTTCAATGGGCTTTTTTACCGCCATTTAAGGGAAGTCATATCTGGCTTTGAGGTAACAGACGCTGTTCGCTATTTCTTTAACAATTCGTCTCTATCTCTGGGATTGAATGCCAGCTTCATGGCGTTCATTCCTAAGACTAAGGATGCCAATGTCATTGAAAACTTCCGCCCTATCGTCATGAGCAACTTCCTTTTCAAGATTATCACGAAAATATTGGCTACGCGCTTGGGTTCTATTATTGCTAACTATTTATCCCGACTCGGTTTGGTTTTATCCGGGTAGACAATTTCATGAGTGTATTGCCATGGTATCTCGAAGGGTTTAATGTCTTACGAGGGGCGCACGGTTCGAATATGATCCTCGAAAATAGATATTCGTAAGGCATTCGACACATTGAGATGGGATTTTTTACTTTATGTCTTGCGATGTTTGATTCTCCGAGACGTTCGTGTGTTGGTGGAGGTGGTTCTTCGGTCGTCGAGAATATCGTCTTTGTTGAATGGGGCCTGTTGGTTATTTTGCCTCTGTTCGAGGGGGTCGAGACAAGGGATCCTTTATCACCCCTTTTGTTTTGTATTGCGGAGGAGGTCCTGGGTCGGTTTATCACATCGGCGATGGATCGAGTCCCAGCAGGTTATCTCGCCTTCACGGCGCCAAGGAGTATCATCTTCCCAAATCCATTCTTTATGCGAGATGATATCGTCATCATGTGCGGGCGTCTTCTTCCAACGCCCGGCCTTTGCTTGATTCTTACTCACTATGCTTTGATATCTCGGGTCAAATGTTAAGTCCTCGAAAATCCAAGGCTTATTTTGGGGCGCAGGTTTCGCATTATGTACGTGGGAGGGTGCAACATATTTTGGGGATTCATCCAGGGACATTCCCCACCATCTACTTGGGCGCTCCAATTTTCAAGGGAGCCCCAAAGGTCGCGGATTTACAGCCCATTTTTGACAAGATAATCCTTAAGTTTCGACGATGGAAAGGCTCGTCCCTTTCCCTCGCTGGTAGGGTTTGCCTTGTTAACTCGGTGATAACCAGTTCTTTCGTGCACTCCATGATGATTTATAAATGGCCTGCCACGCTGCTAAAACAAATGGAAAAAGCCATGCGTAATTTCATATGGACGGGAGATGTGAATTCTAAAGGAAAGGTAGTGGTCAACTGGGATACATGTTGCACGCCCAGGGCGGAGGGAGGATTGGGCGTGCGATCGCTCAAGGCTGCTAACAATGCTTTCTTAATGAAATTGGGCTGGAAGGTTCTGAACTCGGACTCGTTGGTTTTCAAGACCCTTAGACAACGGTACTTTACTAGAAATGGGGACATCCTGAGGTCCTTCCTTCCTTCTTCTATATGTCCTGGGATTAAACCCTGTATTTACATTGTGTGGATGATTCTTGGATACCGGCGCCCAATTCTGAGGTATTATTTTGGATTGATAATTGGTTGGGATATTCCACTGCGACTGGGCATCCCAGAGGATTATAGGTATTTATTCCGCGCGTATCTCGATTACTTTTATGATGGATCCGGCATTTCACCCTCCCCTTTGTGGAGGCTTATTTGGAGCGGTTCGAGCTATTGTGCGTGTCCCAATTGCGCCTACATCTCGGGATACTCGTGTTTGGATGAACTCACGAGGATGGTTCGATTACCTCGAAGACGGCTTATAAATTTTTACGCCCTCGGCGCCCGACGTTAGATGGGGTTCTTGGATTTGGTCCCAAAGATATCCCGGAACGCGATCGGTGGTGGCATGGAGAGCTATACACACCGATTGGTAGTCCAGGATTCTTTATGAGCTAGGGAAGTTTCTGGCCCTTCGGTTTGTGTTCTTTGCGGGGTATCGGGGAATCGGTCGATCACTTATTTGTTTCTTGTGCTTTTGCGGGGCATCTTTGGCGTTGGATCTTCCAAGCTTTTCACGTACACCCCCTTCCAGGCTTACGGTTTCAACGAATCACTGTACGGCTCATGGCATTCCACTTTAGCGACCAGGTCGCTTTCGCTTTGGCGTGTGGCAATATTATCACGCATCTGGCTTCTTTGGCACATCCGTAATGAGTTGATTTTTCACAACAAAATCTGGACTCCGGAGGCGGCTCTCATTCGCCTACTGAGTTCTCATTGTTGAATCAGCATCTTTGGGCCGGGATGCATGAATAATGATCATGAGGACCTCTTCATCTGCGTGGTTTAAGAGTCCCCGGACGAGTTAGGCGTGCTCGAGGATTGTGGAAGTCCAATGGCAAAAACCCCTCCCGAGGTTGGATCAAGGTTAACACGGATGGCGGCGCTTTTTAGGGGCGCCGCAATCTTACAAAGATCCGGTGTCTTTCGAAATTGTAGAGGATTCTTTCGCGGATGCTTTGTCCATCACTGTGGTTCAGGGTACGCATTTGAAGCGGAATTAGTTGTGGCAATGTGGGCGATTCATTACGCATTTGTAAAAGGATGGACGAAACTTTGGGTGAATCGGATTCGAAGTATGTGGTGAACCTACTAGAGAAGAGAATGATGGAGGTCCCATGGCGCCACCTCGGATATTGGCGCCAAACGTTGCATTTACTCAGTAGCATTGATCTTGTAGCCTCTCATATCTTTCGCGAAGGCAATCGGGTGGCAGACATGCTGAGCAAGAAGACGGAGAGTGGCGTCACGGTGGGCGTCCCGCCTGACGCACTGCTTCAATACATCACGTATGATTATGTTGGCCAATCCACTTATAGGTTTGTTAATTAATGCGCCATCGCTTGGGTTTCTTTTTAGGCGCCTTATGTTTCTTGGGGGGTACTCTTTTTCCTTCCAAGGGTTTTTCCCACAAGGGTGGGTTTTACCTTGGAAGGTTTTAACGAGGCCCCAACCATTCAGCCATTTGGTCGGCTTGTGACCACTGCATACTTTGATTGTTGTCTTTATTTCCAGGCTTTCATTTGGTTACATGATCTGCCTGTGATCAGGATTACTCTTTTTTCACTTTTATATATATTCGTAATTATTCAAAAAACAAGTTGGCAGAAAAAGAATATTTTGCCATTAAATGTTGTTCTTTGACACGTAAAGATTTGGATAGACATTTCAAAAGGATGTCGGAGAAGTTTTACATGTTGAATGGTTACAATGATCCAAATCTCAAACATGTCTATCTAGCGTCTCTACCTAAATAACTTCACCCGTTACGAGAATGATTCAAGCTTCCAGGAGGGAAGTCTCAAGAATCAGTCTAGGCGAAATCCATCAGATGACGTTTGCAACCCTAGACAAGATGTGTGAACAACAGGTCTTCATCAAAGACGTGCTTGACAAAAGAACTCTCCTCAAATCTGTATGCAAAAACTCTCATCTAGAGATAAAATGCAAAGGAAAGAAGAACTGCACTTGTTCATCTTCGTCTTCTCGAAAAAAGATCAGAAAGATCCAGAAGAATGCGAAGAGAAATAAAGCCTATCGATTCTTCAGAAGGAAACCGTTCTGAAAGAAGTCGACGAACAGGTGTTTTCTATGTGGAAGAAAA
The DNA here is from genome assembly GCA_016081115.2 of Rehmannia glutinosa. Taxonomy (NCBI): domain Eukaryota; kingdom Viridiplantae; phylum Streptophyta; class Magnoliopsida; order Lamiales; family Orobanchaceae; genus Rehmannia; species Rehmannia glutinosa. The sequence continues at coordinate 66,098,781 of CM071936.1, forward strand.
GGGCATTTTGCAAAGAATTGCCCTAACAAGAAAGATAAAGCAGCAAAGATGGCATTTCAAGCATTCCAGCTTAATTATGCCAACACAGATGATGCTGATATTGAGTCTTTATTTTCCGAACAAGGCGAAGCGGGATGAAGACACTTTGCATTTCCAATACAATATTCCACGATGATGAAGGACCGAAGAAGAAGAAGAAGATTCATCCTCCGAGCTCCCGATCTTTATGATCAAGTCACAACCATCTCTCGGACTAGTTCCTTGATCTAAGAAGGGATCTTTGTATCAAATATTGAAGTACAAATTCTACCATCCAAGTATGATAGACCAATCTAGGCTATTGGTGTATTTGATATAGGAGCTAGAAAGTCGATGATGAATCCTGACATACTACCTGAAGATGCTTGGCAAAGTCATCACGAATACTTCTATGCAGCTGATGGACAGACTTTTCATACCGCGCTCATTACAAAGAAGCCAATTGGAATTGACTCTTTCCAGTATCGTGCGCTATGGATGAAGATTATTGGCAGCAGACTCCATGGACAAGATATCTTGATGGTCTTCGATTTGTTCTTCCAAGCTAAAAGCCTATAGATTCTACCTCATGGGTTGAAGTACAAGAGACAGTTCCAACCTTACACCACCATCCAGAAGTTGTTTACTCTATCAGAAGCACCTCCAGAATACGGAGATATTACCAACCAGCTTCTCAAGTGTTGTGCGGAGACTCTCATGCGATTTCCATCACCCAACACCACTTTGGAAAAATCCGGTTCTTTATTCACTCCTTTCAAAAAGAATGAAGATGTGAATGCTACCAAGGCCACTCATCCAGGAATGACTCCAGAAGAGCTAAACCTTGCGAGGCAAGAATGCAACCAACTCCTAGCACTTGGACTCATTGAGCCCACGAAGTCCAATTGGGCTTGCCCTGCATTCTATGTCAACAAAAGAGCTGAACAGGTACGAGGGAAAAAGAGGCTTGTTATTGATTACAAAGCTCTTAACCATTTCTTCCTTGATGATAAATTCCCTTTACATAAAACTCAAATGCTTTTTTCCCAACTCTCTAAAGCCCAAATGTTTTCAAAGTTTGATTTGAAGTCAGGGTTTTGGCAATTGGGAATTGTCTCAGAGGATAGATATAAAACTGCTTTTTGCCTTCCTATAGTCTAATACCAATGGACAGTCATGCCATTTGGTCTGAAGGTTGCACCCTCCATATTCCAAAAAGCAATGACCCAAATTTTTGAACCTATCCTACATACCACCTAATCTACATTGATGACATCTTCTTTGTTCTCATCAAACAAACAAGAACATGAGGCTTTGCTACACGGTTCCTGGATATTGTTCAATCACATGGTATCAAGTTATCTGAAAAGAAGAGCTCTATTGGTCAAACAAACATTGAGTTTTTGGGAATGAAAATAATCGATGAAAAATATTAGCCAGGCCAGCACATTGCTCAGGAATTGCTAAAGTTTCCGAAAGAAAACTTGTCAATCAAAGAGATTCAACAATTCCTTGGAATTGTCAATTATATCAGAGACTGCTCCACCGTGGGGAGTCACAACAATTGTTTCTCTGGAACACCCTTGTTCTTGAGCTCCATAATTGCTGGAAATGATGTATTATCCATCTGGATTATAAAATGGTGACCAATAAGATGAAATTTAAACTTTTTGATCCCATTCTTAACAACAAGAATTTCTTTGTAGACAGCATGGTAATACTTTTCAGAATGTTTGAATTGTCCACTTGCATGTCCACAATAAAAGATTTTCCCATCTTCTTTTTCAAGCAAAACGGCTCCCCAATATTCATCACTAGCATCAGTCTATAGAATCCTTTGTCATGTACTTGGAATTTTCACTGGTGGAGGATTCTAACATACTTGTTTGAGATGTAGAACTACTCTAGTCTGGGATGATCCCCATGTTGGAGCATTCTTCGGAGCATCTTTGTGAGATGGCTAGTGTATTTGGAGCAATCCAGAATGAAATCTCTGATATAAATAACAATTCCAAGGAATTGTTGAATCTCTTTTATTGACAAGTTTTCATTCGGAAACATTAGCAATTCTTGAGCAATGTGTGGACCTGGCTGATACTTTCCATCGATTATTTTCATTCCCAAAAACTTAATGTTCATTTGACCGATAGTGCTTTTCTTTTCAGATAGCATGATACCATGTGATTGAAAAATATCCAAGAACTGGTATAGCAAAGCCTCGTGATCTTGTCCATTTGATGAGAACAATAAGATGTCATTAATGTAGATTAGGGTGGTATGTAGGATAGGTTCGAAAAGTTGGGTCATTGCTTTTGCTACTCGAGCGGCATGTGCTCGGGATATCTCTTTGTCTTTTCTTTTATATATATCTTCCATTTATTTAAAAAAAGGGAGGGCAACCTTCAAATCAAATGGCATGATTGTCCATGGTTATTGGGCTGTAGGAAGGCTCTTTTTCCCTCGTGCTGTTCGCTCTTTTGTTGATGTAGAATCTTTGGGCAAGCCCAATTGGACTTTGTGGGTTCAATGTGTCCAAGTGCTAATAGTTGGTTGCATTCGTGCCTTGCAAGGTTTATCTCTTCTGGAGTCATCAAGGATAAGTGGCCTTGGTAGCATTCACATCTTTATACTTTTTGAATGGGAGCTGACTAACAAACTTTAGATTTTTCCAAAGTGGTGTTGGGTGATGAAAATCCACATGAGAGTCTGCACAACACTTGAGAAGCTGGTTTGTCATATTTCCATATTCTGGAGGTGCTTTTGATAGACTAAACAACTTCTCAAGTGTTGTGCAAACTTTTACTTCAACCCATTAGGTAGAATCTGTAGGCTTTTAGTTTGTAGGAACAAATCAAAGCCCATCCAGATATCTTTTCCATGGAGTCCGCTTCCAATAATCTTCATCCATATAGTACAGTCCAGAAAGAGTTGAATTCCAACTAACTTCTTTGTAATGAGTGAGGTATGAAAAGTCTGTCCATCAGCTGCATAGAAATATTCGTGATGACTTTGCCAACCATCTTCAGGAAGTATATCAGGATTCCTCATCAACTTTCTAGCTCCTGTATCAAATACACCAATAGCTTTGATTGGTCATCATACTTGGATGGTAGAATTTGCACTTCAATGTTTGGATAAGGCATCCCTTCTTGGATCAAGGAGCTTGCCTTAAATGATAGTTGTGACTTGATCATAAAGACTGGGAGCTCTGAGGATGAATCTTCTTCTTCTTCTGGTGCTTGTCATCAGTCGAATATTGTATTACAAATGCAGTGTCTTCATCCTGCTCATCTTGTTCAGAAAATAATGATTCGATATCAGCATCATCCATGTTGGCATAATTAAGTTGCAATGCTTGAGATGCCAACTTTGCTGCTTTGTCTTTCTTATTAGGGTAATTCTTTGCGAAGTGCCCTTTTCTTCCACATAGGAAACAACTATTTGTCGATTTCTTTTTGAATGGTTTCCTTCTGAAGAACCAATAAGCTTTATTTCTTTTCGCTTTCTTCTTGATCTTTCTTATCTTTTTATGGGAAGACGAAGACGAACAAGTGCAATTCTCATTTCTTTTGCACTTTATCTCCAGATGAGGGTTTTTACATACAGATTTGAGGAGAGTTCTTTTATCAAGCACATCCTTGATGAAGTCTTGTTTCTCACACATCTTGTCTAGGGTTGCAAACGTCATCTGGTGGATTTCGCCTAGACTGATTCTTGAGAATTCCCTTCTGGAAGCTTGAATCATTCAATATAATCGAGGCCGAGTACTTTAGGTAGAGATGCGGATAGACATGTTTCAAATTTGGATCATTGTATCCATTTATCATGTAGAACTTTTCAGACGTTCTCTTGAAAATGTCTATCCAAACCTTTTCGTGTCAGAGAACAATATTTCATGGCAAAATATTCTTTCTCAGCCAACTTGTTTTTTTGAATAAATTCGAATATATATATAAAAAAGGAAAATAGAGTTGTCATGATCACAGGCTGATCAGGTAACCAAAAATAAGCCTGAAAACAATGTCAGAAATAAAAAAAAATGGTCACAAGCCAATCAAATGGCTGAATGGTTGGGGCCTCGTTAAAACCTCCCAAGGTAAAACCCACCCTTGTGGGGAAAACCCTTGGAAGGAAAAAGAGTACCCCCCCATAAAGAAAGAAGGCGTCCAAAAATGGGAAAAGAAACCAGAAGCTAGGATGCATTAATTGACAAACCTAAAGTTAGACTGACCGACATAGTCTTTAGTGAGAAACTGCACAATCTCTGCAGGCGGGACGCCCCACCAAGACCCAGCATCTGAATGCTTACTCAGGATGTCTGCCACATGATTGCCTTCCCGTTAAATGTGCGAGAACACCAGATCCATATGTGAAAGCAGATGAAGAGTGTAGTGCCACTTACTAAGATGACGCCAAGGAATATCCATGGATTTCTTTTTTTTTTGAACAAGTGCGAATATATATATAAAAATGAAAAAGAGTAGTCCTGATCACAGGCTGATCAGGTAACCAAAGAGAATCCTGGAAATAATATTAAAATCCAAAATAAATGGTCACAAGCCGACCAAATGGCTGAATGGTTGGGGCCTCGTTAAAACCTTCCAAGGAAAAACCCTTGGAAGGAGCTTTTTCCATATGTTTTAGCAGCGTAGCCGGCCATTTATAAACCATCATGGTGTGCACGAAAGAGCTAGTGATCACCGAGTTAACCAGGCAAACTCTACCAGCAAGGGAAAGAGATGAACCTTTCCATCATCTGAATTTGAGGATCATCTTGTCAAAGACAGGTTGTAAATCCGCAACCTTTGGAGCGCCCTTAAAGATTGGAGCGCCCAAATACACAGTGGGGAACGCCCCTGGATGTATCCGCAAGACCCAGGCATTAGTAGTAGACGCCCCACACATGATGATAATATCGTCTGCATATTGGATGGACGACGGAAAAACTATCCCCCTTGGCGCCATGAAGGAAGATAACCAAGACTGTTCCATCGCCATTGCAATAAGCCACCCCAGGACTTCCTCCGCAATGCAAAACAATAGTGGAGATAAAGGATCCCCTTGTCTGACTCCTCTGAAACACGGGAAATAACCCACCGGAGTCCCATTTAACAGTACAGATATCCTGGATGACCGAAGAATCACCTCCACCCAATGCACAAAGATCTCTGAGAAACCGAAACAGCGCAAGATGTGTAGCAAGAAATCCCACCTCAATGTGTCAAAGGCCTTGCGGATATCAATTTTCAGGATCATGTTCGAATCCGTGCGACCCTGTAAGACATTGAACCCTTCAGACACCATGGCAATACAATCATGAATTTGTCTTCCAGGGATAAAACCAAACTGCGTCGGAGATAAATAATCTGCAATAATTAAACCCAAGCGTGTAGCCAATATCTTCGTGATGATCTTGAAAATGAAATTGCTCATAACAATCGGACGGAAGTTTTCAATGACGTTCACATCCTTAGTCTTAGGGATGAGCGCCATGAAACTTGCATTCAATCCCAGAGGTAGTGACGAATTACTAAAGAAAAATCGAACAGCTGCAGTTACCTCTGCGGAGATGACATCCCAGAAATGAAGGTAAAAAATCCCATTGAACCCATCTGGCCCCGGAGAACTATCAGAATCCATACCAAATACCGCTTCCTTAACTTCTAAATCCGATGGAATGACAGTGAGGGTGGCATTCGCCTGCGCCCCAACCATTGGGGTAATAACCTGGTCGACTAACGAGAAATCTGAGACGATACTCCCAGTATCCGCGAAGAGATCCTTGTAAAAGGAAACGATGTGATCCCCAAGGATAGCAACATTATCTGAGTAACTGCCATCTACCATTAGCCCCTGAAAACATGCTCGCCCCTTACGAATCTGGCTATGCCGGTGAAAAAATATTGTATTACGATCCCCATCCTTAAGCCAGGCAGTATAGGCCTTTTGCTTAAGGAATTCGGATTGTAACTGCAGCGTCTGTGAGAGCTTCAATTGGGCGTCCAGCTCGCTATCTCGGAGAGAGGCGGTATAACCCAATGCCTCAATGTCTGCCTGTATCTAACGAAGATGCTCCATCTGAGTATCCACCTTACGGTTAACATCCCCAAACACATCCCTGTTCCAATCTTTAATAACTTGTCTCAACCGCTTGAGCTTCTTCATGACACGCAGTAAAGGATTGGGCGCGTCGCATGGAGAGACCCAAGAGGTTGTAACCAAATCCCGGAATGAATCGTGATGAACCCACATTCGCTGAAAATGAAACGGAACCAGACCCCTGCTAATGGCCAAAGAGCATGAAACCAAAATAGGGTGGTGATCAGAACCAATGCGAGGAAGAACTAAACCCTTTACATCCTGCCAAAGCGCAAAAAATGGACAAGTTGCAAGGGCTCTGTCCAACTTCGCCTGAAGTAAAGATAAAGGCCTACGGGGTGAGCACCAAGTAAATGAATTCCCCATAGTGGACACCGCAAACAAACCAGCGTCCTCCATGAAATCCCTGAAATCATGACACGAGGCTTGGGAAAGAGTATCATTGCGCGAGCGCTCGTGATGTCCCAAAACCGCATTAAAATCCCCAACGATATGAATCGAAAGATCTAAATTCCTCAAATCCAGCCAGAGCTCACGTCGTGCAATGTAATCACACATTCCATGAGTGAAACCAACATGAAAAATCAAAGCACCAAATTGAACTTGGAAAACAATACATTGAGTAGAAGACCAAACCTGGTTAAGGATTGAGATTGTGGAGTCATGAAGAACGCAAATGTCGGCCGTCAATGCCTCGAAAACTTTGACCCACGAGAATCAAACCCGGCTAGGCTATGCCAATACGAATTGAAATAGTCGAAAAGTCCACCTTAGGTACACAAATAGCCAAAATCGAAGGCTTATGCTTTTGACATAAAGCCTTAAGAACATTGCGAGATGCAACATTCCCAATCCCCGATATTCCGAAAGATGCAATTCATTGAGATGAGGGGGGGTGGCGCCCGTGACGAATGCACGGTAAAAATAGGCGTGTGATGTGCTGCAGAATTAGACGATTGAGACTGACCCACCTCATCTGCGTAATCCGCCCATCTCTTGGAAGCTGCAAAATTCATCTCGTGTGGTGTTGGGCGTTCTAGCTTGATAGTGATGTCATGAGCTGGGGGGGACGGCCCTAATGTAACCTACCGGAGAATTCTATCTTTAGCCGAGTCCAAGGAGATATCCCGAAAAGCACGGCTCAGCGCACGAATAGGCTTCCCCAAAGGATACTGGACCGTAATGGGCATAATGGTAGAAACCGGTCCCTTATTGGAAGTACTGACTTTGGGAGACGGCTCCCTGGCTGGGTAATCTGCTTGATAATCTGCTGGTTGCTGGTCTTGGGAATCGACTGAACCAAGAACCTCAAAGGTATTACCAATATGGACGCCTGAAGGGCAAGTGACTATTGCCAGAGGTGGAGATCCTGTGCGCATAGTCGAACCCGTAGTTCCCATTGAGACATCTACAACCTTGTCCTTGTCCTGCTGAACAGGACGGTAAACCTTACGAACCCTGGAGCGGCCGCACTGCAGAGAATTCTGACGAGTACCCGGCGCCTGCGAACGTCCCTGGGTTGGTGAAGCGTGCCCGTCCGTCGCCGGATTCCCTGCATTGTTAAAACGACATGATGCTGTGGAATGCCCCGTAACACTACACTTCAAGCAAAATGCAGGTAGTTTTTCATAAGTGACGGAAATAAAAGAGCACTTGCCAGTACGTTCAACCATAATGTGTTCCTCCAAAGGCTTGGAGAGGCCAATATCCACCAGAACCCGAACAAAATGACCCAAAGAACCATCCAAGGACCGCTGATTAATCTGAATTGGATTCCCGAGAGCACTGGCAATTCCCATGATGTTATTGGGGTCCTAGTATTTCAGACTAAGTTCAAAAATGCATACCCAAACGCTGGCCACTGAAGATTGTACTTTATAGGGGTTGAAATCCGGTACCCATGGAGATAGACGGATAGTACCAGGGTTATACGCTGTTGAGCACGAGAACAATCCTGCGCACTAAACAATTTGACACAAAAAAATCCCTTGCCCAAGGGAATTAGTTTCCAGTCATTTTTAATACCCCATAATTCAGTAAGGCGTTTATGCAAAAGCATAGTCGCCCATGGCTTGTTACCTTTTCCTAAAAGAACCCTTCCAATCAACGAATAGGAAAATTCAGCAAGACGTTGCTGGTAAACATTATCGTCGATGGTAACAAAATAGTAATCACCTTTACAAACCGGTTTGGGGATAAAGTGATTTTTACCAGAAACTACTGTGGAAAACAGGGTATGATTACCTGGAGCCTGAGACGTGGAATCTGGATGGTTAGAACCTGAAACATTATTAGCAAAAGAGTGAACAAAATTGGGTTGATCATTCAAGGAGGAAGTCGAATGCTGACAGAGGCTTGTGATTGGGATCCCGGGCAGACGGCAGACGGCAGCCCAGGGGTCATCACCCCCCTGGGGGGGCGGGCTTGGAGGTGGGCATGGCAGCCAGCCCCCCAAGGGATGGCAAAGGGGAAAAGGGAGCCGCCCCCCATAACAACCGAAGAACCGCACTTTGTCCTTGTGGGGGGACCACGCCATCAATAGCCGTGTGGGAAGGCAAGGACAAAGATGGGTCTTTGTTGGCGGCGAGGGGACCACCATCTTTGCAGTCGTCGGGCATTGGCGGGCAGTGCGAGGAAACGCCCGTGGCTAGGCATTGCGAGTGCGAGGATGTCTTTGTGGCTATTCTTTGAGACAAGGTGGGGTGCATAAGTGTTGTTCGTGGGTCGCACGCAGGGGCGACACTGCTGAACACTTTGGATGTATATGATTATAAGCGCCTTCGAGGTGACCAACCATCATCCGAGTTCAACCAAACTCGAGTATCACGGGATTCTACACAATCGGGATGCGCCAATGGCTCGGACCAGCTCCAAATAGGCCTCCACGAAAGGGAGGGTGAAGTGCCAGGACCCATCATAGAAATAGTCAGAAATCCGCTGATGGAATAAGTACCTATAGTCCTCTGGGATGCCAATTCTATCAGCTATAGAGTAACCCAACCAATTATCAATCCAGAATAAAACCTCGGAGTTGGCGCCTGGGATCCAACATGCATCATCCAAGCAATCGGAAATGCGGGGTTTAATCCTTGTCCAAATTGAAGAAGGAATAAAGGACCGTCAAATCTCCCCATTCCTAGTAAGTACCGCATGTCTGAGGGTTCCGTATATCATCGAATCCGAGTTCAAAACCTTCCAACCCAATTTCATCAAGAACGCCGTGTTGGCGGCCACAATAGATCGCACGCCTTGATCCCCCTCTCGCTTTGGGCGTGCGGCATTTATTCAATCCGGCCACCACCTTCCTCTTAGAATTCACATCCCCGTCCAAATGAAGTTGCGCATGGCTCTTTCCATTTGCTTGAGCGACGTACCAGGCCATTTATAAACCATCATGGTGTGCACAAAAGAAGCCCGGTAATCACCGGTTAACCAGGCAAACTCTACCAGCAAGGGAAAGAGACGAACCTTTCCATCTTCTGAATTTGAGAACTATCTTGTCAAAGACAGGCTGTAAATCCGCGACCTTGGGAGCGCCTTTAAAGATTGGAGCGTCTAAATACATAGTAGGTAACGCCCCTGGATGGATCCCAAAATTTGTTGAACCCTCCCACGGACATAAGACGAGACCTTTGAACCAAAGTAAACCTTGGATTTACGTGGATCAAACACTGACCGAGATATCCGCATAATGAGTTAGAATCTAAAGCAAGACCCGGGCATTTGTAGAAGACGCCCCACACATGATGACAATATCGTCCGCATACAAGATGGATGATGGAAAGATAATATCTCTTGGCGCCGTGAAGGAAGATAACCGAGACCGATCCATTGCCGCAAAGAATAAACCGACCTTAACCTCCTCCGCAATACTAAACAATAACGTTGATAAAGGATCCCCTTGTCGACTCCTCTTCAATAGGGAAATAACCTACGGCGTCCCATTCAACAAAGACTAAAATCTGGCCGACCGAAGAACCACCTCCACCCAATGCACAAAGATCTCTGAAAAACCAAGGTGGCGCAAGACGTATAGTAAGAAATCCCACCTCAATGTGTCAAATGCCTTTCGGATATCGATTTTCAGGATCATGTTCGAATCCGTGCGACCCCGTAAGACATTAAACCCTTCGGACACCATGGCGATACAATCATGTATCATGCGCGGATAAAACCAAACCGAGTGGAGACAAATAATGCGCAATAATCAAGCCCAAACGCGTAGCCAGTATCTTCGTGATGATCTTGAGAAGGAAATTACTCATAACAATCGGACGGAAGTTTTCAATGACATTTGCATCCTTAGTCTTTGGGATGAGCGCCATGAAACTGGCATTCAATCCCAGAGGTAGTGACGAATTACTGAAGAAAAAGCGAACAGCTGCAGTCACCTCAACAGAGATGACATCCCAGAAATGGCGATAAAAAATCCCATTGAACCCATCTGTCCCCGGAGAACTATCTGAATCCATATCAAACACCGCTTCCTGAACCTCTGAATCCGCGGGAATGGCTGTTAGAATGGCGTTATCCCGCGCCCTAACCTGTGGAGTAAGAACCTGGTCAATTAATGAGAAGTCCGAGGCAAAATGCCCGGTGTCCGCGAAGAGCTCCTCGTAAAATGAAATGATATGATCCCCAAGGACCGTAGCATCATCTGTGAAACTGCCTACCATCATAAGCCCCTGTATCCCCGTGCGCCCCGTACGGATCTGGCTACGCCGATGAAAAAATGTGGTGTTACGATCCCCGTCTTTAAGCCAGGCAGTGTGGGCCTTTTGCTTAAGGAATTGATTAATCGCAGCGTCGAGAGAGAGCCTAAGCTGGGCATCCAACTCATTGTCCCGGAGTGCAGCGGTATAGCCCAATGTCTCGATGTCTGACTGAATCTGACGAAGTTGCTCCATCTGACTGTCCACCCTACGATTTACATCCCCAAACACATCCCTGTTCCATTCTTTAATAACCTAACACAACCGTTTGAGCTTCCTCATGACACGCAAAAGAGGGTTGGGCGTGTCACATGGAGAGACCGAAGAAGTTGTAACCAAATCCCTGAAAGAGTCGTGATGAACCCACATACGCTGAAAACAAAACGGAACCAATCCTCTGCTAATGGCCGAAGAATAGGAACCCATTGTGAAATACCGATGAAATACCATGACAATATATAAATCTGGGACATCTTTGTTCTGATCCACTTCTGCTTATAACATTTCCTTCCAATTTTGAATCTTGTCATGCCATTCAAGAGAAGTCCAGAGATTGGACAACTGGTTGATTGGATTTTGGAGGAATGATAGCATACTTCTAACGGGCATTTCCACTGCATGATAGTAAAGGATGGAAAGACATTGCAACAGCATAGGCCATCTTTAGGAATAGGAGTAGTAGTGGAAATGGTAAAGATCCCATAAAAAAGGTTTATCTAGATAAAAACTTGCCCTCTCGAAAAGGAGATTAACTTGAACAACATATTTGCCTAAGTGATAAAATATGAAATGTTTTGCATGATTTTGTAAATCACTTAGGTCCTTGAAAGGTGTTTATGTGGGGGGAAATTGGCCTTCACGATATGCCATTAATATAACTAGGAAAATACCTTTCGAAGATACTAGCTTTAATGGTTGTGATCTGGATAAATAATCTGGAACAAGATTGTGATTTACTTTAATATGCCCCCGGAGAATTTGTTAGAGAATGGTTAGGTCCAGCTAGGATGGCGAGTAAGAGGCGTTCCCCTTGATATGGAATCCCAGTCCTCAAATAGCTCTATTGATATCCCTTTTAGCCAAATACATAGTACATCTTCATCTCTTTCCCTACCTAGATTTTCTACTAGCCATATCGAAAATACCATAGAATACTCTATAGAACAAACTGTTCCCCCAGTTGTTAGTCCATATAATATATACAGAAATCATGGTTCTTGGCCTAAACACATCAAATCCATCATCTTCAACAAGAGCAGTACATCACACTGTCCATTCCACCTGAGTTCATCACACGATGGAGATTGGAAGGTTATAATCATCTCCACCTTGGAGCTGTACGACTTGTTCTCTCCTACCATGGAAGGAAAGATCTTCCAGTATCTGCAAGAATTGCTCTTCTAGATACTCGTTTTCTCCAATATGAGCATGCAGTTATTGGTACAGTTCTCTCTGCACTCAACGCCGGAAGTGTTGTGGTCACTTTCTTCCCCAACTTTGCAGTATCCTTGAGTGATCCAACTCTTGCATCTGCCTTCAAGGTGAAAGTTCAACTTTCCAGAGCAGATCAGATCTCAAATTCCATCATACCTGCCCTTAATCACCAAATTGTATACAAGTTGCAAGATCACAACCTACATCTGCAGAATCAAGGCGTAAAAGATGCTTTGATGGTCCTTGATGAGTCTGGATCTGATCCCTACAATCGTCCAGATACCCAGACAAATCAGGAGAAAAGACTTGGAGCAACTTGTTCCAAAAGAATGGATCACCAACTATGAGTCCCTTCACCAACAAATCGAAACGGTGCAAGCAACCGACTTTAAATTTCAAAGGTTGAATGATGGGCGTGTGAAGACGATCTATCGAGACAACATCCAGCTCGAGACTTTCAAATCTGAATTCGGTGATGGTCTATCGATTGAAGTCAATGCAGACACAAAAATCTCAATTGCATGTTTTTGACCAAATGGATCCCATATTTACACTGACAGAGTCAATGGTCACTTTGTATGGGATGTTGATCCATCCATGTGTGATCCAGAATGTTCTTGTGGAGAGGAATCAGACTCTGATGAAGAAGAACAAATACAGAGAAGAAGCAGAAAGAAGAAAACCACAAGATGACCACGTTGCAGGCCAGATGATAAACCTGAGCCTCCGGATCTAAGTCCACGACCCTTACCATGTTACAGAAAAGGGTTAGTTGTCCTCAAAAAAGAAAAGTAAGGGTGTCAGAAAGAAGTTAAGACACCTTCTCCTCCAACTCCTACTGTTGTCCAACCTTGTTTCATGTTTAGATATGAAGCAAAATTTCCACCTCTAGAAAGGAAGGTTGACACTCAACAGAGGATGCAAAGCACCACTGTGGAACATGACGGACAAATAAAGGGTCCTACTCAAGCAGAGGAAGTACTAAATTGGTAGACGACCAACGCTTGTGACCAAAACAAGTCTCTACAGGGGATAGACTCTAAGATCTCACAAATTCTCACCACAGTCCAATCTAACCATACCAAGGTTAATACTGTAGAGAATCAACTCCAGCAGATATATGAAAAGCTGAAAGATAATATCAACCAGCTGGACAAAGATGTGAGGAACCTTATTGAACAAAACCAATTTGGAGCAGAGTTCATGCAGAAAGAAGTTGAGATCAGGAGACTAAAGAAAGAACTTTCTCAAATCGAAAGGGATAGGAGCAGTCAAAGTAAGTCCTTATCCTTCTTTCACAGTTATAGTTCCAAATATGAATCACCTCCTATATCTCCTCCAAATTATCCTACTTATTTTGGTATGGCTTCAAGTATTCCACTTGATATTCCTAAAAAGCCAAAGAAAAAGCCCTCTACTCTAAAAAGCCAACCATCTCCAAAGAGTCATGAGATACCTCAATCTTCTTCCAAATTTGAAGAGAAAAACCCAACAGAATCCTTCATGGCCAGACCATCCTTTATCCCAGGAAATAATCCATTACAATGGTCAGAAAAATCAGACCCTGAAGAAACTACCTCTTCCCAATCTAAAAAGAATCAGACTCTGAGGATGCTAAATCATCCCTATCGGGAGGAGAATCTATGAGGCCGAGTCAACCATATGTTGCTTTGATCTATCTGCTATACTTATGGCTGGAGATACTCGAAAGCAAAGAATGTCTTGAACCGATTAATAAAAAGTTCTCAAGAAGATATGGAACCGTAGGAAGCGGAAGGACCATGTCCTCATCCTTCGATTCATCCTCCAAACCAACAAATGGTCCATGGTTCTCTTTCGATGATGTTCCAATTCGAAGAGAAGAGAAAGATTACACTCTTTTTTGCGGCATGGATTGACCTCCGACTTACAAAAGAAGGAGCCAATCTGAAGCAAATCCTCATGGAATTCTCTTCAAGATTTGTTGGTATCCTACGCGAATGGTTTCAAAGCTTTGGTGAGTATCGACAACTCCAACTTTATAATGCTTCAACTCCATCACTTGTTCTTGGAGAAATTCACCAAGAGTTTATTGGAGATATTACTCTTATCAACAAGTTGGCGAAAAAAGGGCACCATGAACGCTCAAGAATGACACTCTTTCCCAAGCCTCGTGCCAGGACTTGAGGATTTCATAGAGGACGCCAATTTGTTTGCAGTTCCGACGATGGGGAATTCATTTACTTGGTGCTCTCCACGGAGACCTCTATCTTTACTTCAGGCTAAGTTGGACAGAGCCCTGGCTATTTGCCCTTTTTTCGCTCTTTGGAAGGAGGTCAAGGGCTTAGTTCTTCCTCGCATTGGTTCTGATCATCACCCCATTTTGGTTACTTGCTCCTCGACCACTACTAGGGGTCCGATCCCATTTCGTTTTCAGTGTATGTGGATTCACCATGATTCATTCCGAGATTTGGTTACAACTACTTGGGGCTCTCCATGTGACACGCACAACCCTTTACTGCGAGTCATGTGTGGAAGCTCAAGCGATTGCGATATGCTATTAAAGATTGGAACAGGGATGTGTTTGGGGATGTTAACCGTAGTGTGGACAACCAGATGGAGCTCCTTCGTCAGATTCAGACAGATATCGAGGCTGTGGGCTATACCACCTCTCTCCGGGATAGAGAGTTGGACGTCCAGTTGAAGCTATCGCAGATGTTGCAGTCACAGGCTGAATTCCTCAAGCAAAAGGCCCGAATCCTCGGCTTAAGGATGGCGGCCCAAACACAACATTTTTTCATCGGGCGTAGTCGATTAAATGACGCACGGGGATTCAGGGACTTATGGTGGCAGGGAACTTCACTGATGATGCCACGGTCCTTGGGAATCATATTATTTCATTTTACGAGGAGCTCTTTGCGGAAAATGGGAGCTCCACCACGAATTTCTCGCTGGTCGACCAGGTACTCACTCCAATGGTTGGGGCGCGGGACAATGCTTCCCTAACAGTCATTCCCTCTGATTCCGAAGTGCAGACAGTGGTGTTTGATATGGATCCAGACAGCTCCCCGGGGCCTGATGGGTTCAATGGGCTTTTTTACCGCCATTTCTGGGAAGTCATATCTGCTGAGGTAACAGACGCTGTTCGCTATTTCTTTAACAATTCGTCTCTACCTCTGGGATTGAATGCCAGCTTCATGGCGCTCATTCCTAAGACTAAGGATGCCAATGTCATTGAAAACTTCCGCCCTATCGTCATGAGCAACTTCCTTTTCAAGATTATCACGAAAATATTGGCTACGCGCTTGGGTTCTATTATTGCTAACTATTTATCCCCGACTCAGTTTGGTTTTATCCCGGGTAGACAAATTCATGAGTGTATTGCCATGGTATCTGAAGGGTTTAATGTCTTACAGGGACGCACGAATTCGAATATGATCCTGAAAATAGATATTCGTAAGGCATTCGACACATTGAGATGGGATTTTTTACTTTACGTCTTGCGGCGTTTGATTCTCGAGACGTTCGTGTGTTGGGTGGAGGTGGTTCTTCTGGCGTCCGAATATCGGTGTTGTTGAATGGGGCGCCCAAGTTATTTTGCCTGTTCGGAGGGGTCGAGACAAGGGGATCCTTTATCACCCCTTTTGTTTTGTATTGCGGAGAGGTCCTGGGTTGGTTTATCACATCGGCGATGGATCGATCCAGGTTATCGCCTTCACGGCGCCAAGGAGTATCATCTTCCCAAAGATCCATTCTTTATGCGAGATGATATCGTCATCATGTGCGGGCGTCTTCTTCCAACGCCCGGCCTTGCTTGATTCTTACTCACTATCTTTGATATCTCGGGTCAAGTGTTCGATCTCGAAAATCCAAGGCTTATTTTGGGGCGCGGGTTTCGCATTATGTACGTGGGAGGGTGCAACATATTTTGGGGATTCATCCAGGGGACATTCCCCACCATCTACTTGGGCGCTCCAATTTTCAAGGGAGCCCCAAAGGTCGCGGATTTACAGCCCATTTTTGACAAGATAATCCTTAAGTTCCGACGATGGAAAGGCTCGTCCCTTTCCTCGGGTAGGGTTTGCCTTGTTAACTCGGTGATAACCATTCTTTCGTGCACTCCATGATGGTTTATAAATGGCCTGCCACGCCGCTAAAAACAAATGGAAAAAGCCATGCGTAATTTCATATGGACGGGAGATGTGAATTCTAAAGGAAAGGTAGTGGTCAATCGGGATACATCTTTGCACGCCCGGGCGGAGGGAGGATTGGGCGTGCGATCGCTCAAGGTGCTAACAATGCTTTCTTAATGAAATTGGGCCGGAAGGTTGAAACTCGGACTCGTTGGTTTTCAAGACCCTCGGACAACGGTACTTTACTAGAAATGGGGACATCCGAGGTCCTTCCTTCCTTCTTCTATATGGCCAGGGATTAAACCCTGTATTTCTAATCTGCGTGGATGATTCTCGTTGGATACCGGCGCCAATTCCGAGGTATTATTTTGGATTGATAATTGGTTGGGATATTCCATTCTTGTGAAATTGGCATCCCGAGAGGATTATAGGTATTTATTCCAGCAGCGTATCTCCGATTACTTTTATGATGGATCTGAATTTCACCCTCCCCTTTGTGGAGGCTTATTTGGAGCTGGTTCGAGCTATTGTGCGTGTCCCAATTGCGCCTACATCTCGGGATACTCGTGTTTGGATGAACTCGAGGATGGTTGATTACCTCGAAGACGGCTTATAAATTTTTACGCCCTCAACGCCCGATTAGATGGGGTTCTTGGATTTGGTCCCAAAGATATCCCGGAAGCGTCGATGGTGGCATGGAGAGCTATACACAACCGATTGCGATCAAGGATTCTTTACGAGCTAGGGGAAGTTTCTTCGCCCTTCGGTTTGTGTTCTTTGCGAAAATGTATCGGGGAATCGGTCGATCACTTATTTGTTTCTTGTGCTTTTGCGGGCATCTTTGGCGTAGGATCTTCCAAGCTTTTCACGTACACCCCTTCATTACGTTTCAACGAATCTGCTGTACGGCTCATGGCATTCCACTTTAGCGACCAGGTCACTTTCCTTTGGCGTGTGGCAATATTATCCCGCATCGGCTTCTTTGGCACATCCGTAATGAGCTGATTTTTCACAACAAAATCTGACTCCGGAGGCGGCTCTCATTCGCCTACGAGTTCTCATTGTTGAATCAAAGCATCTTTGGACCGGGGATGCATGAATAATGATCAGCAGACCTCTTCATCCCGCATTGTTTAAGAGTCCCCGGACGAGTTAGGCGTGCTCGAGGATTGTGGAAGTCCAATGGCAAAAACCCCTCCCAGGTTGGATCAAGGTTAACACGGATGGCGGCGCTTTAGGGCGCCGGGCAATCTTACGCATTTGAAGCGGAATTAGTTGCGGCAATGTGGGCGATTCATTACGCATTTGTAAAAGGATGGACGAAACTTTGGCTGGAATCGGATTCGAAGTATGTGGTGAACCTACTAGAGAAGAGAATGATGGAGGTCCCATGGCGCCACCTCGGATATTGGCGTCAAACGTTGCATTTACTCAGTAGCATTGATCTTGTAGCCTCTCATATCTTTCGCGAAGGCAATCGGGTGGCAGACATGCTGAGCAAGAAGACGGAGAGTGGCGTCTGGTGGGGCGTCCCGCCCACAGACCTGCTTCAATACATCACAGATGATTATGTTGGCCAATCCACTTATAGGTTTGTTAATTAATGCGCCACTGCTTCACGTTTCTTTTTAGGCGCCTTATGTTTCCTGGGGGGTACTCTTTTTCCTTCCAAGGGTTTTTCCCACAAGGGTGAGTTTTACCTTGGAAGGTTTTAACGAGGCCCCAACCATTCAGCCATTTGGTCGGCTTGTGACCACTGCATACTTTGATTGTTGTCTTTATTTCCAGGCTTTCATTTGGTTACATGATCTGCCTGTGATCAGGATTACTCTTTTTTCACTTTTATATATATTCGTAATTATTCAAAAAACAAGTTGGCAGAAAAAGAATATTTTGCCATTAAATGTTGTTCTTTGACACGTAAAGATTTGGATAGACATTTCAAAAGGATGTCGGAGAAGTTTTACATGTTGAATGGTTACAATGATCCAAATCTCAAACATGTCTATCTAGCGTCTCTACCTAAATAACTTCAGCCCGAGTTACACAGAATGATTCAAGCTTCCAGGAGGGAAGTCTCAAGAATCGATCTAGGCGAAATCCATCGATGACGTTTGCAACCTAGACAAGATGTGTGAACAACAGGTCTTCATCAAAGACGTGCTTGACAAAAGAACTCTCCTCAAATCTGTATGCAAAAACTCTCATCTAGAGATAAAATGCAAAGGAAAGAAGAACTGCACTTGTTCATCTTCGTCTTCTCGAAAAAAGATCAGAAAGATCCGGAAGAATGCGAAGAGAAATAAAGTCTATCGATTCTTGAAAGAAACCGCTTCGAAAGAAGTCGGCGAACAGGTGTTTTCTATGTGGAAGAAAAGGGCATTTTGCAAAGAATTGCCCTAACAAGAAAGATAAAGCAGCAAAGATGGCATTTCAAGCATTCCAGCTTAATTATGCCAACACAGATGATGCTGATATTGAGTCTTTATTTTTCGAACAAGACGAGCAGGATGGAGACACTGCATTTGCAATACAATATTCCACTGATGATGAAGGACCAGAAGAAGAAGAAGAAGATTCATCCTCCGAGCTCCCAGTCTTTATGATCAAGTCACAACCATCTCTCCAGACTAGTTCCTTGATCTAAGAAGGGATGTTGTATCCAAATATTGAAGTACAAATTCTACCATCCAAGTATGATAGACCAATCTAGGCTATTGGTGTATTTGATATAGGAGCTAGAAAGTCGATGATGAATCCTGACATACTACCTGAAGATGCTTGGCAAAGTCATCACGAATACTTCTATGCAAACATGGAGCCAGACTTTTCATACCGCGCTCATTACAAAGAAGCCAATGGAATTCACTCTTTCCCATCGGACGCTATGGATGAAGATTATTGGCAGCAGACTCCATGGACAAGATATCTTGATGGTCTTCGATTTGTTCTTCCAAGCTAAAAGCCTATAGATTCTACCTCATGGGTTGAAGTACAAGAGACAGTTCCAACCTTACACCACCATCCGTAAGTTGTTTACTCTATCGTAAGCACCTCCGAATACGGAGATATTACCAACCAGACTTCTCAAGTGTTGTGCGTACTCTCATGCATTTCCATCACCCAACACCACTTTGGAAAAATCCAAGTTCTTTATTCACTCCTTTCAAAAAGAATGAAGATGTGAATGCTACCAAGGCCACTCATCCAGAATGACTCGGAAGAGTCAACCTTGCGAGGCAAGAATGTAACCAACTCCTAGCACTTGGACTCATTGAGCCCACGAAGTCCAATTGGGCTTGCCCCGCATTCTATGTCAACAAAAGAGCGAACAGTGCGAGGGAAAAAGAGGCTTGTTATTGATTACAAAGCTCTTAACCATTTCTTCCTTGATGATAAATTCCCTTTACATAAAACTCAAATGCTTTTTTCCCAACTCTCTAAAGCCCAAATGTTTTCAAAGTTTGATTTGAAGTCAGGGTTTTGGCAATTGGGAATTGTCTCAGAGGATAGATATAAAACTGCTTTTTGCCTTCCTATAGTCTAATACCAATGGACAGTCATGCCATTTGGTCTGAAGGTTGCACCCTCCATATTCCAAAAAGCAATGACCCAAATTTTTGAACCTATCCTACATACCACCCTAATCTACATTGATGACATCTTACTGTTCTCATCAAACAAACAAGAACATGAGGCTTTGCTACACCAATTCCTGGATATTGTTCAATCACATGGTATCAAGTTATCTGAAAAGAAGAGCTCTATTGGTCAAACAAACATTGAGTTTTTGGGAATGAAAATAATCGATGAAAAATATTAGCCAGGCCAAGACATTGCTCGGAATTGCTAAAGTTTCGAAAGAAAACTTGTCAATCAAAGAGATTCAACAATTCCTTGGAATTGTCAATTATATCAGAGACTGCTCCACCGTGGGGAGTCACAACAATTGTTTCTCTGGAACACCCTTGTTCTTGAGCTCCATAATTGCTGGAAATGATGTATTATCCATCTGGATTATAAAATGGTGACCAATAAGATGAAATTTAAACTTTTTGATCCCATTCTTAACAACAAGAATTTCTTTGTAGACAGCATGGTAATACTTTTCAGAATGTTTGAATTGTCCACTTGCATGTCCACAATAAAAGATTTTCCCATCTTCTTTTTCAAGCAAAACGGCTCCCCAATATTCATCACTAGCATCGATCTATAGAATCCTTTGTCATGTACTTGGAATTTTCACTTTGGTGGAGGATTCTAACATACTTGTTTGAGATGTAGAACTACTCTGAATGCAGGATGATCCCCATGTTGGAGCATTCTTCGGAGCATCTTTGTGAGATGGCTAGTGTATTTGGAGCAATCCAGAATGAAATCTCTGATATAAATAACAATTCCAAGGAATTGTTGAATCTCTTTTATTGACAAGTTTTCATTCGGAAACATTAGCAATTCTTGAGCAATGTGTGGACCTGGCTGATACTTTCCATCGATTATTTTCATTCCCAAAAACTTAATGTTCATTTGACCGATAGTGCTTTTCTTTTCAGATAGCATGATACCATGTGATTGAAAAATATCCAAGAACTGGTATAGCAAAGCCTCGTGATCTTGTCCATTTGATGAGAACAATAAGATGTCATTAATGTAGATTAGGGTGGTATGTAGGATAGGTTCGAAAAGTTGGGTCATTGCTTTTGCTACTCGAGCGGCATGTGCTCGGGATATCTCTTTGTCTTTTCTTTTATATATATCTTCCATTTATTTAAAAAAAAGGGAGGGCAACCTTCAAACCAAATGGCATGATTGTCCATGGTTATTGGGCTGTGAGGAAGGCTCTTTTTCCCTCGCACTGCTCTTGACTCTTTTGTTGATGTAGAATCTTTGGGCAAGCCCAATTGGGCTTTGTGGGTTCAATGTGTCCAAGTGCTAATAGTTGGTTGCATTCGTGCCTTGCAAGGTTTATCTCTTCTGGAGTCATCAAGGATGAGTGGCCTTGGTAGCATTCACATCTTTATACTTTTTGAATGGGAGCCGACTAACAAACTTTAGATTTTTCCAAAGTGGTGTTGGGTGATGAAAATCCACATGAGAGTCTCCGCACAACACTTGAGAAGCTGGTTTGTCATATTTCCATATTCTGAGGTGCTTTTGATAGACTAAACAACTTCTCAAGTGTTGTGTTTACTCCAATAGTTTCATAGGCCACCCATTATCCACCGCTAATAACCACCGCCGACTTCTGAACCTGAAAAAAATTGTTATATGTGGGGTGAGCGACACAGCTCAGTGGAGTATAAATTGTCCAAGCTAAATACACAGATATCTCACATAAGCATGCAAATACAATCCAATAGGACATAACATAGATCATTTGAAAAACCGTAGATATAGACATGGATGCACTGCAGGGCTTCCACCTGAGGGATACATCGACCCCGGACCTCTTTGAGTCATTTGGCTCAATAGTGCCTAAGCAATCAGTACTATGCATTCATGCAAAATAATCTAAGCATTTAACAAGGACAATAAAGTTTAGAAAACAAACCCCACCTCGAAACTTTGCTTGAAAAATAGTAGAATGATTTGATGCAATATCCCTATTGAACTTCAGAGCTCGCCGTCCTCGTCGCCTAACATGAATATATATACATCTTAGTCCTAAAAGTCAAAAATTAAGTATTAACCTCAATATCTGAAGCACTAAAATAACATTCGTGGAAGCTCACGGTATTTTCCTAAGGTTTAGGGTTCAAATTGGTTGGTTTGAGCAATACTAAATCATTGCGTAGTTGGGATCGAATAATATTTTCTCATAAACCATTTATTGTAATTATTCCATATTTTTACAGTAGATAATATATTCAAAGATAGATATCATATAAATATTTCATGAAGATTAGAAATAGTTAGCTATGGATTTTGAATTTTTGAAATCAAATTATTGTAACATTAAAACCTGCATAGCTAAGGAGAAAATTCATATTTAAATAAATATAGTACTATATGATTTGAACATTTAACAACGTATAATACACATATCATGGTATAACATACCCAAAAATCATAAAATATTAAATTCGTTAACTTTAGGTTTTGAATTTTATAATCCGAAACCTTTGTCATTGCTAAAAATGTAATGTCTTGGAAACTAATTAATATTTAAATAAATATAAGTTAGAATGATCGATGTTTTCCCACACGGTAGAAAATATTAGAATACAAAACATATCCAGAATTAAGATATTTTGAAGGTCGTTATACATGGTTTCTAGAATTTATAAATCAAAAATAGAGTATATTCAAGATTTGGAAAGCGTGGTCAATTTCATATAAAATAAAGTACAACTCAACCGTATATGACATTTAACTGAATATCATAAACATATGATAACATAACATATTAAAATTTCACGAATTTTGGATATGTATAAGTAGGGTTTTGGAATTTCTAAAATGAAAACAGAGAATAACATAAATTCTCGCATCTTAGTTTGAAAATTCAATAACTACAAAAGTACTCATCGGATTAGTATGAAATTTTAACAGTACAATAAGAACGTCATAATGAATAATATATTAAAATTTCATAAATTTCTGAAAAGCATAAATTGGGTTTCAGAAATTTATAAACAAATTGCCTTAGGAGTTGAGAATGAAATCATGGCGTTGAAGAGAAACTTCGTCGAGGTTGTATGGTAGACGATGGGGCTATGGTGGCATAGAGAAAGAGCTGAACGTGTTTTTGGTTTGGTCCCCTCTAATGTGGTATAATAAAACCCTAATAACAAAAGAGTCCTAATATAATTACCCTAGCTAGTTTCCCAAACATCTTAGGATTCCTCGTGGGCCAAGTAATTGGATAATAAACCCAATAATAATAATAATAATTTACTAATGGGCCATCTAACTAATTAAATACATTTTTTTCCCGGGTGTTACAAACTCCTTCTTAAAAAAAAAAAAATTTCGTCCTCGAAATTTAGTCAACTTAATTCAAACTCTAATAACGTCTAAATATCTTGCTAGAATTCATCCTTTCATTCCCAAGTTGCCTCGTCTGGTCATCTCAACTATTGTTTTTAGAAGAACTCGCTAAAAGTAAATATGCCTCCAAATTACTCAAAAATCCGAAATACATGTCTCTTGGGATTCTATTGTCCTTTTAGTTTGTCCATCCGTCTATAGATGTTGTAGCCCACTAAAATTTAATCTTATTCCCCTATATTGTTGCAAATTTCTCCAAACATCCAAAGTTAACTAGTATCTCTCTACGATAGTCTCGCTATTTCTCTTTTGTACAATTGGATGAATTGATCTAAACCATATGTCATCTAAAAAAGTGTGTAGATTTGGTCAATCGGTCAAAAATATTCCATCTCGTGATTTTTCTTAGTTGGTCGCGACTAACTTACAACAAAGTCAATATCTATATGCTTTCAACTTTCATTCGAAGATATCATGTGTCTTAACAAATATCTTGACAGTCGTTGGTGTTTGATCTTAACATGTTGGCGTGTCATGCATCTATCCATAAAGTTCCAATATTTCTTATCATTTCCTCCACCAAAAATACATTTCCTATATCTCGATAAATCTTTGTAGCTCATAGGTGAACGGTGTACGATATACAATGTGCTTAACCTAATATCACAGTTCTTCCTTAAGTACATCCAAAATTCCATTGTAGGCTAATACACCATTAGCAACTATAAAAATCCGTTGAGGTCTTCAATTAGATCATGGTTTCGCATCTTTCTTAAAACTCATATGTCACTTGTGCCTTATAAATCTTATCCCTAAGTACAAGTCGTTCAACATTGTTGCAGTAATTGATTTCAATCCACTAAAAGGTGTTACACTCGATTATCTACTTAGCAAACTCTCTCACCAAGTATTCTTATTATACTCGTAAACTGGTCATTCCTTATTTAACTTCTTAGAAATTCTTCGCACACTTCTTCATCCACTGAAACTTCACATTGTCTTTGTCACTCTAGTACTTGGTGTTGAACTCTTAACTATACTCCATTGATTAATAACTTCAACTTTAACCAGGTCAACTTATATTCCTCATATGGTAACAATCTAACCAAAATATATTACATATCCTAACCATAATTTAAATTCTTATTGAACTTTAGTTGGTGATATTTGACCTCAAATTGATCCTTAATAAGACACTAGTTCCTTTAAATAATCAAACGAATAATTTATCCTTAGCAATGGGTACTTATTTTGTAACCCATAAATCCTTCATGTAGTCAATATACTCCATATATCCATCGTATCTTAACAAATATGATCGACTCTGGTCATGGTGATACTCTAAGTCGGATAAGTCCTTTAACCAATAATTCTTGTAATTGCATACTCTAATTCCTTCAAAGTCATCCTATGGGTGAATTTGATACGTCTTGCCCAAGTAAAAGTCAATAATGGATTCCATTTGTCTATCCAATAGACTCCCAAATAAAAGTTTCTAAAAAATATATTTCATAGTCTCGAATAATTTACACATTGACCATTATCAATTCAAAGATTGGGAACCTATGCACTAACCAAATACTCGACAATTCCCATTCTTAAACTTTCCATTTGCGTTCTTTCCTGACACTAGTCAGGGTACAGTACTAGTCTTTGCTCCATAGAAAAATAAACTCATATTATTAATGCATCGAACAGTATCTCCTTATGGGACACACTATACTTTCTCGCTCTTACTAAATCAGTCCATGCCTAAGATCACATCAAAATCTCTCATTCTTATAACATATAAATCCATTTCTAAATCATTTCCCTTAACATTCAGTTTTTTTTTTTGACTTTAGACATCCGAAAAAGAATTAGTGCCCTTTCAAATTTTTATACTAACATCATAACCATCTCAAAGTATCATCATTAACTCTTAAAAAAACGAACATGGCGTAAATCATGAATATTCAACTCAAAAGCCACTAAAGTCTATCCATAATCTATGTTGCTAGTAATCTACTCACAGTCAGTCCTAATATTCTCGATCGCTTAAAAATTCATAATGAATCTCATGTATTCTATCACATGGGGTCCTCTTTCAAGTCCTCTAGAGTCTATATTATCCTTTCCATATTCATATACAAACAGTGTCAAAACCTCGTGGTCAATAGCTCTATGGTACATGTGTATTGCATCAATAAATAAAGTAAATCTTTTTTTTCTTTCGCAATAGAAATAATGTAATTTATCGATAGCAGTAGCAATGGAAACAACAATAGCAATAGCAGTAGCAATGGCAGTAGCAGTAGAGGTAGCAATAGAACTTTTGAAAATTTAACTTCGTATCTTGGCTTTGGAGTTGGCGTGGCATAGCGGTGGTGGATACGTACTCTTTTTCGTTTAAAAAAAATTCTAATTCATTTATCAGAGTACACACACGAAAATTACACGTATTTTTTTTTTTTTGCAAGTCTACAGGAAGATAGACCCGCTCTGATACCACCTGTAACGCCCCGAAATTTTGAACTATAAAATGTGTGCAAATATTTATTTTACCATATATATATTTTTTTCCATAAGAAACATGAGAAAGACAACTCGTTATAGCGAGCCATTTAATTTTTCAAAAGAATAATAATTATAGCGGAAGCAATCGCATAACATAATTGGAATAAAATTTGACATCTATATATAATTCTAACAGACCACTTGACAGTGAAAGACTTTGAAAAATATCGCGTCCACACTTTTATTTATAAGAGAAAATAGGCCTGTTAATATATTTCATTTAAAATTCAATAGCAACAGCGGAAACAAATTATAAAGTGTAGAAAATTCATATATTCATTTATTTATAAGAAATTCGCACATTTACTAAAAAGATCCCTTTTAGTCTATTTGCATAGATAAACTTAGAAAATCATAGTAATTCATCATTTATTATCACAACTCGAAAATTCCTTAGAAACTGAACGTTTGTTTTCAACACCAATCAATTATCACACATAGTCTAGCATCGTAGGTAAATACTTAGAAAATAATAATTTGTTGAACAATTTCTTATTCATTTGAAACTTAACATTTAGAAAAAGACATCACTCTAGCAGTTGCATAGGAAAATCATAATTCATTCAATAATTTCTTGTTTAATTAAAATCACCATTTAAAAATAAAAAGGACATTACTCCAATAGTTTCATAGGCCACCCATTATCCACCGCTAATAACCACCGACTCGAACCGAAAAAATTGTTATATGTGGGGTGAGCGACACAGCTCAGTGAAGTATAAATTGTCCAAGCTAAATACACAGATATCTCACATAAGCATGCAAATACAATCCAATAGGACATAGCATAGATCATTTGAAAAACCGTAGATATAGACATGGATGCACTGCAGGGCTTCCACCTGAGGGATACATCGACCCCGGACCTCTTGAGTCACTGGCTCAATAGTGCCTAAGCAACTGTACTACACATTCATGCAAAATAATCTAAGCATTTAACAAGGACAATAAAGTTTAGAAAACATACCCCGCCTCGAAACTTTGCTTGAAAAATAGTAGAATGATTTGATGCAATATCCCTATTGAACTTCAGAGCTCGCCGTCCTCGTCGCCTAACATGAATATATATACATCTTAGTCCTAAAAGTCAAAACTTAAGTATTAACCTCGATATCTGAAGCACTAAAATAACATTCGTGGAAGCTCACGGTATTTTCCTAAGGTTTAGGGTTCAAATTGGTTGGTTTGAGCAATACTAAATCACTGCGTAGTTGGGATCGAATAATATTTTCTCATAAACCATTTACTGTAATTATTCCATATTTTTACAGTAGATAAAATATTCAAAGATAGATATCATATAAATATTTCATGAAGATTATAAATAGTTAGCTATGGATTTTGAATTTTTGAAACTGAAATTATTGTAACATTAAAACCTGCATAGCTAAGGGAGAAAATTCATATTTAAATAAATATAGTACTATATGATTTGAACATTTAACAACGTATAATACACATATCATGGTATAACATATCCAAAAATCATAAAATATTAAATTCGTTAACTTTAGGTTTTGAATTTTATAATCCGAAACCTTTGTCATTGCTAAAACTGTAACGTCTTGGAAACTAATTAATATTTAAATAAATATAAGTTAGAATGATCTGATGTTTTCCCACACGGTAGAAAATATTAGAATATAAAACATATCCAGAATTAAGATATTTTGAAGGTCGTTATACATGGTTTCTAGAATTTATAAATCAAAAACAGAGTATATTCAAGATTTGGAAAGCGTGAATTCGAATTTCATATAAAATAAAGTACAACTCAACCGTATATGACATTTTAACTGAATATCATAAACATATGATAACATAACATATTAAAATTTCACGAATTTTGGATATGTATAAGTAGGGTTTTGGAATTTCTAAAATGAAAACAGAGAATAACATAAATTCTGGCATCTTAGTTTGAAAATTCAATAACTACAAAAGTACTCATCGGATTAGTATGAAATTTTAACAGTACAATAAGAACGTCATTATGAATAATATATTAAAAAATTTCATAAATTTCTGAAAAGCATAAATTGGGTTTCGAAATTTATAAACAAATTACCTTAGGAGTTGAGAATGAAATCATGGCGTTGAAGAGAAACTTCGTCGAGGTTGTATGGTAGACGATGGGGCTGTGGTGGCGCAGAGAAAGAGCTGGAACGTGTTTTTGGTTTGGTCCCCTCTAATGTGGTATAATAAAACCCTAATAACAAAAGAGTCCTAATATAATTACCCTAGCTAGTTTCCCAAACATCTTAGGATTCCTCGTGGGCCAAGTAATTGGATAATAAACCCAATAATAATAATAATAATTCACTAATGGGCCATCTAACTAATTAAATACATTTTTTTCCGGGTGTTACAGTCTTGGCCTGGCTAATTTAATGGTGTTAGGTTATTTTAATGCCGTCTTGGGCAGCCACGAACGTCTTATCAGTAGCATTGTTTCTCAGGCTGCTTGTCAGGATTTTCGCAATTTTATGGATAATGGGGGATTTATTTCTATCCATACTTTGGGCAATTGTTTTACTTGGTGTTCGACCCGTTCCCCTGCGCCTAATCTAGGCTCGTTTGGATAGGGCTATGGCGACTCTTGGTTTTTCTTCTCTTTGGCATCGTGTGGAAGCTCTGGTTCTCCCTCGTATCTCTTCTGATCATCACCCCATTTTAGTTTATTGTTTTACTCAGCTGAGCAAAGGTCCTTCTCCATTTCATTTCCAAAGCATGTGGATGAGGCACCCGGACTTCTTTGAGTTGATTAGGTCTTCTTGGGAGGCTCCTGACACGTCTTCTAATCCCATTTTGCGGGTTATGTTTAAACTGAAGCGTCTTCGTGTTGCCCTCAAAATTTGGAATAGAGATATTTTTGGTGATGTGAATCGATCGGTGGAACTTCAGCTTCAGAGGGTTCAGATTATGCAGTTGGATATTGAGAATTTGGGTTATTCGGGAGATCATCATCAGGAAGAGTTGGACACCTAAAAATTCCACCTCCAGACGCTCGCTATGCAGGCTGACTTTCTTCGGCAGAAGTCTAAAGTCTCTTGGCTTAAGGATGGAGACAGGAATACTGCTTTCTTTCATCGTCAATGCCACATGCGTTCTCGTAGAGTAGCCATTCATAGCTTACGCATTCAGGGTGATATCTCTCATGATCCTGTTGCTATTGGTTCCTATATTGTTGACAATTACAAGGATCTCTTTGCGGCAACCACCATGGGTTATGTCAATTATACTTGGCTGGATCGGCTTATCTCTTTGATGGTTTCAGACCAGGACAATCACATCTTAATTTCGCCTCCTTTCGGCCTTGAAATCCATACGGCTGTCTTCAATTTGGGTGCAGATAGTCCCCCAGACACGCGTATCCTTCGAAGCCGGAGGCATGAGGACGCGGATAATTTCCCGGATCAGATCCAAGTAAACCTCAACAAATGAGAAGGTTACCAATTCTATCTGCAATGGCGTAACCCAGCCAGTTGTCAAGCCAAAATAAGACCTCAAAATTACACCCCGGGATCCAACAAGAGTCATCCAAGAAACCCGTGATGCAAGGCCTAATCCCGATCCAGATGGAAGAAGGGATGAATGAGCTTCGGGGAGAACCATCCGCATGAAATAATGTTTTTCTCGAGAGTTGTGTAAATCACGTAATCCGAATTCATAACCTTCCAGGCCGACTTCATCGAAACACATTATTAACGACCAAAATAGGCGGATGCCCAGTCCCCGCCTACCGAGGCATACAACATCGACTCCAATTAACCACCATTGAAATTTGTTATTTTCTAAAGATTTACGTGGGCCCAGATTATATATATATTTTTTTTTGAATAAATTCGAATATATATTAAAAATGAAAAAGAGTATTCCCGATCACAGTCGATGCTGATCCAAAAACCAAAAAGCCTGAAATAATGTCAAAAACCCAAACGAAATGGTCACAAGTTTAAATGGCTGAATGGTTGGGGCCTCGTTAAAACCTTCCAAGGTAAAACCCAATCTTGTGAGAAAAACCCTTGGAAGGAAAAAAAAAGAGTACCCCCAGGAGAAGTGGGCGCCTAAAATGGGAAAAGAAACCAGAAGCAGTGGCGCACTATGTAACAAACCTATAGTTGGATTGGCCAACATAATCATCAGTGAGGTAGTGGAGGAGCTCTGTTGGCGTGACGCCCACCATGTGCCGCATTCCATCTTCTTGCTCAGCATGTCCGCAACCCGATTGCCTTCCCGAAAAATGTGAGATACTGGTCTCAGGTTTGTTGCTCAAAGCTTCCGGGCGAATGGGCGCCCGGATATTTGGGTCCTATGCGATGGGAGTATTTCTGCCCATAATCAGGTTTGGTCTTCTTCTCAGTGTATTATTTTGCAAGTTCAAACTGGCTCTATGGTTTTTCATGTTGGTTTTGCTCATGGCTTGTGTGATCATGTTGCTCGTCGTGCCCTTTGGTTGGATGTGAGGAATTTGGGTCTTACTGATCTGCTGTTTATTGGGGATTTCAATGCTGTGTTGGGACATCATGAGCGTTCTGGCAGTAGCACCTTATCCCAGGCTTCTTGTCAGGACTTCAGGGACTTCTTGGAGGATGTAGGTTTATTTGCGGTGCCGACTACAGGGAATTCATTTACTTGGTGCTCCCCCCGAAGGCCTCTATCTCTCCTTCAGGCTAAGTTGGATCGAGCCCAGCAACCTGGTCAATTCTTCTCTTTTTGGCAAGTTGTTAAGGGTTTAGTTCTTCCTCGCATTGGCTCCGATCACCACCCTATTTTTGTCTCTTGTTCTAATCCCACTATCAGGGGTCCGTCTCCTTTTCGTTTTCAACGCATGTGGATTCATCACGACTCTTTCCGGAATATTGTGACTACCTCTTGGGCGATCTCGTGCGCATCGCCTAATCCATTGCAACGCATCATGTGGAAACTCAATAGATTGCGACATACGATTAAGGTTTGGAATAAGGAAGTTTTTGGGGATGTGAATCGTCAGGTGGATTATTAGATGGAAAGGGTTCGTCAGATTCAGGCAGATATTAAATCCGACAGTTTCACCGAGGCTCGCAAGGATATGGAGTTGGAGGTACAGTCGGCTGTCTCGCACGTTTCTCATGCAGTCAAAATTCCTTCAGCAGAAATCACGATCGGATTGGTTAAAGGATGGAGATCGTAACACAACTTTTTTCCATCGTCGCTGTCAGATTCGCAATGGGCGCTCACGGATACAAGGTTTGATGGTTGATGGTAGTTATACAGAGGACCCGGTGGCTCTTGGGAATCACATTATCTCCTTCTATACGGACCTCTTCGCGGACACGGGGCAAACCACTTCGAACTACACTCTGGTCAATCATCTTATTTCTCCGATAGTTAGCATGGTTGATAATGCCCTTTTGACGACTATTCCTTCAGAATCTGAAGTGAAAGAGGCGGCATTTGATATGGGTATGGGCAGTCAGCAGCCCGCATTTGCGGTTTCAAAGGGGAGATTTTATCATCATTTTTGGGATATCATTTACGAGGAGGTGGTGGCCGCCATCCGACATTTTTTCGTCACGGCTTCCTTCCCGGCGGGTCTGAATGCCAGTTTTATGGCACTCATCCCAAAAACTAAGGAAGCTAATGCGGTGGAAGACTTTAGACCGATCGTGATGAGCAATTTCCTTTTTAAGATTATTACCAAGATTCTGACGACGCGGCTAGGCTCGATCATCTCTTCTTACTTGTCGCCTACCCAGTTTGGCTTTATCCCAGGCAGGTAGATCCATGACTGTATTGCGTTGGTCTCGAAGGGGTTCAATATTTTACAGGGTCGTAATGATGTCAATATGATTTTAAAGATTGACATCCGGAAGGCATTTGATACAGTTAACTGGGGCTTCTTGATTCACGTGTTACGTCGCTTTGGTTTCTTTGAAGTGTTCATTCACTGGATTGAGATCATCCTTCAGTCTTCCAGAATTTCAGTTCTGCTGAATGGGTCGCAAATGGGTTATTTCTCTTGCTTTCGAGGGGTTCGACAGGGGGATCTGTTATCTCCTCTGCTATTTTGCATCGTGGAGGACGTTCGAGTAGATTGGTCGAGACGCGGTCAACGGAATCTACTTCGACCTTTTCGGCGCGCTAATCGGTGGTTTTCCCCTCATCCATTATGTATGCGAGATGACATTGTGATTATGTGTGGGGCATCCTCGGCGATGCACGTACCATTATTCGATACTTAACCTCTATGCGGACATGTCGGGTCGATTTTCAATCCTAATAAATCTAAAGTTTTTTTTGGAGGCCGGGTTTCCAATCATGTGCGAGGTCGTATTCGGGCGATTACTAGGATGCATATGGGCTCTTTCCCTACAATCTACTTGGGCGCCCCCATCTTCAAGGGTGCGCCAAAGTGGCCACCTTCAATCCATTTTTCGACAAGATTATTTTCAAGTTCGAAAGGTGGAAAGGTTTTGCTCGTCTATTGCTGGCCGCATTTGTTTGGTGAATTTGGTGATTACCGGCTCCTTTGTGCACACAATGATGGTATACAAGTGGCCCGAGAACTTTGTTACAAAAAATGGAAAAGGCAATGCGTAATTTCATCTGGACTGGCGATGTGAACTAGAAAGGATCTGTGGTGGTTAATCGAGCCGTTGTTGCATGCCGCGGGCGGAAGGCGGTTTGGGAGTACGGTCTATTGTGGTCGCCAACAATTCTTTCCTTATGAAGTTGGGATGGAAGATTATGACTTCAAACTCTTTGGTTTACAACATCCTCCGTAGGCGTTTCTTGGCTTCTGATGGATCTCCACGCCGTTCTTTCATCCCCTCTTCCATCGGGAGAGGATTCGCCTGGGATCTCGGGTTTCTTGGAGGACTGTCGTTGGATTCCAGGATGTAATTCCGGAGTTCGATTCTGGCTGGATAATTGGTTGGGTTACATCATTGCTGATAGGATTGGGATTCCTGAGGAGTACAAGCACTTATTTCGACATCACATCTCGGATTACTTTTATGACGGGACATGGCACTTTACTTTCTCATTCATGGAGGCTTATTTGGATATGGTCCGAGATATTGTTAGAGTCCCCATTGCTCTAGCATCGTCGGATACACGGGTGTGGCTTCACTCTGATAATGGTTGTATCACTTCGAAATCTGCCTACACATTTCTGCGTCCTTGCGCCCCAACGGTTCATTGGGGTTCCTGGATTTGGTCTCCTCACATTCCGAAAAGACGTTCGATTGTGGCTTGGCGGGCTATCCACAATCGTCTTGCGGTTTTAGACGTGATGCGTTCGCGTGGCTCCTTCACAGGACCCTCGGTTTGCGGTCTTTGTTGTGCTAACAATGAATATGTTAATCATTTATTTGTCTCTTGTGGTTTTGCAGAGGCCCTATGGCAGTGGATTTTTGATGCCTTTAATATCAATTACTTTAGGGCTTATAGCTTTAATGAATTTCTGGTGCGTTTGATGCGTTTTTATTTCAGTGACCAGGTGGGCTTTCTTTGGCGCACGGCTTTTCTTTCTAGTATTTGGCTCATCTGGGAAATCTGAAATGACTTGACCTTCAACAACAAGACTTGGACGCTGGAGGCGGCCATCCTAAGCCTTCGTGTCCTAATTCTGGAGTCATCTTCCTTGGACCGAGGTTGCATGCAAAATGATCAACAGGACCTCTTCATTCTCCACAGACTTCGTGTTCCTGGGTGCCCTAGACAGGCCCCGAAGATTGTGCAGGTCACTTGGCAGAAACCTTTGCCGGGATTGATCAAAGTTAACACAGACGGTAGCACTACGGGGGCACCCGGAAATCTCACAGCTTCTGGTGTCTTTCGCAACTGTAGGGGGTTTTTTCGTGGGTGTTTCGTGGAACGATGTGGTTTTGGTTTTGCTTTTGAGGCGGAACTTACAACGGCTATGCGGGCCATCCAATACGCATCCTCGAAGGGATGGAACCAATTATGGCTGGAGTCGGACTCGGTCTATGTGGTGGAGTTGCTGCGTAAGAAATCCATTGGTGTTCCTTGGCGCCATTTGAGTATGTGGAGATACACTCTCCACCCTCTTTCTCAAATGGATTTTATGGTCTCGCACATCTTTAGGGAAGGAAACCGGGTAGCGGATATTCTAAGCAAGTCATCGCAGGTGGATACGTGGTGGGGTTCGCCCCCAGCGTCCATTATCCAGTTCCTCACTCAGGATTATGTTGGCCAATCGAATTATAAGTTTGTTCCTTAGTGCGTCGCATTTTCAGTATTGTCGGCTTTTGGGGCGCTTTAATCATGGGGGGTACTCTTTTTCCTTCCAGGGGTTTTTCCCACATCGGTGGGTTTTACGTTGGAAGGTTTTAACGAGGCCCCAACCATTCAGCCATATGGTCGGCTTGTGACCATTTCGTTATTTTCTTTTGTCTTTGTTAACAGGCTTTACTTTGGTTACTTGATCAGCTTGTGATCAGGAATACTCTTTTTCATTTTTATATATATATCGCATTTATTAAAAAAAAAAACCTCTGAGCAGATGCAGGGTTTGGCGCCAAGAACTGAGGTGGCGCCATGGGACCTCCATTGTTCTCTTCTCCAGTAGGTTCACCACATACATTGAATCCGATTCCAGCCAAAGGTGCGTCCAGCCTTTCGTAGAGGCATATCTAATCGCCCACATTGCTGCAACCAATTCAGCTTCAAACGCGTATCCTGAACCACAATGATGGACAAAGCATCCTCGAAAGAAACCTCTACAATTCCGGAAGACTCCGGAAGCTGTGAGGCTGCCCGGCGCCCCTGAAGCGCTGTCATCCGTGTTAACCTTGATCCAACCCAGGAGGGGTTTTGGGCCCAGATTATATATATGTATATATATATATTTATAAAGTTAAAAGTTATAAATCCAAAAAAAAATAAAGATTGGAGTTGAATATATGAACATTTTTTGTTGGAGGCATTAGTACGTGGCTAATGCAACACCTTTCATGGCTATTATCTTCTTGAGCCCAAGTAAGCTTATTGGCTTCCAATTAAATTAGTGGGCCAAATTAATTTGAGTAGGCCCAATTCGTTTATGCATTTACTTGGAGAAAAGAAATTCGCCTGATTAGCGATTCATGTTGATATATGCGGCTTTCAAATTTCAAAGTGCGGGATCAAATTCTTATGTATCATATGTCGAATTCCATGATTCACGTGTTTAAATTCCAAAGCCTACCAAATAGATTATTTGTTGCGACTCATTCACTCCAAGACACATTGTCCGTGAATAAGTCTCGAGAGGGCATTTGTAGACAAATTAAATTTGCACCAATCAAATGGTGACACATGTGAAATCTAATATTAAATATCAATTATATATTTTCTATTTATATTTGGAAAATTAATTAAATTTAATTCCTAATTTAAATAGTTAATTTATTGATATTTTAATATATATTTTATTGGCCAATTAAAGATTGTCAAATGTAAAACTTATAAATCAAGCTTGATTTATTATTATTTCTTTTGCTAAGTATCACAATTTGTGATTAAAGAAATAATATTAAATCTTGAAGGACCAATCAAATTAGAGTCCTCACCATATGAGTTATCCAAAGATCCCTCTCCTAAAGTATAAATAAGGGTCATTCTCAAGGAATAAGATTACAATTCGAAGAGAAGAAATCCAAACAAGAAGGCGATGGAGGAAATTCTCTCAAAGCAAGAAGAATATATTCAAGGAGATCCACGGTGTTCAAGGCGAAATTCAAGGCGTTCATCGCGGAGTCCACTCAAATCACGATGTTTGATTCGAAAATAAGCTTCCAAGCCCTCGAGTTAACGTTATTGAAGTCAAAACCATCTTGGAGGAAGATCAAAAGGTCAATTTCACCAAGAAGTTCATATATTCAGATCAAATATCATCAAATATATCAAGTTTGATTCGAGATCAAGCTTTCAAGCCCTCGAATTTTTTTTTTGAATAAATGCGAGAATATATATTAAAATGAAAAAGAGTAGTCCTGATCACAGGCTGATCAGGTAACCAAAGTAAAGCCTGGAAACAAAGTCAGAAATAATAACGAAATGGTCACAAGCCGACCAGATGGCTGAATGGTTGGGGCCTCGTTAAAACCTTTCGAGGTAAAACCCACCCTTGTGGGAAAAACCCTTGGAAGGAAAAAGAGTACCCCCCATGAGAGAATGCGTCCAAAGAGCAGAAGAAACCAGAAGACGAGACGCACTAGTTAACAAACCTATAGTTAGATTGGCCAACATAATCCTGAGTAAGAGACGAGATAATGGCCGCTGGAGGCGTCCCCCACCACGTTGCCTCATGCGACGACTTGCTAAGAATATCCGCTGCGCGGTTGCCTTCCCTAAAGATGTGCGAGACCACCAAATTCATCTGAGAAAGAAGGTGCAGAGTGTATCGCCACATGCTCAGATGGCGCCAAGGAACCCCTGTGGATCTCTTCCGAAGCAACTCCACCACATAGACCGAGTCCGACTCCAGCCATAGTTGATTCCAGCAGGCAAAAGCATAATGAATGGCCCGCATGGCCGCCATTAACTCCGCCTCGAAAGCAAAACCTAAACCACATCGTTCCACAAAGCATCCACGAAAGAACACTCTATAGATACGAAAAACTCCGGAAGCTGTGAGACGCCCGACGCCCCGTGGTGCTGGCGTCTCTGTTAACTTTGATCCAACCAGGCAAGGGTTTTTACGCCAAATGCAAGCACAATCTTCGGGGCTGTCTTGGGCACCCGGGAACTCAAGTCTCATGGAGAATGAAAAGGTCCTGTTGATCATTATG
Source organism: Rehmannia glutinosa (assembly GCA_016081115.2). NCBI lineage: Eukaryota > Viridiplantae > Streptophyta > Magnoliopsida > Lamiales > Orobanchaceae > Rehmannia > Rehmannia glutinosa. The sequence goes on from CM071936.1 coordinate 66,135,480, forward strand.
CATGCAACCTCGGTCCAAGGAGGATGACTCAAGAATTAGAACACGAAGGCGTAGGATGGCCGTCTCCAGTGTCCAGTTCTTGTCATTGAAGGTCAAGCCATTTCTGATTTGCCAGATGATCCAAATACCAGATAACACTGCAACTCGCCAAAGAAAGGCCACCTGCTCACTGAAATGAAAACTCATTAAACGCACCAGGAATTCATTGAAGCTATAAGCCCTAAAATAATGGATATCAAAGGAATCAAAATCCACCGCCAAAGGGCCCCAAAAACACATGAGACAAACAAATGATCAACAAATTCCGCGTCAGCACAATAAAGACCACAAACCGAGGGGCCTGTGAAGGAACCCCACGGTCGCAGAACATCCAATACCGCAAGTTGATTATGGATGGCGCGCCATGCCACAATCGAACGCCTTTCTAGAATGTGAGGTGACCAAATCCAGGAACCCCATTGAACCACAGGGTAGTTAGGGCGCAGATAGGTGTAAGCCGACTTCGAAGTGATAATCCCATCCTCAGAATGAAGCCAAACCCATGTATCCGATGATGCCGGAGCGATGGGGACTCTAACAATATCCCGAACAATATCCAAATAGGCCTCTATGAACGAGAAAGTGAAGTGCCAAGTCCCGTCATAGAAGTAATCTGAAATGCGATGCCGAAATAAATGCCTGTACTCCTGCAGAATACCAATCCTATCGGGAATGGTGTAACCAAGACAGTTGTCAAGCCAGAATAAAATGCCAGAATTGCATCCGGGGATCAAGCGGCAGTCCTCCAAGAATCCCGAGATCCAGGCCGAATCCCTCTCCAGATGGAAGAAGGGATGAACAAACGGCATGGAGATCTATCTGAAGTCAAAAAGCGCTTTCGGAGGGTGTCATAAACCAAAGAGTTTGAAGTCATAATCTTCCAACCCATCTTCATAAAGAAAGCATTGTTGGCGACAATGATGGAGCGGACGCCCAAGCCTCCTTTCACCCGGGGCATACAACAACGACTCCAGTTAACCACCACTGACCCTTTAGAGTTCACATTTCCAGTCCAGATGAAATTACGCATGGCCTTTTCCATTTGCCATAACAATGTTCTAGGCCACTTGTACACCATCATTGTATGCACAAAGGAACTGGTAATCAGCGAATTCACCAAACAAACGCGGCCAGCAATAGACAGAGAAGTCCCTTTCCACCTTCTGAACTTGAAAATAATCTTATCGAAAATCGGTTGAAGATTAGCTACCTTAGGCGCACCCTTGAAGATGGGGGCACCTAGATAGACCGTAGGGAAAGCGCCCATATTCATCCCTGTAATCGTCTGAATACATCCTCACACATAATTAGAAACCCGGCTGCCAAAATAAGCTTTAGATTTGTTAGGATTGAAAATCTGACCCGAGATGTCCGCGTAGAGATTGAGCATCTGAATAATAACACGTGCATTGCTCGTGGAGGCCCACACATAATCACAATATCATCCGCATACATAATAGACGAGGGGAAAACTACTTTATTAGGCGCCCGGAAAGGCTGAAGTTGATTTCTGTTGACCGCCTCCTCAACCAATCTACTCAGAACGTCTTCCACGATGCAAAAGAGCAGAGGTGATAACGGATCCCCCTGTCTAACCCCTCGAAAGCAAGAGAAGTAACCCACAGGCGACCCATTCAGAAGGACTGAAATTCTGGAGGATTGAAGGATAATCTCAATCAAGTGAACGAACACTTCAGAGAAACCGAAGCAACGTAAAATGTGTATCACAAACCCCAATTAACCGTATCAAATGCCTTGCGGATATAAATTTTTAAAATCATATTGGCATCATTCTCTCCCTGCAAAATATTAAACCCTTCCGAAACCAAAGCAATATAGTCATGAATCTGCCTGCCCAGAATAAAACCAAACTGAGTAGGAGACAAGTAAGAAGAAATGATAGAGCCCAGTCGGGTCGCCAAAATCTTGGTGATAATCTTAAAAAGAAAATTGCTCATCACAAAGTCCTCCACCGCATTAGTCTCCTTAGTCTTTGGGATGAGTGCCATAAAACTGGCATTTAATCCCGCCAGAAAGGACGCCGTGATGAAAAAATAACGGACTGTTGCCACCACCTCATCTGAAACAACGTCCCAAAAGTGTTGATAGAATCTTCCATTGAAACCGTCCGGGCCCAGAGCGCTATCCAAACCCATATCAAACACTGCCTCTTTCACCTCGGACTCCGAAGGAATAGCCGTCAAAAGCGCATTATCAACCGTGCTAACTGTAGGGGAAATAAGCTGGTTGACCAAAGTGTAATTCGAATGGTTTGCCCCGTGTCTGCGAAAAGGTCTGTATAGAAGGAAATAATATGATTTCCAAGAACCACCGGATCATCCGTGTAACTACCATCAACCATCAAACCCTGTATCCCTGAGCGTCCATTTCGAATCTAGCAATGACGATGGAAAAATGCCGTGTTGCGGTCCCCATCCTTTAACCAAGCTGAGCGGGCTTTTTGCTGAAGAAAATTGGACTGCATAAGCAATGTTTGAGACAGCGCGCTCTGCGCCTCAAATTTCATATCCCTGCGTGCCTTAGTGAAACCCTCGGATTCAATATCTGCCTGAATCTGACGGACCCTTTCCATCTGATAATCTACCTGACGATTAACTTATTCCAAACCTTAATCGTATGTCGCAACCTCTTGAGTTTCCACATGACGCATTGCAATGGATTGGGCGACGCGCCGGAGCGCCAAGAGCGGAAATAATATTCCTAAAGAATCGTGATGAATCCACATGCGCCGAAAACGAAAAAGGAGACGGACCCCTGCTAATGGAAGAAGAACAAGAAACCAAAATAGGGTGGTGATCGGATCCAATGCGCAGAAGAACTAAACCCTTAACAACTTGCCAAAAAGAGGAAAATTGACCAGTTGCTAGGGCTCGATCCAACTTAGCCTGAAGGAGAGATAGAGGCCTTCGGGGGGAGCACCAAGTAAATGAATTCCCCATAGTCGGCATTGCAAATAATCCCGCATCCTCCAAGAAGTCCCCTCAAGTCCTCGACAAGAAGCCTGGGAAAGTACCCCGCTGCCCGAACGCTCATGATGTCCCAACACAAAGATTGAAATCCCCAATAAGCAAAGCAGATCGGAAGACCCAAATTCCTCGAGATCCAACCAAAGGGTACGACGAGCAACATGATCACACAAACCATGAGCAAAACCAACATGGAAAACCATAGAACCAAATTGAACTTGCAAAATAAGACATTGAGATGAAGACCAAACCTGATTTTGGACTGAAATACTCGCATCGCATAGGACCCAAATATCCGGCGCCCATTCGCCCGTAAGCTCTAAGCAACGAACCCGAGACCCAAGCTACTCCGGAAGAATCCGAAATGGATGAAATGTCCACCTTAGGTTCGCAAATGGCTAAAATAGAAGGTTTATGTTTTTGACATAAAGCCTTAACATTACGAGATGCAATGTTCCCAATCCCCTGGATATTCCAGAAGATGCAATTCATTGAGACAGCGGGGGAGGTGGCGCCCGTGTCGATCGCATGGTAAAAATAGGCGTGTGGTGCGTTGCAGAGTCTGACGATTGAGAGTTACCCTCTTCATCTGCATAATCTGCCCATCTCTTGGAAGCTGCAAAGTTCATCTCATGTGGTTCTTGGCGCTCCGGTTCAATAGTAATGTCATGGACTGGGGGCGACGGACCTGACGTAACACTCCAGAGAATTCTAGATTTAGCCGAGTCCAAGGAGCTATCCCAGAAAGCACGGCTAAGAGCTCAAATAGGCTTCCCCAAAGGATACTGAACCGTAATAGACATAATGGTGGAGACCGTGCCGGTGTTGGAAGTAGTAGCCTCGGGAGATGACTCCCTTGCTGGATAATTGGCCTGGAAATCTGTGGATTGCTGATCCTGGGAGTCGACTGAATCAAGAACCGCAAAGGTGTTACCAAGGTGGATATCCGTAGAAAAAGTGACTATTGCGCGGGTAGGAGATCCTGCACGCACGCATAGCCAACCCGTATTTTCCATTGAGTCATCAACAACCTTGCCCTTGTCCTCTTTGCACGGACGATAAACCTTACGTACTGTGGAGCGACCGTGCTGCACTGAATTAGAACGAGAAACTGGGGCCCGGGAACATCCCTGGTCAGGAGAAGGATGCCGTTCCAGAGCCAAATTACCCGCATTATTAAGACGGCAAGAGGCTATCGAATGTCCCGTAACGCTACACCTTGAACAAAACTCCGAAGTTTTCATAATCGATCGACACAAAGGAGCACTGGCCAATGTATTCCACCATGATGTGGTCCTCCAACGGCTTTGAGAGATCGATATCCACCAGAACCCGAATGAAATAACCCAGAGAACCATCCACCGAATGTTGATCAATTTGTAGGGGTTTTTGAGAGCACTGGCAATCTCCAGGATGGTATTGGGATCCCAGTATTCCAAACTGAGCTGAAAGATACGGACCCAAACACTGGCCATAGAAGTTTGCACCTTGTAAGTGTTAAAGTCCGGCACCCATGGAGATAGGCGAATAGTCCCCGGGTTAAGCGTCCAACTTGTTCGTTGTTGAGCACAGGATCGATCCTGCACATTAAAAAACTTGACACAAAAGAATCCCTTTCCCAAGGGAATTAATTTCCAATCATTTTTAATCTCCCATAGATCCGATAGGCGTTTATGCAAAAGCATAGTAGCCCATGGCTTGTTCCCTTTTCCCAGAATGACCCTTCCAATTAAAGAGTAAGAAAATTCCGCGAGGCGTTGTTGGTAAACATTTTCATCAATAGTAACAGAGTAGTAATCTCCCCTTCTGACTGGCTTAGGGATAGAATGACAATTACCAGAAGCCATTTGGGAAAATGTGGTGAAATTACCTGGGCCTTGCATATTTGAATCCATATGATGGGTACCTGTAACGGTTTTAACAAAAGTGTTTCCAAAGTTGGATTGAGCATTGGGAATATGAGCCGAATGTCGCAGGTTCGTTTCATAGTTGGATGTTGTTGACGGAGAGATTCCAGCAATCCGTTGCGCGTATGTGGGATCATGAATAGGATGTGGGTCCGTGGACGAGGGTTCCATGTGGACGGTGGACAGCAGCCCAGGGGTCATCACTCCCCTGGGGGGGCAGCCTTGGAGGAGGAGGGTGCCACCGGCCCCCATAAGACAGTGGAGGGGGGGCAGCCTCCCCATGGCAGGCAGCAACCATGGGGGGAAAGGAGGGCGCCCCCACAATATGGTCGTTAGACTTGAAGTGAGGGGGTCGCCCCTGTTCGCCCTCCCATGCAAGTGAGCAACAACGATCGAAAAGTAGGGGTGTGGAGGTACTGTTCCGGTGGGACAAGTCCAGCGGGGACGTGCTCAGCACCAGGGCGAGCTGGACGGACGGCGACATAGAAGAAGCAGGCGATGGACCAGAACTTGCTATTGGCGTTGACGACACGACTGAGGGTTTGTTTGAGGGAATAAAATTCCATGGGATGCCATAACTAGAGAAACAGTCAGAACCCGCTGCCGACAGGGTAACTGAAGTCACGTCTGTACCAGCAGCGTGGACCGACGCGGTGGAGTGCTGAAGACGATATGTAGGTGATGCCTGGAACTTGTCGACGGTGGGTAGGGTGACGCGATATGAAGATTCCACAGGTGCAACGTGCGACTGGACGAACAAACGGGAAGATAGTTCGAAGTGAGCTCATAAAATGTCTCCGACGACGCCATGGGGAGAGACAACCGGCAAAAATTACCGGCGACTATGAGCGGTACGTGCGTTTGGTAGGGATGAGAGAGAAGAGAGCATGAGCCCTAGAGAGAGAAAAAATCTAGCTAAAAGAAAAAAGAAACATGTCAGTTGGTGTGAATGTCCACCCTTTCAAGCCCTTGAATTAACGCTATTGAAGTTCAAGTTTAAGTTTGGAGAAGATCAAACTGAAGAGTTCAACTCCAAATTCTCAAATTCTGAATATTTTGTTCTTGAAGAAAGGAATCAGAGGAGAAATAGAAATTGTAACCTTTATTTTTATTTTGATTCATATATATTTAATTTGTACACTTTTTCTTGTTTGTTTATTCCCAGACAATACCAAACTTGTGTTACAACGGGTACTCTGCCTTTTGGTCTTAACTTGAGTTACATGTTGTTAATTCCCAAGACTAAAGATGCTAGTGCCATTGAGAATTTCATCAATTGTCATGAGTAATTTCTCTTTAAGGTTATTACTAAGATCTTGGCTACCCGTTTTGGTGTTATTATTAGCAAGATCTTTTCTCCTACTCGGTTTGAGTTCATTCCTAGTAGACATATTCACAATATGCTCCTAAATATTTGGTCTTCTCTCACTTTCTTTCTTCCTCCTTCACGATCACTTTGGTAATTAGTGTTTATTGATCGTCGACTCCATCCGCATGGCCACGCCGGACCTTCATGGTTTGATGTTGAATTTTATTCACCCCTCGCACGCCCTTAGGCCACCCCTCCTCACGTGATCTCGTCTTCTACGAGGTTGCTTCCCGATTTCAAGAACCGCCGGCGAGATGGCTTGATGGTTAATGGTGGTTCTTCGTTCACGTCTACTTCTCAAGGCTACAATCGGATCCCATGGAATTTCGCCCCTCATAAGAAGTCTCCACCCTTGAACTCCACCCTTGTTGATCGCACTTCCCGCAGTCTTGTCCCGAGGAGTTATACATGCAGGTTTCATCGACGACACTGGTGTAAGATTGCATGCCTCGTCGATCTCGTATTAGGGGGTCGCTACCCTCCCACCTTCGTGCACGCCGATAATGGGGGCCATCCTCCCTTAACCTACACTCTAGGGGACCGCTCCCTCATATGCAACCATAGCCCCCCAGGGGTGATGACCCCTGGCTCCTTCCCCTGCCTCCTCCAACATGTGGTCCCCAATCCTCGGCCTCCGCTCATGGCACTCCTCAACTACGTTACTATACCTCTGTTAACCCATTGTTGAAGAATGCCAATCCCATTGGTGTTGGGGATTCTCGGTTCTTGGCCACTACGTCCAACTTCCACCTAAATTTGGCTAATTGTCATACTCCGATGACTAGTGGTAATGATTCTAATGTCGATTCCTCCCAAGCCACAGCCCTAGGTAACTCTAAAACCTACTCTCATGTGGTTAATGGTTTATCTTATGCTATCCCAGAACCTATTAAAAAAGGTGAATATTAGTCGATTACGATTGATGAAAACCTCTATAAGCAAAGTATTTCAATTTGCTTTTTCTCTGCGATGGGTCAGACATTATGGGAAAAGGGAATAAACCCTGGGCTATTTTGCCTCTTCAAAAACGTCTCTCTAACTTATGGGGTATTAAAACTAATTGGAAGATAATCCCCTTCGGTAAGGGTTATTTCGTATCAAGTTTGATAATATGCGGGATCGTTCTCGGGCTCAAACTCGGGTATCTTGGTCCCTTAATCCGGGCAATATCAGACTATCTCCGTGGGTGCCAAATTTTAATCCCTACAAAGTCACGACTTCGATAGCTAGTGTTTGGGTTCGGATATTTGAGCTCAACCTTGAATATTGGAAACCTCACTTCATTTTGGGAATTGCTAAGGCCGTTGGTAATCCTTTACAGATTGACAGGAGGTCTTTGGATGGTTCTTTGGGTCACTTTGTCCGGGTGTTGGTGGAAGTTGATCTTGCTAAGCCTTTGTAAGATTATATTATGTTGGAACGTATGGGTCACTGTTCTTTTCTGTCGATTAGCTATGAAAGACTCCTGGATTTCTGTCCCAATTGTGGTATCATGGGACATACGACACTGTCATGTCGCCGAATGGGTAAGACAACTAAGCATAATGAGGCTCCTGGACATCCTACATCTCAACGGGGACACTCAAAGGAGCGCAAAGCTTATCGTCCTATGTAGAAACCAAAAAGTAAAGGCAAAACCGTGGTTAAATCAATGGATGATGCGGTTTCTCTCGGTCCTCAGCCATCAGTCTCTCTCCCTATGGTTTTGGTGATGGATGTACACAGTGTTCCGGCCTCCTCTAACATTCATTTGGATAATTCGTTTGTCGCTCTGGCTGGGACAGATGATTTGGATCTATCGTGCATGGCAACCTTCGGATGTTCCTATTTCTGCCCTGGAGGATTCATTACCTATGCCTGGTTACTCTGCCACCTCAATCAACTGGGTCCGTAAGCCTATAAATGCCTTTCAATATCCTTTGGAGAAAACTATCCGACTCCTCAGTATGGCCATGCACGATAGATCCTTGGATTCGAGATATACAACACTTGCGAAAGATATTGATCGAGTCCCACACCTCCCATTCATCGGTCACCATTATTCGGATTCTAATGGAGCTAAGAACCTTAACATTGCAGCAAATAAACAATGGGTTGATTATGATGAGGAGGAATCGACACACGCTCCTAAGCCTCATAAACCTACTTTGGACATGGGACCTATGAGTTCGCGGACTTCTTCGATGCGTCTACTCCTATGTCATCAACACGGCCCTCTACAATTGAAGTTATCTTATGAATCGTTTGTTAAAATATCGGAGGGGATAGGGAATGTTGCTTCTTGTAATGTTCTCAAGGCCTTCTGCCAACGACATAACCCATCCTTGGTCGCCATTTCGAACCCAAGGTGGAGCCGGATGTTATTCATGATTCTTATTGGATCGATGCCTGGGTTGCACTTTGTGGTTCGAATTTCCGTTCTAATGGGAAATTGATATTTGGATTTTTCGCCGCACGGATGTCACTATTTTGCAGCATATTCTCATCTCTGATCAGTGTATTATTCTTCGGGTTCAGTATGCTAGTATCACTTTTCACGTGGGGTTTGTGCATGCCCTTTTTAATCATGTGGATCGTCACTATCTCTGGAATAATATTATTGGTTTGGGTCTTGATGACTTGGTTTTGATGGGAGACTTTAATGCTATTTTGGGTAATCATGAGAAAAAAGGTCGGGGATTGCTTCTCTTGCATCTTGTCAGGACTTTCACAATTTTATGGACAGTGTGAGATTGGCGTCCATCCCAACCATGGGCCACTTTTTTACATGGTGTGCTACTAGGGGTCAGCATAATCTCATTCAGACTAGATTGGATCGTTCCTTGGCTACCTCTAATTTTCTCTCTCATTGGCACAAGGTGGATAACTATGTTCTCCCGCGTATTTGCTACGATCACCATCCCCTTTTGCTTTCATGCTTGACTCAACTTATGCGAGGCCCGGGGCCATTTTGGTTTCAGCGTATGTGGATAAAACATCCGGGCTTTCAGCAGACAGTTGCTTCCTGTTGGAATATTCCTATTGTGGGCTCTAATCCCTTGATTAAATTAATTTGTAAACTCAAGCGATTGCATACAGTGCTTCGTACTTGGAATAGGGAGGTTTTCGGTGATGTTAATTGGGCAGTGGATGATGAGACAAAGAATTATTGTGGTTCGGGAGTGAGGTAATCCCTCTACCCTAGTGTGTGTGATTTCACCGTCACTGTGTGAAGGTCATCTTCGTCGTCTTCTTCACTGCTTCGGTGACTCCATGATGGAGTTACTTGGGCTCGCGTCCAATTTCAGGCCATATCAACGGCCATCGTCCACCACAGCACCTACGATCCCCTCCTCAGCAGCAATCCACTTGTAACCCCATCATACAGGTTACGTCGTTGAAGGGGCTCCATGGGCTTCTTCTTCTTCGCCGATGACTATTTCTCTTTTGACAGCCCAGGTTGCAGAGTACGGGGTCCCCACGTCCGTTGTCCGCACGCATGTGCCTACAACCCCAGCCCACGTACATGCCCTAGAGAACATCATCCTGCCGAACAACAGCCTGCGCAGGCCTATGTTGCAGGTTTCTGGTGCCGCTGACGTTTCTCCGTCTAGGCAGCACCATGCCCTCGCACAGCAGAGCCCCGGTAATCCACACGCTCTGGGTCAAACATCCTTCTACGGCGTCACGTGGAATTTCCTTTCGCCCAAGACATCGGCGCCTCGCGATCAGGGTGTCTCTTCCTCCACCTGTCCGCCGACGATCACCAGGAAGAGCCAAGGGGGGTGGGCACCCCCATCACATGATGCATCAACGTTCTTTACCCTCATGGCTGCCCTTAACCATGGGAGGGACGGCCCCTCCAAATGTTCCTTTAGGGGGCCGGCGACCACTTCTTCTTTTAAAGTGATCCCCTCCCAGGGGAGTGATGACCCCTGGGCCACAGTCTCCCATCCTCAGGGTATTCCTCATGCATGCCCACCCTCCGGTTCACATCCATCTTCAGAGCACATGAATTCTCCCTACATCGCTGGAATATCTCCGCCAACGGCATCCAATTATGAAACGAACTTGCGACTTTCGGCTCATTATCCAAGTGATCAATCCAATTTTGGAAACTCTTATGCTAAAATTGTTGCAGGTACCCAGCATACGGATTCCAATCCTCGGGCACCAGGTAACTTCACATCATTCTCCCAAATGGTTTCAGGTAAATCCCACTCTATCCCTAAACCGGTTAGAAAGGGAGATTACTATTCCGTGACGATCGATGACAACGTATACCAACAATGCCTTGCGGAATTTTCATATTCTTTAATTGGAAGGGTTATTTTGGGAAAAGGTAACAAACCATGGGCGATAATGCTTTTGCATAAGCGCCTATCCGATTTATGGGTATTAAAAATGAATGGAAATTAATTTTCTTGGGCAAGGGATTTTTTTGTGTCAAGTTGTTTAATGCGCAGGACCAATCTCGAGCTCAACAACGTACCAACTGGGCGCTCAACCTGGGAACTATCTGTCTATCTCCGTGGGTGCTAGATTTCAACCCCTACAAAGTGCAGTCCTCTGTGGCTAGCGTTTGGGTACATATCTTTGAGCTCAGTTTGGAATATTGGGACCCCAATACCATACTGGGGATTGCCAGTGCTCTCGGAAACCCCCTACAAATTGATCAGCGGTCACTCGATGGTTCTTTGGGTCATTTTGTTTGGGTGTTGGTAGATCTCGATCTCTCTAAGCCGTTGGAGGACCATATCATGGTTGAACGTACTGGCAAGTGTTCATTTGTCTCAGTGACTTATAAGAAACTCCCTGAGTTTTGTTCGAGCTGTACAGTTACGGGACACTCGACAACTTCTTGCATACTTAACAATGCGGATAATCTAACTACGGACAGGCATGCATCTCCTGCCCAGGGATGCTCACGGGGGTCTGCTACTCACCATAATTCAGCGCAGCGAGGGTGTTCCAGGGTTCATAAAGTTTACCGTCCTGTGCAGCAGGACAAGGGCAAGGCCGTTGATGACTCAATGGGAAATATGGGTTCGGCTATGCGAGCAGGATCCCCTCGCGCAATAGTCACTTGCTCTATGGACATCCATCTTGGCAACACCTTTGAGGCTCTTGGCTCAGACTCCCAGGATCAGCAATCCGCAGATTACCATGCCGACTATCCAGCGAGGGATCCATCTCCCAAGGCCAGTACAACCAATACGGGCACGGTCTCCACCATTATGCCTCTTATTGTTCAATATCCTTTGGGGAAGCCTATTCGTGCTTTGAGCCGTGCTTTTCGGGACAGCTCCTTGGATTTGGCTAAAGATAGAATTCTCCGGAAGGTTACGTCGGGGCCATCCCCACCTGTTCATGACATCACTATCGAACCGGAGCGCCCAGAACCACACGAGATGAACTTTGCAGCTTCCAAGAGATGGGCAGATTATGCAGATGAAGTGGGTTATTCTCAATCGTCAAACTCCGCTACGCACCACACGCCTATTTTTACCGTGCAATCATCACGGGCACCACTCCCCCCACCGTCTCAATGAATTGCATCTTCTGGAACATCTGGGGGATCAGGAACGTTGCATCTCGTAATGTTCTTAAGGCTTTATGTCAAAAGCATAAACTTTCTATATTGGCTATCTGTGAGCCCAAGGTTGACATTTCGACAATTTCTGATTCTTATTGGCATAGCTTGGGTTTGACTTTCGTGACTCAAAACTTTCGGGATAATGGCCGGGCAGATATTTGGGTTTTTCGCGATTCCACTATCTTAATACTTAATCAGGTCTGGTCTTCTAACCAATGTATTGTGTTGCAAGTTCAATTTGGCTCTTTGGTTTTCATGTTGCTTTTGCTCATGGTTTATGTGATTACATTGCACGACGTGCGCTTTGGTTGGATTTGGGAAATTTGGGTCTTACTGATCTGTTGATTGTTGGGGATTTTAACGCGGTCTTGGGACATCATGAGCGCTCGCGCAATGATACTCTTTCCCAAGCCTCTTGTCAGGATTTCAGGGACTTCATGGAGGATGCTGGTTTGTTTGCGGTGCCGACTACAGGGAATTCATTTACTTGGTGCTCCCCCCGCAGGCCTCTATCTTTACTTCAGGCTAAGTTGGACCGAGCTCTTGTTAGTTGCCAATTTTTCTCTTTTTGGCAAGCTGTCAAGGGCTTAGTTCTTCCACGTATTGGATCCGATCACCACCCCATTTTGGTTTCTTGTTCTTCTTCACTTAACAGGGGGCCAGTTCCATTCCACTTTCAGCATATGTGGGTGCATCATCATTCATTCCGGGATTTGGTTACCACTTCTTGGGTTTCTCCATGCGACACGCCCAACCCCTTGCGTGTCATGGGGAAGCTCAAACGGTTCTGCGACAGTTATCAAAGAATGGAATAGAGAAGTGTTTGGGGGCGTTAATCGTAGGGTGGAATCCCGGATGGAGCAAGTTCATCGATTCAGGCAGACATTGAGATTTTGGGTTATTCCGTTGCTCTCCGGGATAAGGATTGGATGCCCAACTGAGGCTCTCTCAGACGCTGCAATTACAATCCAAATTCCTTAAGCAAAAGGCCCGTTCTGCGTGGCTTAAGGACGGGGATCGTAATATGACATTTTTTCATCGGTGTACCCAGATTCGTACGGGGCGCACGAGGATCCAGGGGCTTATGGTGGACGGCAGCGACACGGATGATACAACAGTCCTTGGGAATCATATCATTTCTTACTATAAGGAGCTCTTTGCGGATACGGGGATTCCGCTTCGGATTACTCTTTAATTGACCAGGTCATTTTGCCAAGGGTGGGGGCGCAAGACAATGCTAGCCTTACAGCCATTCCCTCGGATTTAGAGATTAAGGAGGCGGTTTTTGATATGGATTCAGACATTCTTCGGGGCTGAACGGGTGTAATGGGATTTTCTATCGCCATTTCTGGGATGTTATCTCGGTGGAGGTGATTGCTGATGTTCGATTTTTCTTCAGTAATTCGTCACTACCTCTGGGTTTGAACGCCAGCTTTATGGCCCTCATCCCAAAGACTAAGGATGCTAATGTCATTGAAAACTTTCGCCCTATTGTTATGAGCAATTTTTTGTTTAAAATCATCACGAAAATATTGGCTGCAAGTTTGGGCTTGTTTATTGCTGCCTATTTATCTCCGACGCAGTTTGTGTTTATCCCGGGAAGGCAGATTCACGATTGTATCGCCATGGTCTCTGAAGGGTTCAACATCTTGCAGGGCTGCACAGATTCGAATATGATCTTGAAAGTGGATATCCGAAAGGCGTTTGACACACTGAAGTGGGATTTCTTACTTCATGTCTTGCGCTGCTTTGGTTTCTCAGAGGTTTTTGTCCGTTGGGTTGATGTTGTTCTTCGATCGTCCAGATATCGGTGTTGTTAAATGGGGCGCCAAGATGAGGTTACTTTCCTGTTTTCGAGGAGTCAGACAAGGTGATCCTTTATCCCCATTATTGTTTTGCATTGCGGATGAAGTCCTGAGTCGGTTTATTGAAGTGGTGGTGGAACAATCTCGCTTATCTCCGTTCACAGCGCCCAGGGGTATTACATTTCCACCACGCCTGTTTTTACCATGCGATCGTCACAGGCACCACCCCCCCACCGTCTCAATGAATTGCATCTTTTGGAACATCCGAGGGATTTGGAATGTTGCATCTCGCAATGTTCTTAAGGATTTATGTCAAAAGCATAAACCTTCAATTTTGGGTATTTGTGAACCTAAGGTGGACATTTCATCCATTTCTGATTTTTATTGGAGTAGCTTGGGGCTCCGGTTCGTTGCTCAAAGCTTCCGGGCGAATGGGCGCCCAGATATTTGGGTCCTTTGTGACGCCAACATTTCAGTACATAACCGGGTATGGTCTTCTTCTCAATGTCTGATTCTGCAAATTCAATTCGGGTCTATGATTTTCCATGTTGGTTTTGCTCATGGTTTGTGTGATCATGTTGCTCGTCGTGCTCTTTGGTCGGACTTGAGGAATTTGGGTCTTACGGATCTGCTGCTTATTGGAGATTTCAATGCGGTGTTGGGACATCATGAGCGCTCTGGGACTAGTGTTTTATCTCAAGCTTCTTGTAAGGATTTCAGGGATTTCTTGGAGGATGCTGGTCTATTTGCTGTTTCGACTAGGGAATTCATTTACTTGGTGCTCCCCCCGAAGGCCTCTATCTCTACTTCAGGCTAAGCTGGATCGCGCCCTGTCAACTAGTCAATTCTTCTCCTTTTGGCAAGTTGTTAAGGGCTTAGTTCTTTCGCGTATTGGTTCCGATCATCATCCCATCGTGGTTTCATGCTCTTCTTCTATCAGCAAGGGGCCGTCTCCTTTTCGATTTCAGCGTATGTGGGTTAATCATCATTCTTTCCAGAGCTTAGTTACTGCCTCTTGGGCTCTCCCATGCGCGTCGCCCAACCCTCTGCTACGCGTCATATGGAAGCTCAAGAGGTTGAGATAGACGATTAAGGTTTGGAATAAGGAAGTATTTGGAGATGTTCATTGTCAGGTGGATTATCAGATGGATTTGAGGGCTTCACGGAGGCCCTTAGGGAATTGGAATTTGAGGCGCAGACTGCATTCTCTTGTACGTTGCAAATGCAGTCCGAGTTTCTTCAGTAGAGATCACGTTCAGCTTGGTTAAAGGATGGGGACCGCAACACGGCTTTTTTCCACCGTCACTGCCAGATTTGAAGTGGGCGATCCAGGATTCATGGTCAGATGGTCGACGACAACTACACAGAGGATCCAGTTGCTCTTGGGAATCATATTATTTCATTCTATACGGATCTTTTCGCAGACACGGGACACACCAGTTCAGATTACACTTTGGTCGACCAACTTATCTCCCCTACAGTAAGCACGGTTGACAATGCATTTCTGACAACTATACCTACATAGTCCGAGGTGAAAGAAGCGGTGTTTGATATGGGTTTAGACAATGCACCGGGTCCGGACGGTTTCAGTGGAAGATTTTATCATCATTTTTGGGATCTAGTTTCAGACGAGGTGGTCGCTGCCATTAGATATTTCTTTGTCACGGCTTCCTTTCTGGCGGGTTTGAACGCCAGTTTCATGGCTCTCATCCCCAAGACCAAGGAAGCTAATGTGGTGGAGGACTTTAGGCCGATTGTCATGAGCAACTTTCTCTTCAAGATCATTACCAAGATTATGGCGACGCGTTTGGGCGCAATCATCTCTTCATACTTGTCGCCTTCTCAATTTGGTTTTATCCCGGGCAGGCAGATTCATGACTGTATCGCTTTGGTTTCGGAGTGTTTCAATATTTTGCAGGGACAGAGCGGTGCCAATATGATTCTAAAGATTGATATCCGAAAGGCCTTTCATACGGTTAATTGGGGTTTTCTGATACACGTGTTACGTCGCTTTGGTTTCTCTGAAGTGTTCATTCATTGGATTTAGATTATCCTTCAATCTTCTGAATCTCGGTCCTTCTCAATGGGTCACCTGTGGGTTATTTCTCTTGCTTCAGAGGGGTTCGACAGGGGGATCTATTATCTCCTCTGCTCTTTTGCATTGCGGAAGACGTATTGAGTAGATTCTTTGGGGAGGCGATTAACAGGAATCAACTTCAACCTTTCCGGGCGCCCAATCAGGTGGTCTTCCCCTCGTCGATCATGTATGCATATGATATTGTGATTATGAGTGGGGCCTCCACGAGCAATGCACGTACTATTATCCAGATGCTTAACCTCTACGCGGATATTTCGGGCCAGGTTTTCAATCCTAACAAATCTAAAGTTTATTTTGGTCGACAGGTTTCTAATTATGTGCGCGGGCGTATTCAAACGATCACTAGGATTCACATTGGCGCTTTCCCTACGGTTTATTTGGGCGCCCCCATCTTCAAGGGTGCGCCCAAAGTGGCGGATCTACAACCGGTTTTCGACAAG
The DNA here is from genome assembly GCA_016081115.2 of Rehmannia glutinosa. Taxonomy (NCBI): domain Eukaryota; kingdom Viridiplantae; phylum Streptophyta; class Magnoliopsida; order Lamiales; family Orobanchaceae; genus Rehmannia; species Rehmannia glutinosa. Next base: position 66,151,700 of record CM071936.1, read on the forward strand.
ATTATTCTCAAGTTCAGAAGGTGGAAAGGGACTGCTATGTCTATTGCTGGCCGTGTTTGTTTGGTAAATTCGGTGATCACCAGCTCCTTTGTGCATACGATGATGGTGTGCAAATGGCCCAGAACTTTGTTGCGGCAAATGGAAAAGGCCATGCGTAATTTCATCTGGACTGGGAATATGAACTCTAAGGGATTAGTGGTAGTTAATTGGAGGTGCTGTTGCACGCCCCGGGCAGAGGGGGGTCTAGGCGTCCGCTCAATCGATGTGGCCAATAATGCTTTCCTTATGATGATGGGTTGGAAGACTATGACTTCAAACTCTTTGGTTTTCGACATTCTCCAAAAGCGCTTTTTGGCCAATGATGGTTCCCCACGTCGGTCGTACATCCCCTCCTCCATTTGGAGAGGGATTCAGCCTGGGATATTAGGTTTCTTGGACGACTACCATTGGGTCCTCGGATACAATTTCGGCGTCTATTCGCTTGACAATCGGCTTTCTACTCCATCACGCATGTGATTGGGATCCCGCAGGAGTACAGGTATTTATTCCGACATCGCATCTCCGACTACTTCTACGACGGGACCTGGCACTTCACGCTCTCGTTCGTTGAGGTTTATTTGGATATGGTCCGAGATACTGTTAGAATCCCCATCGCCCCAGCATCGTCAGATCCCCGGGCCTGGATCCATTCTGATGATGATGGGAGTATTACTTCGAAGACGGCTTATACGTTTCTGCGTCATAATTCACCGGTGGTTCAATGGGGTTCCTGGATTTGGTCCCCTCACATTCCGGAAAGACGCTCGATTGTGGCTTGGCGGGCTATCCATAGTCGTCTGGCGGTCCTGGATGTATTGCGTCTGCAGGGCTCCTTCACGGGCCCCTCAGTCTGCGGTCTTTGTTGTGTTGACTCGGAATCTGTTGACCACTTGTTTGTTTCATGTGGTTTTGCAGGGGCTCTTTGGCGTTGGATCTTTGATGCTTTTAATGTCAATTACTTTCAGGCATATAGTTTCAATGAATTCCTGGTGCGTTTAATGCGTTTTAATTTCAGTGAGCAGGTGGCCTTTCTCTGGAGAGTGGCAGTGTTATCCGGTATTTGGCTCATCTGGGAAATCAGAAATGACTTGACTTTCAACGACAAGAACTGGACACTGGAGGCAGCCATCCTATGCCTTTGTGTTCTAATTCTTGAGTCATCTTCCTTGGACCAAGGTTGCATGCACAATGATCAACAAGACTTTTTCATTCTTCGTAGACTTCGGGTTCCTGGGCGCCCACGACAGGCCCTGAAGATTGTGCAGGTTCATGGCAAAAGCCTTTGTCGGGATGGATTAAGGTTAACACTGACGGAAGCGCTACCGGGCGCCCGGTCGCCTAACAGCCTCCGGCGTTTTTCGTAACTGTAGGGGGTTCTTTCGGGGGTGCTTCGTGGAACGTTGTGGCTTGGTTTCGCTTTTGAGGCGAAGCTAGCGGCGGCCATGCATGCCATTCACTACGCTTCTTCGAAGGGGTGGAATCAACTGTGGCTAGAGTCGGACTCGGTCTATGTGGTGGAGTTGCTGCGGAAAAGATCGACAGGGGTGCCTTGGCGACATTTGAGTAGGTGGCAGTTCACCCTCCACCTTTTCTCTCAGATGAATTTCGTGGTCTCGCACATCTTTAGAGAAGGCGACCGGGTCGCGGATATTCTTAGCAAGACGTCGCACGAGGATACTTGGTGGGGGACGCCCCCAACGGCTATTATCCCATCCCTCACTCAGGATTATGTTGGCCAATCTAACTATAGGTTTGCTAGTTAGTGTGTCTGCTACTTCTGCTCTGTTAATTGGGCGCACTTTCCTATGGGGGGTACTCTTTTTCCTTCCAAGGGTTTTTCCCACAAGGGTGGGTTTTACCTTGGAAGGTTTTAACGAGGCCCCAACCATTCAGCCATCTGGTCGACTTGTGACCATTCTCTTATCTGCTTTGACTTTGCTTACAGGCTTTACTTTGGCTACCTGATCAGCCTGTGATCGGGACATCTCTTTTTCATTTTTATATATATTATCGCATTTATTCAAAAAAAACATTTCCACCATCCATCTTATACGCGGATGATATTGTTATTATGTGTGGGACTTCTTCAACCAATGCCCGTGTTCTTCTTCAGATTCTCATTCTTTATGCAGATATCTCGGGTCAAGTGTTTAGTCCACAGAAATCTAAGGTTCACTTTGGTTCGAGGGTTTTCTCTTATGTCCGTCGGAGGGTGCAACATATCATGAGGATACTGCCCGGGACGCTCCCCACAGTATACCTGGGCGCCCCCATCTTCAAGGGTGCTCCTAAGGTTGCAGCCTTACAACCCATCTTTGATAAGATTATCCTCAAATTCAGAAGATGGAAAGGTTCTTCTCTTTCCCTTGCCGGTAGAGTTTTTCTTGTCAATTCGATGATTACTAGCTCTTTTGTGCACACCATGATGGTTTACAAATGGGCCCGTTACCCTACTCAAGCAGATGGAAAGGGCCATGCGTAATTTCATCTGGACGGGGGATGTGAATACTATGGTAAAGGTGGTGGTTAATTGGAAGAAGTGTTGTACGCCCAGGAATGAAAGGGGCCTGGGTGTCCGCTCGATTGTGGTGGCTAACATGGCTTTCTTGATGATATTGGGCTGGAAGGTCGCGCACTCGGACTTGGTGGTGTTCAGAATTCTGAGGCGCCGTTACTTTTTAAGGGATGGGGCGATCTGACAGTCCTTTCTTCCTTCTTCAATTTGGGTTGGTATTAAACCTAGCATTACGGCATGCTTGGAGGACTCTCGTTGGATCCCAGGGGTCAATTCCGAGGTATTATTTTGTATTAATAATTGGTTGTGCTATTCTATAGCAGACAGAATTAGCATCCCAGAGGACTATAGATATTTATTTCATCAGCGCATTTCGGACTATTTTTATGACGGAACCTGGCACTTTACCTTCTTGTTTGTGGAGGCTTATCTGGATCTGGTCCGGGCTATAATTCGTATCCCTATAGCGCCGGATTCCAGAGATACACGTATCTGGTCAAACTCTGAGGATGGATCGATCACATCGAAGGCAGCATATAATCACATCCATCCCCATCATCCCACAGTCAAGTGGGGATCTTGAATTTGGTCTCAACACATCCCGGAACGGAGATCGGTGGTGGTGTGGCGCGCTATTCACAACTGGCTGGCTGTCGTAGACTTACTATGAGCTCGGGGAAGTTTCACTGGCCCTTCGGTTTGTGTTCTTTGTCGGGACTCAGCAGAATTGGTTGACCATTTATTTGTCTCTGGTGTCTTTGCAGGAGTTCTCTAGCGTTGGATCTTTGATTCATTCAAGGTTCAACCATTTGAGGCTTATAGCTTCAATGAATTACTGGTGTGGTTAATGACATTCCTTTTTAGGAATAATCTCCCTTTCTAACCGGTTTAGGGATAGAGACAGGCTGATCAGGGACTACCTCACTGATGTTGTAGAGATTTTTTTCTTTAGGGTTTTTCTCTCTTCTCTCTCTTGATCACGGTTTGGACGTCCCGTCCCCTTCCTTCGGCATCGTCGCCGGACATGGCTTCGCCAGAGTTCTCAGGTTTAACCTCGAATATCGAACAACACCATGCACGTCCTACTCTTCCATGTTCCACAAAATCCATCGACGGTAAGTCTTTGTCAACGGGCAGCTTCTCCTTCTATGGCGTGCCATGGCACTTCATGTCGAGTGAATCAAGCACGCAGCAGCGGTCTTCGACATCCCCCCCAGCAGGCGTGGTCCCGCTTGCGCCGCACATATACCTGCAGCCACAATCAACAACCTCGTACCAGCCCTCCACCAGCGCGCCAACAACCTCAGCGCAACAACCGCCCATCGTGGTCCCCGCGCTCCCTCCCAGCGCGATCCCCGCGCCACAGCAGCAAGCATCAATGCAGCAAGTCCTCACGCAACTGGCAGGCGAGATGGGCACCTCGTACCTGCAGACGGGCTTGTCTCCTAGCGACGTGCACCTGAAATTGCCCCACACAAACGCTGCCGCGTCTATGGATGCTCCCTTTACCCCCATGGCTCCCTTTGTCCATGGGGGCCGCCTTCTAGTCTCCATGAGGGGCCGGCCGCCACTGTCCTCTAGAGTGGTCCCCTCCCGGGGAGTGATGCCCCCGGGCCACGCCTCTCCCAGGGGAGTGATGCCCCGGGCCACGCCTCTCCAGGGGAGTGATGCCCCCTGGGCCACAATCTCCCATCCTTAGAGCACTCCTCCTGCATGCCCACCAATGAATGCTTCTCACCTTGTTGGATGCTCTGCCACCATGGGCCGCACCAACTCGTCAACCCAACAACCATCGGCTAGTAACATTGGTCATCAAGTTTATTCTTTTGCGCAGGTTGTTTTTCGAGAAACCCCATCCGACGAATTCAACTTCCCCATAGCTTCGTATCAAACAAATGGATTCAACGACTCGGGCCCCGGTAATCCCAACTGCTTTTCTACAAAGGGTCTCTCGTAAAAATCGATCCCCAAACCAGTTCGCAAAGGTGATTACTATTCCGTTACTATTGATGACAACATTTACCAGCAACGTCTCGCTGAATTTTCCTATTCATTTATTGGACGGGTAATTTTACGAAAAGGTACCAAGCCATGGGCCACCATGCTTTTACATAAGCGCTTATCTGAATTATGGGGCATCAAGAATGAATGGAAACTAATTCCCCTGGGCAAGGGATTCTTTTGTGTCAAATTGTTTAACGCGCAGGATCGCTCTCGGGCTCAGCAACGCACCAATTGGACGCTTAACCCTGGCACTATCCGTCTATCTCTGTGGGTGCCTGACTTTAATCCTTACAAGGGTCAGTCTTCAGTAGCCAGTGTTTGGGTGAGGATCTTTGAACTCAGCCTGGAATACTGGGACCCCAATAACATTATGGGGATTGCCGTTTCTTGGGAACCCATTCTTGATTGATCGCTCTCTTTGGATGGTTCTTTGGGCCACTTCGTTTGGGTTCTAGTGGATGTGGACCTCTCAAAACCTTTGGACGAACACATTATGATTGAACGCACCGGCAAATTTTCTTTTGTTTCCGTCACTTATGAAAAACTACCTGCATTTTGCTCGACGTGCAGTGTTACGGGGCACTCTACAGCTTCTTGTTGTTTTAACGTCGTGGGTAATACGGACAAGGATGGGCGTAATTCACCAGCCCGAACGCCACGGAGCTCGCTAATCGTAATAACTCGTTGGCGGGGTGATCCAGGGTTCGTAGAGTTTATCGTCCTGTTCAGCAGGATAAGGGCAAGACCGTGGATGACTCAATGGGAAACACGGGTTCGAATACGCGCGCAGGATCAGCAACCCGCATATGACTACACCGAGTATCCAACCAGAGGGTCATCGCCCAAGGTCAGTACTTCCAGTGCGAGAACCGTGTCAACCTCCGCAATTATGCCTATCACGGTACAGTATCCTTTGGGGAAGCCTATTCGTGCTTTGAGTCGTGCCTTCCGGAGACTCTTTTGGATTCAGACTTTTAGATCGAATTCTCCGAGAAAGTTACGTCGGGCCGACGCCGCTCATGACATTACTATTGAAACAGAAAGTTCAGAACCTCACGAGATGAACTTAGCAGCATCCAAAAAATGGGCAGATTATGCAGATGAAGTGAATCTTCCACAATCATCAGACTCTGCTATGCGTCACACGCCTGTTTTCACCGTGCGATCGTCATGGGCGACTCCCCCTCAACCGTCTCAATGAATTGCATCTTCTGGAACATCCGGAGGATCGGGAATGTTGCTTCTCGCAATGTTCTTAAGGCTTTATGTCACAAGCATAATCCTTCTATTGTAGCTATTTGTGAACCCAAGGTGGACTTTTCGACTATTTTCGACTCTTATTGGCATAGCCTGGGTTTGACACTTGTTGGTCAAAGTTTTCGAGTAAATGGGCGGTCAGACATTTGGGTTCTTCACGACTCTACTATCACTATTCTTAATCAGGTCTGGTCTTCTACCCAGTGCATTGTTTTCCATGTTCAATTTGGTTTGATATTTCATGTTGGATTTACTCATGGTTTGTGTGATTACATTGCACGACGTGAGCTTTGGTTGGATTTGCGGAATTTGGCCTTGGCGGATCTGTTACTTGTTGGGGATTTCAATGCGGTTTTGGGACATCACGAATGCTCGCGCAATGATACTCTTTCCCAAGCCTCGTGCCAGGATTTCAGGGATTTCATAGAGGACGCCAGTTTGTTTGCGGATGCTGTACCCTGAACCACAACAATGGACAAAGTATCCGCGAAAGAATCCTCTACAATTCCGAAAGACACCGGATGCTGTAAGATTGCCCGGCGCCCCTAAAGCGCTGCCATCCGTGTTAACCTTGATCCAACCTGGGAGGGGTTTTTGCCATTGGACCTCCACAATCTTCGGAGCACGTCTAACCCGTCCGGGGACTCTTAAACCACGCAGGATGAAGAGGTCCTGTTGATCGTTATTCATGCATCCCCGGTCCAAAGATGCTGATTCAACAATGAGTACCTGTAGGTGAATTAGTGCCGCCTCCGGAGTCCAGATTTTGTTGTGGAAAATCAGCTCGTTACGGATGTGCCAAAGAAGCCAGATGCAGGATAATATTGCCACACGCCAAAGGAAGGTGACCTGGTCACTAAAATTAAATGCCATAAGCCGTACCAGCAGTTCATTGAAACTGTAAGCCTGGAAGGGGTGCACGTGAAAGGCTTGGAAGATCCAACGCCAAAGATGCCCTGCAAAAGCACAAGAAACAAATAAGTGATCGACCGATTCTCCCGATTCCCTGCAAAGAACACAAACCGAAGAGCCAGTAAAACTTCCCCTAGCTCGTAAAGAGTCCTGGACTGTCAATCGGTTGTGTATAGCTCTCCATGCCACCACTGATCGCCGTTCCGGGATATGCTGGGACCAAATCCAAGAACCCCATCTTACTGTCGGGCGCGTAGGGCGTAAGAATTTATAAGCCGTCTTGCATATGGCTCACATGGCACATCCGCAACGAACTGGTTTTTCACAACAAAGTATGGACTTTGGATGCAGCTATTATTCGCCTTCGAGTACTCATTATAGAATCATCATCATTGGATCGGAGATGCATGCACAATGACCAGCATGACCTGTTTATCCTGCGCAATCTACAAGTTCCAGGAAGGGCTAGAAAGGCACCAAAGATTGTGGAGGTTAACTGGCAAAAACCTCTCCCGGGTTGGATCAAGGTTAATACGGATGGAAGCGCATCAGGAGCGCCGGGCACTCTCACTGCTTCAGGAGTCTTCCGGAACTGTAGAGGTTTCTTTCGAGGATGCTTTGTTCATCATTGTGGTTCGGGCTATGCGTTTGAAGCTGAATTGATCGCAGCAATGTGGGCAATTCAGTATGATTTTGCTAAGGGTTGGACAAAACTTTGGCTGGAGTCGGACACGTCGTATGTGGTGAACTTGTTGGAGAAAAGACCGACGGAAGTCCCGTGGCGTCATCTCAGCTATTGGCGCCACACACTTCACCTTCTCGCATCCATGGATCTCGTAGTCTCACACATTTTTCGGGAAGGTAATCGGGTTGCAGACATGCTGCGCAAGAAGACGGAGGGAGGCACATGGTGGGGCATCCCACCCGCAGAGCTTCTAGAATATCTCACTGATGACTATGTTGGTCAATCCAACTATAGGTTTGTTACTTAGTGCGCCACTGCTTCAGGTTTCTTTTACCATTTTCTAGGCGCCTGTTTCTTTCTTGGGGGTACTCTTTTTCCTTTCAAGGGTTTTTCCCACAAGGGTGGGTTTTACATTGGGAGGTTTTAACGAGGCCCCAACCATTCAACCATATGGTCGGCTTGTGACCATTTTGATCTTGACAGTTTTTCCAGGAACCTTTTCGTTTATGACATTATTTCCAGGCTTATATTTGGTTACCTGATCAGCCTGTGATCATGACAACTCTATTTTTTATTTTTATATAATATTTCGCATTTATTCAAAAAAAAATTGGGCAGTGGATGATAAATTGGAGAAAGTTAAGCAAATTCAATCAGATATTGAAACTATTGGTTATACGGACACCCTCAGGGAGCGCGAGTTTGATTCTCAACGTTCGCTCAATCATGCTTTATTGATGCAGTCTGAATTTCTTCAGCAAAAATCGAGGGCGACTTGGCTTGTGGATGGCGACGGTAATACTTCTTTCTTCCATCGTCGTTGTCAAACCAATGCCGTTTGGTCTGGTATTCATGGTTTGATGATCGACGACCATCTTTCTACTGACCCTGTATCCATCTGCAGTCATGTCATCCACTTCTTTGAAGATTTGTTTGCGGCTCCGATTGGCTCTCTGGTCAACTACTCTGCTATTGACCAGATTATTACTCCGGCATGCTCCGAGGTTGATAACACTGTTCTTCATTCATTGCCTTCTGACATTGAAATAAAGGAGGCAACTTTTGATCTTGGTGTTGATAGCTCCCCTGGTCTGGACGGTTTTAACGGGGCATTCTATCATAATTGTTGGGATATTATTTCTATTGATGTTGTTGATGTTGTTCGTCATTTCTTTGTGTCTGAGGCTTTGCCAGCTGGACTCAATTCCAACTTTATTGTCCTTATTCCTATTTGCAAGGATGCATTATTATTGTAAACTTCAGGCCGATTGTCATGAGCAATTTCATTCTTAAGATCATTACGAAGATTCTAGCTACTCATTTCAGGAAAATCGTCAGCAAGGTTCTTTCTCCCACTCAGTTTGGGATTATTCCAAGACGTTATATTCATGATTGTATCGCGTTGGTTTCAGAAAGTTACAATATCTTGCAGAATAGAGCAGACAAGAATATGATTTCAAAGATTGACATTCGCAAGGCCTTTGATACTTTGAGCTGGGAGTTTTTGCTCTACGTTTTGCATAGATTTGGGTTTTCTGCTAAGTTCATTGCCTGGATTTTGGTGATTCTTCATTCTGCTCGTATTTCTGTCTTGTTGAACGGTTCGTCGGTGGGTTATTTTTCTTGTTCTCGTGGTGTTCATCAAGGGGATCCTCTTTCTCCTCTTCTTTTCTGTGTTGCTGAGGAAGTTTTGGGCAGATTTTTTGCAGACTTGGTGGCGTCTAACAGTCTTCGGCCTTTTGTTGCCCCTTGGAACATCCGTTCTCCTTCTACGATGTTGTATGATGATGATATAGTCATTCTTTATGAGTCCAACACTGGCAATCCCCATCATGTCCGACAGGCTCTTTGATTTTATGCTTCTATTTCGGGGCAAGTCTTCAATCCTAACAAATCAAAGGTTTTTTTTGGGACTTCGGTTACTCGACACATTTGCAATCGAATTCAGGCTATTATGGGGATACAGGTAGGTGATTTCCCTACAACCTACCTGGGCGTCCCTATCTTCAAAGGAGCTCCCAAGCAGAGGGTTTTACAAGCTACTTTTGACAAGGTGCTTCTCAAGTTCAAACGATGGAAGGGGTCTTCTCTCTCTCTCTCTCTCTCTCTCTCTCTCTCTCTCTCTCTCTCTCTTGTTGGCAGGGTGTGTTTGGTGAACTCAGTGATCACGAGTTCATGGGAGCACTCTATGCTTGTTTATAAATGGCCGATTTTTATGCTTAAGCAGCTTGAGAAAGCTATGCGTAATTTTATCTGGACCGGTGATATCTCCCAAAAAGGTACTCATGAGACGGAAGAGGACGCTAGGGCTTTTCTCTCTTCTCTCTCCTAAATTTCGATCGGCCGTCCCGTCTTATGCCTTCGGCGCCATTGCCGGTCGCACCCTCCATGCCCTCGCCAGAGTCTCTTGCTTTTTCTGGTTTAACTTCGAACTTTGAGCCTTACCATGCACGATTGCAAGAGTCAATCCCTTCTCAGCCTGTTGAACGTCCCCCTGCACTACACACCGTGCGATTCGGTGATGGGAAACCATCGCAATCAAGATCGTGCTCCTTTCTACGGTTACCGTGGAATTTTGTGTCATCCACATCCACCCTCGATGCGCTTCACCGACGTGCGCAGCAGAACAGGATCGCCCCACAAAACGCCTACCGCCATCGCCCACGAGCCCCACGCAGCGCCCCCAACAACGCTCCCCCCAAAGACTCATCGCCACATCTCTCTCACTCACGCACCCCCATGTGGGTGGTATTATAGGGGTAGCGCCCCTTCATGTTCGGCGCCCTTGGGAGCGTCCCTTACCCCCATGGCTGCCTATAGCCATAGGGGGCCGCCCTCCTTTGGGAGCTAATGGGGGCTTGCGGCCCGAAGATTTCCAGGGACGCCCCCTGGGGGTGATGACCCCTGGGCCAATGTCAGCCATCCTCAGCGCTTCCCTCCTGCATGCCCTTCCACGAATGATGCTCAACTGTGGCTGAAGCTCGCCAACATGGGCTCCCCCCATGCATCAAACCCTTAACTTTCGGCTCATAATTCTAATGCTTATATTAACGTGGCCAATTCTTTCGCGAAAGTGGTTTTGGGAAATCCTCATCCTTTGGATTCTACTTTCCCACAGACCACATGTAATATTGCTTCATTTTCTCATATGATTTCTGGTGAAACACATTCTATCCCTAAACCAGTTCGGAAAGGGGATTATTATTCTGTTACTATTGACAAAAATGTTTATCAACAACGCCTTGCGGAGTTTCTTTCATCGATATTCTCTTGCATAAAAGGCTATCCGAGCTATGGGGTATTAAGAATGACTGGAAGCTAATTCCCTTGGGCAAGGGATACTTTTGTGTTAAATTGTTTCATGCACAGGATAGAGCTCGTGCTCAACTACGGATCAATTAGGCGCTTAACCCGGGTACTATTCGACTCTCACCATGGGTCTCGGATTTCAACCCTTATAAGGTGCACATTTCTGTGGCCAGCGTTTGGGTCCGCATCTTCGAGCTCAGCTTGGAATACTGGGATCCCAATACCATACTAGGGATCGCCAGTGCTATTGGAAATCCTTTACAAATTGATCATCGGTCGCTTCATGGTTTTCTGGGCCATTTCATTCGGGTTCTGGTTGATATTGATCTTGCTAAGCCATTGGAGGACCACATCATGGTGGAACGAGTTGGCCAGTGTTCCTTTGTGTCAGTCGGTTATGGGAAACTCCCTGAGTTTTGTTCGAGGTGTAATGTTACGGGACACTCAATGGCTTCTTGTCGTCTTAATATCGATGAAAACTCAGCTAAAGAAAAGCGCACATCCCCTGACAATGGACATTCCAGGGCCTCAGCCACACGTCTGAATTCTGTTCAACGTGGTCGCTCCAGGGTTCAGAAAGTTTATCGTCTTGTCCAGTATGACAAGGGCAAGGCCGTTGATGACTCAATGGGAAATACGTGTTCGACTATGCGTGCAGGCTCCCCTACCTACGCCATAGTCACTTGCCCTACGGATATCCACCTAGGTAATACCTTTGCGGCTCTTGGTTCAGACGATGCCAACAATCAACCATCCACAGACTCTTAGGCCGATTATACAGCTAGGGGACCAGCCCCCAGGGCCCCTACTTCCAACACCGGCTCCATCTCCACTATTCTGCCTATTACTATTCAGTATCCGTTGGGAAAGCATATACGTGCTCTTAACCGTGCATTCCGGGACAGCTCCCTGGATTTGGCCAAATCCAGAATACTCCAGAGTGTTACTACGGGTCCATCGCCTCCAATCCATGACATTACTATTGAATCGGATCGCCCAGGGCCACATGAGATGGACTTTGCAGCTTCAAAGCAATGGGAAGATTATGCAGATGAAGTGGCTAATTCGCAATCGTCAGATTCTGCATCACACCACACTCATGGTTTTACAGTGCGTTCATCATGGGCGCCTCCCCCCCACCGTCTCAATGAATTGCATCTTTTGGATCATCCGAGGGATTGGGAACATTGCATCTAGCAATGTTCTTAAGACTTTATGTTAAAAACATAAACCTTCTATTTTAGCTATTTGTGAGCCCAAGGTGGACATTTCATCGATTTTGGATTCTTATTGGAATAGTTTGGGTTGGACTTTCGTGGCTCAGAACTTTCGGGCAAATGGATGAGCTAATATTTGGGTATTCTGTGATGCTAGTATCTCTATCCTTAAATCAGATTTGGTCTTCTTCTCAGTGTCTTGTTCTGCAAGTTCAATTTGGTTCTATGGTTTTTCATGTTGATTTTGCTCATGGTTTATGTGATCATATTGCTCGGCGTACACTTTGGTTGAATTTGAGGAATTTGAGTCTCGATGATCTGATGCTTATTGGGGATTTTAACGCGGTTTTGGGTCATCATGAGCGTTCTGGTAGTGGTACTCTGTCCCAAGCCTCTTGTCAGGACTTTAGGGATTTTTTGGAGGATGCTGGATTGTTCCCTGTGCAGACTACGGGAAAGGCATTCACTTGGTGCTCCCCTCGCATGCCTCTTTCCCTTCTTCAGGCGAAATTGGATCGAGCCTTAGCAACATGTAGATTTTTCTCTTTTTGGCAAGTTGTTAAGGACTTGGTTCTTCCTCGGATTGGTTCAGACCACCACCCCATTTTGGTTTCCTGTTCTTCCTCCGTCCTCAAGGGGCTGGCCCCTTTCCATTTTCAGCGTATGTGGATTCATCATGATTCTTTCGGGGACATTGTTACTACCTCTTGGGCGCTCCTGTGCGCGTCGCCCAACCATTTGATGCGCGTCATGTGGAAGCTCAAGAGGCTGCGACAGACTATTAAGGTTTGGAATAGGGACGTCTTTAGGGATGTTAATCGTCAGGTGGATAATCAGATGGAGAAAGTTCATCAGATTCAGGCAGATATTGAGTCTGAGGGTTTTACTGAGGCGCGTCGTAACATGGAACTTGATGCTCAAAATGCTTTGTCTTGCACGTTGTTATTACAGTCTGAATTCCTGAAGCAGAAAGCCCGCTCAGCTTGGTTGAAGGACGGGGACCGTAACACGGCATTTTTCCATCACCGTTGTCAGATTCGTAGTGGACATTTGGGGATCCAGGGACTGATGGTTGATGGTAGCTACACAGATGACCTGACAGTTCTTGGTAATCATATTATCTCCTTCTATACAGACCTCTTTGCTGACACAGGGCACACTAGTTCGGATTATACTTTGGTTGATCAGGTTATATCTCCTACGGTTGGTACGGTGGATAACGCTCTTTTGATGGCTATTCCTTCAGAGTCAGAGATTAAAGACGCGGCTTTTGATATGGGTTTGGACAATTCTCCGGGACTGGATGGTTTCAACGGGAGGTTTTATCAGCAATTTTGCGACATCATTTCCGAGGATGTGGTGGCGGTAGTCCGATCTTTTTTCGTTACTGCATCCTTTCGGGTGGGGTTGAACGCTAGCTTTATGGCGCTCATCCTAAAGACTAAGGACGTGAACGTTATTGAGAACTTTAGGCCAATTGTGATGAGTAATTTTCTTTTCAAGATCATCACCAAGATTTTGGCAACTTGTCTGGGATCTATCATTTCTACGTACTTGTCTCCTACATAATTTGGATTTATCCCAGGCAGGCAGATTCACGATTGTATAGCTTTGGTTTCGGAAGGCTTCAACGTGTTGCAGGGTCAGAATGATGCCAATATGATTTTAAAAATTGATATCCGCAAGGCATTTGATAATGTTGATTGGGGTTTTCTGATACACATTTTACGCCGCTTTGGTTTTTCAGAAGTGTTTGTTCACTGGATTGAAGTTATCCTTCAATCTTCTAGGATTTCAGTTCTTTTGAATGGCTCGCCTGTGGGTTACTTCTCCTATTTTCGAGGGGTTAGACAGGGTGATCCGTTATCACCATTACTGTTTTGCATTGCGGGGATGTTCTCGAGCGATTTATTGACGCGGCAGCATCTTAATCGCTTGACCATTCGGGCACCTAAGCGGTCGATTTTCCTTCTTCTATCATGTACGCGGATGATATTGTGATTATGTGCGGGCATCTTTGGCAAACGCACGCTCTATTATTCAGATTCTCACACTTTATGCGATATCTCGGTCGCCTTCAACCTCGCAAATCCAAAGTTTATTTTGGTACCCGGTCTCTAATCATGTGTGCGGCCATATTCGAGACGATTACGGTATTCATATTGGCACATTACCAATGGTCTACTCGCACCCCCATCTTCAAGGGCGTGCCTGTGGCGGACTTACAACCCATTTTTGATAAGATTATTGTCAAGTTTAGAAGGTGGAAAGGGGCTTCTTTATCTATTGCGGGTCGCATCTGCTTGGTGAATTCGGTGATTACCAGCTCATTTGTGCACACGATGATGATTTACAAGTGGCCTCGAACATTATTACGGCAAATGGAAAAGTCCATGCATAATTTCATCTGCTCTAGTGATGTTAACTCTAAAGGGTCGGTGGTGGTTAATTGGAACCGTTGTTGCATGCCCTGGGCTGAAGGTGGACTAGGCGTGCGCTCTATTGTAGTTTCCAATAATGCGTTCCTCATGAAGCTGGGTTGGAAGGTTATGACTTCAAACTCTTTGATCTATAATACCCTCAGAAAATGCTTTTTGACCTCGGATAGATCTCTCCGTCGTTCGTATATCCTCTCTTCCATTTGGACCAGGATTCGGCCTTGCATTACGGGTTTCTTGGAGGACTCTCGTTAGATCCCCGGGTGTAATTCCGCAGTCTTATTTTGGCTTGATACTGGTTGGGTTATACTATTGCCGACAGGATTGGTATCCCGCAGGAATACCAGCATTTATTTTGGCATCGCATCTCGGGTTATTTTTACGACAGGTTTTAGCACTTCACTTTTGCTTTCATTGAGGCATACTTGAATATGGTCTGGGATATTATTAGAGGCCCCATTGCCCTGGGTTCAAAGGATACACGCGTTTGGTTGCATTCTGAGGATGGGATTATCACTTCGAAATCGGCTTACTCTTATCTGCGCCCCCACTCTCCGATTGTCCATAGGGGTTCCTAGATTTGGTCACCTCATATTCCAGAATGATGTTTGATTGTGTCTTGGAGAGCCATCCACAATCGACTGGCGGTATTGAATTTACTACGTCCTAGGGGATCTTTCATTGGCCCCTCGGTTTGTGGTCTTTCTTGTGCAGCTGCTGAATCTGTTGATCATTTGTTCGTCTTTTGTGATTTTGCAGGAGCCCTTTGGCGATGGATCTTTGACTCTTTTGATGTCCGCAATTTTATGGCTTATAGCTTTAATGCATTCATGGTGCGTTTAATGAGTTTTCATTTCAGTGAGCAGGTGGCTTTCTTATGGCGAGTGGCAGTGCTATCCTGTATTTGGCTTATCTGGCAGATCCGTAACGACCTCACTTTCAATAACAAGATTTGGATGGTTGATGCGGCCACCCTCCGCCTTCGCGTGCTGATTTTGGAATCTTCTTCCTTAGACAGGGGTTGCATGCATAATGATCAACATGACCTTTTCATCCTACGGAGACTTCGTGTTCCTGGGCGTCCAAGACAAGCCCCAAAGTTCGTGCAGGTTAATTGGCAAACACCCTTACTGGGCTGGATCAAAGTCAACACAGACGGAGTGCTTTGGGGCGCCCGGTCGTCTTACGACCTCTGGGGTTTTCCGAAATTGCGAGGCTTCTTTCATGGTTGCTTTGTGGAACATTGCGTTCGTGCTTCACTTTTGAAGCGAGAATTGATGGCGGCCATGTGGGCAATTCATTACGCTTTTGTGAAAGGCTGGACTAAGCTTTGGTTGGAGACAGATTCGGTTTATGTGGTGGAGTTGCTGCAGAAGAGATCAGAGGATGGATTTGGTGGTCTCACACATTTTTCAGGAGGGAAATCGGGTGGCAGACATACTTAGCAAGATTCAGCATGCTACGACATGGTGGGGAGCGCCCCCAGTGGATATTGTTTCATCTCTTACACATGACTATGTTGGACAATCCAACTATAGGTTTGTTAGTTAGAGCGTCCTGGTTCTGGTTTCTTTTCTCATTTTGGACGATTATTCTTCATGGGGGGTACTCTTTTTCCTGCCAATGGTTTTTCCCACAAGGGTGGGTTTTACCTTGGGAGGTTTTAACGAGGCCCCAACCATTGTGGGGAAAACCCTTGATAGGAAAAAGAGTCCCCCCCATAATGGAAATAGACGTCCAAATCGAGATAAAAGAATCCAGGACGCACTAGCTAACAAAACCTATAATTGGACTGGCCAACGTAGTCATCAGTGATAAAAGGCGCGAGGTCCTCAGGCGGGACGCCTCACCAAGTTCCAGAGTCCGTCTTCTTGCTCAGCTGCTTGTCTGCAACCCGATTGCCTTCCCGAAAAATATGTGAGACCACCAAATTCATCTGTGAGAGTAGATGAAGAGTGTAACGCCACTTGCTAAGGTGACGCCATGGGACCTCAACAGATCTCTTATCCAGCAAGTTCACCACATACATCGAATCCGACTCCAGCCAAAGTTGTGTCCATCCTTTAACAAATGCATAATGGATCGCCCACATTGTTGCCACCAACTCAGCTTCAAATGCATAACCCGCACCACAACGATTCACAAAACACCCCCGAAAGAAACCTCTGCAATTTCGAAAGACCTCGAAAGCTATGAGGCTTCCCTGCGCCCCAAAGCACCGCCGTCCGTATTCACCTTGATCCATCCCAGAAGGGATTTTTGCCAATTAACTTCCACGATCTTCGGGGCTTGTCTAGCGCCCCCAGGAACACGTCGCCTATGCAGGATGAGAAGGTCTTGTTGGTCATTATTCATGCAGCCCCGATCTAATGAAGATGATTCAACGATGAGAACCAGAAGATGAAGAATAGCCGCGTCCACCTTCCAAAGTTTGTTGTTAAAAACCAACTCATTCCAGATATACCAAATGAGCCAGATGCAGGACTGAATAGCCACACGCCATATTTAACTCAACTTCAATTCTTGATAAGTAAAATCTCATCTCCAAAAGTAGATACAAATGAGAGAACCAATCTCAAGCAAAAAATGAGTCTAGATAACAAAATGGTCAACCCATCTACCAGAACAAGTCAATATGCTATGTCAGCAATGAGATGGAATTCAAATGTCAAAGTAATGTCAAAAGAAAGATAAAAATGACTACAAATCATCTGTGTTCAAGCTCCTCCACTCCAACAGTAGTATACAATCCAGTTTCCTCAAGATCTCATTAAATCTCAAACAGATCCGACGATGATCGGAATAAAAATCAGCTTCACAAAAAACCCTACGAATCCCATAACCACAAATCCTATAGATGTACGCGTCGCAACTTTCGAGAATTCTTTGCGGTCGGGTTTGTGGCATCGCTTGACAAGACGAATGCTATCCTTGGAGAATTCTCTCAGTGGATCGAATACTGAATCCAATGCATCCATATTTCTAATAGCCACACGCCATAAGAAAGCAACCTGCTCACTAAAATGAAAGTCATTAAACGCACCAAGAATTCATTAAAGCTATGAGCCATAAATAGGTGAACGTCAAATGAACCAAAAATCCATCGCCAAAGAGCCCCTGCAAAGACACAAGAGACAAATATATGGTCAACCGATTCAGCAGAGGGACAACAAAGAGCACAAACCGAGGGGCCAGTGAAACTTTCCCTCGTCCACAATAAGTCTAAGACTGCCAGTCAATTGTGGATAGCCCGCCGTGCCACCACCGATCGGCGTTCTGGAATGTGTTGTGACCATATCCAAGAACCTCATTTTACCGCCGGAGAGTGGGGACGAATATGAGAATAGGCGCTTTCAAAACCTTCCCATCATCGAGACCACCGATCCGCATATCCCACGAGGAAGAGGCGATGGGGACACGCACAATGTCCCGGACCAGATCCAAATAAGCCTCCCCAAATGAGAAGGTGAAGTGCCAGGACTCGTCATAGAAGTATTCCGAAATGTGATGGCGACATAAATGTTTGTACTCATGTGGAATACCAATTCTGTCTGCTATAGAGTAACCCAACCAGTTGGCAAGCCAGAATAAAACCGCAAAATTACACCCCGGGATCCAACAAGAATCATCCAAGCAATCCGCAATGCAAGGTCTAATCCCAGCCCAAATAGAACAAGGGACAAACAACCTACGGAGAGCCCCATCCGCCGTCAAGTAGCGCTTCCTAAAACTTTTGAAAATCACCGAGTCTGAATTCATAATCTTCCAACCCAGTTTCATCAAAAAGGCAGTATTAGCCGCAATAATAGACCGGACGCCTAAACCCCCTTCAACCCGAGGCGTGCAACAACGATTCCAATTAACCACCATCGAGCCCTTGGAGTTAACATCCCCAGTCCAAATAAAATTACGCATGGCCCTTTCCATTTGCTTGAGCAAGGAATGAGGCCATTTGTAAACCATCATCGTGTGCACAAGTGAACTGGTAATCACCAAATTAACAAGGCAAACTCGACCAACAAGAGATAAAGAAGTACCTTTCCATCTTCTAAATTTGAGGATCACCTTATCAAAGGAGGACTGTAAATCCGCAGCTTTAGGGGCGCCCTTAAATAACGGGGCGCTTAAGGAATTCAGATTGCAATAAAAGCGTGTGAGACAACTCATTTTGGGCTTCAAATTCCAAATCCCGTCGTGCAAAATCAGAAACCCGAGTTCTCAATGTTTGCCTGAATCTGCCAAACTTTCTTCGTCTAACTCTCAACCCGACGATTTTCAGTTCAAATAATTAAGAACTGGTATTTCTTCACTCCTCCAATTATTGTAGAAACACCACTACATGATTCTTTAAATGAAAAGATAAAAGTTTAACTTTAGTGAACTTGGTAAAAGTTATTCACAATTCCATAGTTTAAATTTAGCTAATACCAAGTTGTGTTTTTAAAATTCAAATGCAAAGAGCATAGCAACTAAATTAACTCTATTAACCGATCTATAGAGAATTGTCACCTGATATTTTGAAGTTTAAAACCCCTGCTCCACCGAATACTCTGCTCTGTATATGTATTTTGTTTCCTTAAGCTAAATGATATTATCAAAGTATATATTTATCTAATGATGTAGGTTAAGGCGGTGGGATGGGTTGCAAATATACAATATATTATATAAATACAAGTTGGGACATGTCTATAGAATGGTTGAATCTAGAAATGGGCATAATTCTTATAGGCTATATATACATATATGCCTGATGTGTCAATCGGCTAACATATATATATATATGTTATTAACATATAATTGTGATTCAAACTCTCAATTAAATTCATTGATTCCATAAAATACATAAAAAATAATTAAAGTGCTTAATGAATATTATATCTTTTTAAAAACCCCTCCTGGGGTGGATAAAAGTGACGGACGGCAGCGTCTCTGGGGCGCCGAGTAGTCTTACACCTTCTGGGGTCTTCCGCAATTGCAGAGGCTTCTTTCAGGGGTGTTTTGTGGAACGTTGTGGCACGGGGTATGCTTTCGAAGCCGAGTTGGTGGTGGCCATATTAGCCATTTACTATGCTCACGCTAAAGGCTAGACCCAACTTTGGCTAGAGTCTGATTCGGTTTATGTTGTGGAATTGCTTCGTAAGAGATCCGTTGCTGTCCCATGGCGTCATCTCAGCAAATGGCGGTATACTCTTCATTTGCTTTCACAGATGAATCTGGTTGTTTCGCATATATATCGGGAAGGCAATAGAGTGGCTGACCTCCTGAGCAAGAAGTTGCAATCGGTGGCTTGGTGGGGAGTCCCTCTGGCGGATATTGTCCCCCTTCTCACAGAAGACTATGTCGGTCAATCTAATTACCGATTCGTTAGATAGTGCGCACAAGGATCCGCTCGTGCATGGGGACACGACCCGTGCATCCCCTAGTCGGGTACCCCATCTCTTTGCACTCACGCATGAGCAACCCGTGCGATCACGCACAGACCGTGCACTTTTAGTCCTCAAGATCTTCTCTATGGCCTTACGCACGGCCTGATCATGCTTTGATGCACGGCCCGTGTGTCCCTATTTTTCTGTATTTTTCATGGGGGGGTACTCTTTTTCCCTCCAAGGGTTTTTCCCACAAGGGTAACCTTGGGAGGTTTTAACGAGGCCCCAACCATTCAGCCATCTGGTCGGCTTGTGACCATTTTGTTTTTCTTTCGAACTCATTTTCAGGCTTACTTGTTTGGCTACATGATCAGCCTGTGATCAGGACAACTCTCTTTTTCATTTTATATATATATATATATATATATATATATATTCGAACTTATTCAAAAAAATGAATATGATATCTTTTAAATAGTGCACAAAGAGTAGTCTGATGTAATTAAGCTAAAACTTGATATTTCATGGTTTTATGAGGAATCTAGTGTCAAAATGAAATATTAAAATGCATGTAACTATGTTTACGAATCATTAGTCATGATAATTAAAATGTAAGGTTTCGGGTTATGACAATTCTCCCCCCTTAAAAATTTCATCCTCGAAATTTGTACATATATCAGTAAACAACCATGGATATTGTTCCTTCATGCGTTGTTCTGTTTCCCATGTAGCTTCCTGTCTTGGGTGATTCTTCCACAATACTTTTACCAATGGAATCACTCTGTTTCTAAGTTGTTTTCTTTGTATCCCACTATTCCAATTGGTTCTTTGGCATAACTCAGATTATCAGCAATTTCAACTGGTTCATCTCGAAGAAAATGTGAGGGGTCTGATCTGTATCGACGAAGCATACTAACATGGAACACATTATGAATCTGGGACAATTCAGGTGGCAAGGCAAGCCTATAAGCTAATGGTCCAACCTTTTCAAGTATTTCATATGGGCCGATATAACGAGGACTCAGTTTACCTGTCTTTCCAAATCTGAGAATACCCTTCCAAGGGGAAACACGGATAAATACTTTCTCACCCACTTCATATTCTATTTCCCGTCTATGTTGATCAATGTAACTTTTTTGCCTATCTTGAGCTACTTTTAATCGACTTTTAACTATTTTCACTTTTTCAACTGTGTCTTGAATCAAATTTGGGCCCTCCAGCAGTCGTATTCCCTCTTCATCCCAACATACTGGACTCATATAATGCTTCATAAGGCGCCATACCAATGTTGCTATGATGTTGATTATTATAAGAAAATTCCATCAACGCAATATATTCATCCCAAGAGCCTTGGAATTCAAGAACACATGCCCGAAGCATATCCTTGAGAGTCTGTATAGTTCTTTCTGATTGCCCATCTGTCTGTGGATAAAATGTTGTACTAAAATATAACCTAGTACCTAATGCCTATTGTAAGCTACCCCAAAATCTAGACGTAAAACGAGGATCGCTATCTGAAATAATAGACAGGGGTACACCATGTAGTTTAACAATCTCATTCACATATCGTTTTGCCAGATTTTCCAGAGTAGTACCCCATCGAAATGATAAAAAGTGAGCTGATTTTGTTAGTCGGTCAACAATAACCCAAACTGCATCATTTTTCCTCGGTGTCACAGGCAGACCATAAACGAAATCCATAGTAATAAACTCCCAATTCCAAACAGGAATAGGTAATGGATGCAGTTTACCAACTGGTGCTTGATGTTCGGCTTTAATCTGCTGGCAAGTTAAGCATTTTGAAACATACTCAGTTACATCTTTCTTCATTCTAGGCCACCAATAATGACATTTTAAGGTCTGATACATTTTTGTACTACCTGGGTGTATGGAATATGGTGCACTATGAGCCTCTTCCATTATCTCGTGCTTTAAGCCATCAACATCATGAACACAAAGTCGATTATTAATTGTCAAACTTCCATCATCATTGAGAACAAATGATGTACTTCTTTCTTGTTTCACTTTTTCTGCAATACTAGTCAGTTTATCATCATAAAATTGTGCTTGTTTAATTCTTTCAATTATCATAGGACGAACACAAAGAGAAGATTTTCGGCTCAAAGCATCAGCAACAACATTAACTTTTCCTGGATGATATTCGATGGTACAATCATAATCTTTCAGCAATTCAAGCCATCTTCTTTGACCCATGTTCAACTCTTTCTGACTCAATAAGTATTTCAAACTTTTATTAGTAAAAATTTGAAACGTGGCACCATATAAGTAATGTCTCCATATCTTTAATGCAAAAACAATCGCAGCTAGTTCAAGGTCATGGGTAGGATAAGACAACTCGTACCGGTTTAAGTTGTCAAGAAGTATAAGCAATAACCTGACGATCATGTTGGGTAATACTTCCAATCATTGACGAAGACTGCAATGAAGAAGAAGAAAATCATGTTGTAGAGGTATTTGAAATTGAGAAAGAAGATTGGCATCAACTACTTGTGGATTATTTAAAGTATGAGAAGTTACCTGACGATCCACGACAAAAGGTAGATGTCCGACGTCATGCGGCTCACTTCATTTACTACAAAGGCACTCTTTATAGACGGTCATTTGATGGAATCTTCTTGCGATGCTTAGGCGATGATGAAGTTGTTCAAGCCATGGAAGAAGCTCACTCGGGGGTTTGTGGCGCCCATTTCAGGCCCAAAGTTACACTTTCGAATTAAAAGAATGGGCTACTATTGGCCGACAATAGTGAAGGACTGCATGGATTACACGCAAAGATGCCAAGCCTGTCAATGTCATGCAAATTTCATCCAACAACCACCTGAACCATTGCACCATACTGTTGCTTCATGGCCATTTGATGCTTGGGGTTGGATGTGGTCGGACCTATGACATTCAAGGTCATGCATGCTCAACAACATTTAAAAATCGAATATCTCACATTATTAGGGGGCCGAAATCTCAGTATTCGTCAAATAATTTCGATTCTACCTATAATTTTAAGATTCAAAGATATGGCGTTGTGGATAATCGCAATATAATATACAAAAATGAAATGATAAGTGTTGCATATGCAAAAAAACCTCCCTAAATCCCTCCTCCAGTTGAAAGTCAAAAATCAGAATCAGAAAGCAAAAGCTTCATCAAATTCTTCTCCTCTTAGCCAAGGTGCCCGATGAAGGATATAATACTATCTTGCATGGATTGATACCTGTCTGGGAGGTCATCCACTTGTAAAATCTTCATGCCACAAAACTTTCAAGCCTGTCACAGTGAGGAGTCGGAAAGTGCCTATTCCAGTGACGCCTCTGCATTTCCATGTGACAATAACGTCCAAGCATATTTTTGTAATCCTTGATCACATTATTTTCAATGTCATTTCGGCCAGAGGTTCCAATAGGATAGTTCTGATCAAATTCAGGTGACTTTACAAAAGACTCTACTCCATGTTTCTCTGTCATTTTCTTAAACTGATAGGCCCCCCCACCCAAATCTTCCCTCGATGATGAGCACCAAAGATTATTCGTTCTAGTCCTCAAACATGAGCATTTAAACACGTCACGCTTGACCAAAGAATGCTTTAAAAATCTCATCGATCAAATTCGTCATCAAAAAGTCATTCCCGTTCTTCTCCGCCTTCTCCTAACCTGATGCTGTTGATTATACTCAAACTCATCGACTAAACCAGTCTGATCATACTGCCTCCTCAAGTCATCGTCACTCAAGCAGTTGAATTCCTTGCTAACCCGGTGCCTTGTTCTTATCAGGATGAACTTTCAGTGACAACTTCCTATACGCCTTCCTAATCTCCTCCAGCGAGCAACTTTTCTCCACACCATGGGCAATACAATCATGAATATGTCTGCCAGGGATGAAACCAAACTGCGTCGGAGATAAATAGGCTGTAATAATCAAACCCAACCGCGGGGCCAAAATCTTCGTGATGATCTTGAAAAGGAAATTGCTCATAACAATCGGGCGGAAATTTTCAATGACATTCGCATCCTTAGTCTTTGGGATGAGCGCCATAAAACTGGCATTCAAACCCAGAGGTAGTGACGAATTACTGAAGAAAATTGATATCCGAAAGGCCTTTGACACGTTGAGGTGGGATTTCTTACTATACATCTTGCGCCGTTTCGGTTTCTCAGAGATCTTTGTGCATTGGGTTGAGGTGGTTCTTCGGTCGTCCAGGATATCAGTTTTGCTGAATGGGACACCTGTTGGCTATTTTCCTTGTTTCATAGGGGTCAGACAAGGGGATCCCTTATCACCGTTATTGTTTTGCATTGCGGAGGAGGTCCTGGGTCAATTTATTGATTTAGCAAGGGATCAATCTCGGTTATTTCCCTTCACGGTGCCCAGGGGTATTATCTTCCCATCATCCATCTTATATGCGGATGATATTGTCATCATGTGTGGGGTATCTTCTGCTAATGCTCGGGTGTTGCTTCAGATTCTGACTAATTATGCAGATATCTCGGGTCAAGTGTTCAATCCACAGAAATCCAAAGTTTACTTTGGCTCGCAGGTTTCGTCATATGTCCGCGGGAGAGTGCAACACATTTTGGGGATCCATCCGGGGGCGTTTCCTACTATTTATTTAGGCGCTCCAATATTTAAGGGCGCTCCTAAGGTTGCGGATTTACAGCCTGTCTTTGACAATATAATCCTCAAATTCAGAAGATGGAAAGGTTCGTCTCTTTCCCTTGCTGGTAGAGTTTGTCTGGTTAACTCGGTGATAACCAGTTCTTTTGTACACACCATGATGACTTACAAATGGCCTGGAACGTTGCTTAAACAAATGGAAAGAGCCATGTGTAACTTCATTTGGACGGGGGATGTGAATTCTAAGGGGAAGGTGGTAGTCAATTGGAATAGATGTTGCACGCGTAAAGCTGAAGGGGGTCTAGGCGTGAGATCCATTGTGACTGGTAACAAGGCGTTCTTGATGAAATTGGGTTCGAAGATTCTCGAATTCGAATCGCGGTTTACGTAACCCTCGGACAACGGTACTTTACAAGGAATGGGGAGATTCGGCCTTCCTTTCTTCCTTCTTCCATTTGGGCCGGGATTAAACCCCGCATTTCTCGATTGCTTGGATGATGCTCGTTGGATCCCAGGGCTAATTCCGGGTTTTATTCGATTGACAATTGGTTGGGATACTCAATAGCGCATGCACTTGGCATCCTGAGGAATATAGATACTTATTTCATCAACGTATTTCTTACTACTTTTATGATGGGTCCTGGCACTTCACCCTTCCTTTTGTGGAGGCATATTTGGAGCTGGTCCGTGCCATTGTGCGCGTCCCAATAGCACCAGATACACGGGATACGCGTGTTTGGTTGAAATCGGAGGATGGCTCGGTTACCTCGGCGCGCCTACAACCACCTATGTCCCAGGGCCGCGGTTAAATGGGGCTCTTGGATTTGGTCGCAGCATATCCCAGAACGGAGATCGGTGGTTGCTTGGAGGACCATACACAACCGACCGGCTGTCCAGGATTCACTTCGAGCTAGGGGAAGTTTTACTGGCCCTTCGGTTTGTGTTCTTTGTAGGGAATCGGAAGAATCGGTTGATCATTTATTTGTCTCTTGTGCTTTTGCAGGAAATATATGGCGATGGATTTTCCATGCTTTCCAAGTACAACATTTTTCGGACATATAGTCTCAATGAAAGTTATCTTTGAGTGCGGTTAATGTCTTTTCGCTTTAGTGACCAGATTGCTTTCCTTTGGCGTGTGGCGATTCTTTCATACATATGGCTCATGTGGCATATCCGAAACAAGCTGATTTTTAACAACCAAACCTGGACACTGGAGGCGGCAATCATTCATCTACAAGTTCTCATTGTAGAATCATCATCATTGGACCGGGGATGCATGAACAATGATCAACAAGACCTATTTATCTTGCACGTCATCGCGCATTCATGGAAGGGCTAGACAGGCTCCGAGGATCATGGAGGTACATTGGCAAAAACCCCTTCCGGTTGGATCAAGGTTAACACGGATGGCGGCGCCTCGGGGCGTCGGGAAGTCTCACGAGTCCTAAGTCTTTCGGAATTGTAGAGGCTTCTTTCGAGGGTGCTTTGTCCATCACTCGTGGGATCGGGGTATGCGTTTGAGGCTGAATTGATGGCGCAATGTGGGCGATCCAAAGATGCGTTTGCTAAGGGTTGGACAGAACTTTGGCTGGAATCTGATTCAATGTATGTGGTGAATTTGCTGGAGAAAGATCGACGGAAGTCCCGTGGCACCATCTGAGCTACTGGCGCCACACACTACACCTTCTCGGGTAAATGGATCTCGTAGTCTCACACATTTTTCGGAAGACAATCGGGTTGCGAGACATGCTAAGCAAGAAGACGGACATCGATACATGGTGGGGCATCCCGCCTACGGATCTCTTACACCACCTCACTGAGGATTATGTTGGCCAATCCAACTATAGGTTTGTTACTTAGTGCGCCACTGTTTCAGGATACTTTTCCTTTCTTAGGCGCCTATTTGTTTCCTGGGGGGGTACTCTTTTTCCTTTCAAGGGCTTTTCCCACAAGGGTGGGTTTTACCTTGGAAAGTTTTAACGAGGCCCCAACCATTCAGCCATTTGGTCGGCTTGTGACCATTTATTTTGGATTTTGATATTATTTCGGAATTATCATTGGTTACCTGATCAACTTTGTGATCGAATACACTTTTTCATTTTTATATATATATTCGCTTTATTCAAAAAAAAAAAAAAAAAAAAAAATGCATAATAATCCTTCTTCGTCTTGATCTGCCTCACCAAGTGTATGTGCTCCTCCGTGTAATTCCTCTCCCCATTTGAAACGCCATCACCATTGGCATAACCTTTATCATCTTTCACCTTAAAAACATTCTTCACATCATTAGCCGGACCACTAGAGGAGGATGAATCAAGATTTTCACATGCAGCCAAAAGATCATCCACAGGAAAATTCTGGTTAAGTTGGCGAGCAATTCCAAGAAATTTAAGGGCTTTTTGTTTATTTCCAGCTGCAATTGCCTCTTTGGCAATATTCATACATCTCAACGCCTCATCTTTGTTGCTATCCATAACTATTTTGTAACTATTTTTGTGTTCTCAATCCACACCTACTTAAAAATATAACCAACCAGTTCAAGAAATGTCCCAAAACTCACCAAAACTCAATCTTGGGATTAAGACTTGGGATTAAGAAATCTATATATTTGAAGAATCCATCAATACTCACTCCATGAAATTAAGCCTTCAATCTCCTGAAAAAACTAATTTCCCCTTAATATTAGATCCGAAATCCCATGACCGACCCTAAGAGAGAGAGAAATGTGGTCGGACCTATGATAAAGTCATCCGGAAGACACTTGTATATCTTAGCTGCGACAGACTACTTTTCTAAATGGGTTGAGGTAGTACCCTTCAAAGAAGTGAAGAAAGAAAATATCGCTGACTTTATCCGCATAAACATAATTTATCGCTATGGGATCCCTCGATACATAATAACGGATAACGGGAAGCCCTTCTCAAATAGCCTTATCGATAAACATTGTCAAAAGTTCGGATTCAAACAAAGAAAGTCCATGTATAACGTTGTGGCTAACGGACTTGCTGAGGCTTTTAACAAAACTTTGTGTACCTTGCTGAAGAAAGTGGTCTCAAAGTCAAAGCGAGACTGGCACGAAAAGGATCGGAAAAGCTCTATGGGAATACCAAACCACATATAGAACACCCACTCAAGCAACTCCGTATGCGCTTGTATATGGTGTTGAAGCGGTTGTTCCCCTTGAACAACAAATTTCGTCACTAAAGATAGCCTTACAAGAAGGACTAACCGAAGAAGAAAATGCACAATTACGCCTTGAAGAATTAGAAGCTCTTGATGAGAAAAGATTGGAAGCACAACAAAGACTTGAATGTTATCAAGCTCGTCTTTCTAGGGCTTTTAATAAAAAAAAATGCGATCACGCTCTTTTCAAGTTGGCGATTGGGTACTTGCTGTTAGAAGACCCATCATTACTACTCACTGAACTGGAAACAAATTCACATCAAAATGGGATGGTCCTTATGTTATTAAAGAAGTCTACACGAATGGCACTTACAAATTGGTCGCCGAAGATGGCTTGAGAATTCGCCCCATAAATGGCAAGTTCTTAAAACACTACTATCCTTGAAGATGGAATAAAGATCCATGACGCATGAGATTAAACTGCATGTAACTCCTGACACGAGTATAAAATGTGAACGGTAACCACCAAAGGCAAAGTATGTGGTTAAAACTGCTAACTTCCCCACCAAAGTGAATACATGTGGTTAAACTGTTAATTTCTCCCACTAAAGGTATTTCATGTGGTTAAAATATTAAATACCCCACCTAGTCTAGGGTGGTTAAGCAATAGATACTCCTAGCCCTCATGAGTATAAACTGTGTATGCCCCCCCCCTAAAAAATGTCCCTTGAACTACGTTATGACTTGATCCCTTTTCATGGGTACATAGACAACTTAGAATCTTCTAAGTTCTGTCATGAGTTTGTGATAGTCATGATTTTGTTGATGAATCATAGTTATTCAAAAAAAAAGAAAGACAAAAAAAAAGAAAAAAAAGGACTTAAAAAAAATAGTACTTAATAGATTGCAAGATAGAAAATGATCAATTTCTATTACGTAATCTTAAACAAAAAAAAAGTACTCACACATGAAGCCAAAAAAAAAACAAAAAAACAAAAAAATATTTAATCAAAAGGACACAAGCTCTTCAATTCTTCCTTGGCAGCCTCTAGAGGCACTATCGAAAGCTCCAAATTTTCCAGCACTTCATCATTCGAAGGCAAAGTATTCTAAATAGTCGTAATCTCTTCTTCAATCTGTTGGACTTCAGTATGAGCAATGTGAAAAAGTTCTTCTTGTCGCTTTAATGAAGCGGTCAAATTCTTCTTTCGTTTCCTCAAATTGTCAAGCTCTCTGTTAATGGACTCTAACTCTTCCTTATTGGATGAAATTTGGGCAGACTCTTTAGCTTCTTTAGTCTTGGCATCATGCAAACGATCTTCGACTTCGCTCAATTGTCGTGCAAGAAGTTCTTTAGACACAATCTCTGAAGATGACGACCTTCCTTCATTATATGCAATAGCTTTGGCAAAGAGATCTTTCAATGACCCCTCCACAAAACAGACGTCAATAATATTAAAACTATTCATAGACTCGAGTACAACCATCACTTCATCTTGAATAGAAGAAAGGGAGTCAATTGGAATGTTGGATATCTTCTCACGAGATCGCTCCATAGCTTTTGAAGGTATTCTTGCTGGTGATTGCGAATAAATTTCTCACCTTGAAATACTGAAAATACCGCACAAGGGGACATCTTGGCCTCAATGGAGTTAGATGTATCCTTTTGATCGACCTCCGACTATCTTGTGATCTATACTCACACTCATTATTGAGTAGTTATTGCTCCAGCCGAAACATCACACCATCAAATTAGAAAAAGGATTACCAAAAAACAAAAAAAAATATTGACCTCTTCAACAAAATTCTCCGTAAGTGGTGATTACTCGCAACACCATCGGCTTCTTGCTGCTTAGGAGTCTTTTTAAGTATCTTCCAATGACGGTCCGCATCGCTGCTGCTACTTTCTTCGAAAGAAGAAATGACTACTTTTCTCTTATTTGATTCGCAAGCTTCAACGTCTAAGGCATCGCACCTCTTAGGAGAAGAAACAACATGCACAAGTGGAGAGCATCGAATATTCTCACCAAGTGGACCGTGTCTATGGCTTTTGCCCTTCGGTAAAGCTTTCTTTGGCTTCGAGTTAATCAAGCTCTCTATAGTTTCTTCGAAGTAGTTTCCATGAACTCAGGCCTACAATTGTTTATATTCCTCTGACGAAAATGTCTTCGCACTTGGGGGCATGCAAGGAAGCCAAACTTTAGAAAAGGTCTTAGATATAGTGCACACACGCCAAATGGTAAACCACTTCTTGTAATGAAGCTCCACGCACATCGTCTTTGAGAACTCCCGGCACTATTTGATGAAATCCAAACTGGCGACTGAATCTATGGGGACTGTAAGGCTCAATCACAAAATGCCCATCTTGTCGCAGGGAAAGATAACTTGAACGAATGGCGATGAAGTAGTCTTGCTCAAACCTTTGTGCATTGTCGTTGTCAACATAGTGAAAATCTTTGTTCTTCGTAATCATAGTACAAGTCCAAGAAATCCCATCTCCTTTGTGGATTCATCTGCGGGCTTCTTTGGGTTCATAGTATTTCGCGTGTCCCTCTCCCGAAAAGATTGCCATATTAGGTGATGAAGGTCATCCCGCAGTTACAACTCAAGGAAATAAAGAACCGATGATGATTCATGGAGGGCCAATCACGAGAGCAAGAGCTAAACAAATTAAGCAAGCTTTGATGACTCTTGTTGCTGAAATTAAAGAAAATGTGCAAGGGAGCTCAATAGAAGGCCAAGTAATGAATGTTATTCAAGTTGTTGGGCCAGAATGCATCTAATAAGTTGGGCTCAAGCATGGAACTGAATTGAAGACTTAATTTGGAGTTTATGGGCCATGATTTTCGTCCAACACCTCAAGCCCAAGAGGAGTGATGTTTCATTTTGCTTAAAATGGTCAATTTTCAGCATTTTGTTAGTCAAAGTGTCTTAGTTAAGTTAATCAAGTATGATTATTCAATAAAGTAAGTCTAGTAGTCATTTTCCAAGTCTAGAAAGGTTGTCTAGTCTAGTAATCATTTTCCAAGTCTAGTAAAGGTGGTCTAGAGTGTCTCTTCACATGGGGGAGTCATTTTCTATGTTGTAAGACTAGAAAAAGGGGTCAAGAATGTCTCTTCAAATCCCATGAAAAGCCAATTCGGGATTAACATTGAAGCATCATATTGTAACTATAAAAGCATGGCAGCCCATGTAAGAATGGATAATTGATTGATATATTGAAATTGGCATTTGCCTTTGTGAGTTGAAATTCTCTTTGTAGAGTTTTCAATTGTTTAAGAACTTATCAAGATACTTGAGCAATATCTTGTGGTGTTCATCATACCAAGGTTCTTGGCTGATCATATAGCCAACGGGTCAAGGTTATAAAGCTCTAGGTAAGATCAAACTAGATCATCGATCTGGAATATCCGCTGCATACTTGTATACGTTGGGTTCTTGAATCGATATATTCAATGGGTCCTTCGTACAATCCGTATCATTAGGGCCATTCGTCCCTTGCCAAACTTGATTATGAGTTTTGAAATAATGAGTCAACCAACCATAGACAAAGTGGACGGGAAATGTTGAATACACTTTAGATGGCTTTGGAGAATTCGCAATCTTGTTCAGACCTCTGAAGATACTCGCTAAAACAGGAACAACAAGGCCCGCCGTTTGCCCATATACCATGAGACTCGTCATCTTGAAAGTGCCAGGGCGTATTGAGTTGAGATCATCGTTTGGAAGAACAAATAAGCATAGCCAACAAGCCAAATATGCCACCAAGAATGTTTTCTCCAACGAGCTCTCCTTGACACCGAGTTTGGAAAATAAAGCCTTCTCAGCAGGGGACCATTCACCATGGGCGCCGATGTCACCAAGTGGATTATGAGTCGACTCGGGATGCTCAGTTTGCTTGTCTTTACGTAAGGCCTTCTTCTCTATGCGTACGGGAGGTGAACTATACTTTGTAGCCTTCTTGAACCAAAAGTTGATCCAGTCATCGATAGAAACTAGCAAGTAGTGATCCCCATGAGCGCTCCCTTGAAGTAGATGATAAGCATGAAGTAAGCGGTTGCATGAACGAGGGAGGAATCTAAGTCCCGCTTTGTCAACGCCAGTAAGCTCCTTGGCACTCTGAACGACTTCGTCGTACAGAAACCCAGTCATAGGCAAGCCAGCTAAAGTATGAAGATCCCACAATGATATAGATAATTCGCCATGGGAAGTCAGCAATGTGTTGGTAGATGGACACCACGCCTCGCAAAACGCCTTGACGATATTGGTATTGCAATCATATGTGAAGAGAGAAGCATACACCGAATCGTATATACGGGTCGCCTGGAGTTTGTTCTTGCATCGACTAAGGATGTCTTCGGTCTACTCCCAATAGTCTTTGACATAATGGAATTCACCGCCAAACCGGATTAGATCTCCCCATTTGGCTTCACCTTCAATGATACCATGCCCCAAGGTTGGCAGTAAAATTGGCTCATCAGACTGTTGGTGATGGGTTGCTTCTAGAGCCCACATCTTGGATTTAGAGTCCTTGACTGGTGGAATCTCACGAGACCATTCCCTTAGATGAAGTCGATTCGTCAACTTTGGCCATTGCTTAGCGTATCGGCCAATAAGTGGATCATAAACCGCTAAAATGGTACCTTGTCCTATGTCGTGACTCTCGTCATCAAGAATAATCAAGTGTTGCATGCCGGGCAAAGAAGAAATATCTTTGAAATAAACCATTTTGCTGGAAAAGAAAAATATATATATATATAAAGGAATAAAGAGCTTAGTTCCGTTTACCGATAAGTTATTGAAATCCAAATAGCTATCACAACTTGAGATTCCAACAGAAGAAGGACCGAAAGTAAATTTCAGTTGCTATATATGAAAAAAAAAGATGTTAAAGAATAATATAATTCAAGAAACGTGAACATGACGACAAGAAAGCAAACCTTGGTCAAGTATTGATGGGAATTAAGCTCCAACAAAGCTTTAACACCTGCAACCAAAGACCGATGAGATTAGCTTTTAAATAATTGTTTAAAGACTACAAAGTTCATGCAAGCAGACTAATAGATTGATCAATCAGACGTGCCTACTTTCTTTGGATCAATTCTTCAAACAGTTGGAGGGCAAACCATGAAGATTGGTTATGGCAAAGGAGATGACAATATTTCACCAAATCCTGAACGATTCTTCAATAGCAACCAAGCAGGTGAAAGAATAAATATGAACTAAACCACCGATAAGAAGAAAGATGCTACAGCCAAAAACTGGCGAACGATGCTGCGAGTGTTTCTTTTAGATTGATTTGAAAATAAGGCACATATGTGTCTCTTTTATAGCTGCTGAAAATAATCCATTGTTGAGTTGATTTAGGAGATTGATGATTATCCCAATTCTTGCTGAAGAAAAGAAATCAATTAGAAGTTAGAATTTAATTTGGAGAAGGATTATTAAGAATTCAGATTTTAATTTGTTCGAGAACTCCTGTGTGAAGAAAGTTGAGGATGTGAATTTCAGAAGTTTTGCGAAGGAGTCAGGAGCTGTGCAAAGGAGAAGATAAAGTCATGGTGGGTCTCTGAATGTAAAGTTGTTCTATTCTTAATAGGAACACAAAGTCAATTATTAATTGTCAAACTTCCATCATCATTGAGAACAAATGATGTACTTCTTTCTTGTTTCACTTTTTATGCAATATTGGTCAGTTTATCATCATGAAATTGTGCTTGTTTAATTCTTTCAATTATCATAGGACGAACACAAAGAGAAGCGCAGATAACCCCCATGCCATTTACATTCAATTCGACATTCATCTTTCTCATGTCTAGCAAATATGGTAAAGAATTCACTGAGAGGTAAGAAACAGTACCATAAGATTTTTGGCTTAAAGCATCAACGACAACATTAGCTTTTCCTGGAGGATATTCGATGGTACAATCATAATCTTTCTGACTCAATAAGTATTTCAAACTTTTATGATCTGTAAACATTTGTAACGTGGCACCATATAAGTAATGTCTCCATATCTTTAATGCAAAAACAATTGCAGCTAGTTCAAGGTCATGGGTAGGATAAGACTTCTGTAACACTTTTTGGGTTATCCCATTTGATCATTGCTTCTACTTTATGTGGATCAACTTTAATCCCGTCACTAGAAACAACGTGTCCCAAAAATATTACTTGATCTAACCAAAATTCGCATTTACTAAGTTTTGCATACAACTGTTTCTCTCGTAAGGTTTGCAACGCTATTTTCAAATGTTCCTCATGTTCTTCAGTAGATTTAGAGTATACCAAAAATCATCAATAAAGACAATAACAAATTTATCTAGGTAGGATCTAAACATATTATTCATCAATGCCATGAACACTGTTGGGGCATTAGTCAGACCAAAAGGGATTACCAAAAACTCGTAATGGCCATACCTTGTTCTGAAAGTTGTTTTTGAAATGTCAGCCTCTACAATCTTCCACTGGTGATGTCCTGATCTCAAATCAATCTTTGAGAAAACTCTAGCACCTTGCAACTGATCAAATAAATCATCTATTCTAGGCAATGGATATTTATTCTTCACTGTCACTCGATTCAATTGTCGATAATCTATACACAATCTCAGTGTACTATCTTTCTTTTTAACAAACAACACAGGTGCACCCCATGGCGAAACACTTGGTCTAATGTACCCTTTATCCAGTAATTCTTGCAATTGTATCTTTAGCTCTTGTAATTCAATAGGTGCCATTCTATAAGGAGGGATAGAAATTGGTGTTGTGCCAGGCTGTAGTTCGATGGTGAACTCTATATCTCTATCTGGAGGTAATCCGGGTAAATCATTCGGGAATACATCAGGATACTCTCTAACCACTAGAGTGTCTTCAAGTTTCAAACCACATACTCGTGTGTCTATTACGTGGGCTAAGTAACACTCGCAACCTTTCTTAATCATTTTGAAAGCTGTTAGATGCAGATATTATACATGTAGGTAGAATTTCTCTTTCCCCTTTAAATACTATACGTGTCTGATCAGGAAGCTCCAACACGATTTCTTTAGTAAAACAATCCAATTTAGTATGGTGTTCGGTTAACCAATCCATACCGAGAATCACATCGAAA
The DNA here is from genome assembly GCA_016081115.2 of Rehmannia glutinosa. Classification (NCBI taxonomy): domain Eukaryota; kingdom Viridiplantae; phylum Streptophyta; class Magnoliopsida; order Lamiales; family Orobanchaceae; genus Rehmannia; species Rehmannia glutinosa. The sequence goes on from CM071936.1 coordinate 66,186,296, forward strand.
TCTCTTAAGGGCATAACAAGTAAACTAGCACTAAGTTTCGATTCACCGATCAAAATTTTGCAGTCACGATATACAGTATTGACAATCACCACACTCCCTACTGGAGTTCAAATAAGTAAATCATAGTTTAATGTTTCCGGTTTATTACCCAAATGTGATGCAAATGATTGTGAGATAAATGAATGTGTTGCTCCTTGATCAAATAAAACGTAAGCATTTGTATCAGAGATTGAAAGATTACCACTAACTATGGTTAGTGCAGCTTTAGCTTCTTCTTGTGTCATGGCAAAAACTCGAGCTGGACCTTGTTGTCTGCTTGCTTGACTTTCTTCTACACCAGCGCCTCTTCCTATACCGAATCTCCCTCGACCTCTACCTCTATTAGGATGAAACCACTAAATCTAGTTTGCTCAACTGTGGGTTCCTCGTGTGGTTTTGTACAATTCCTTGCTATATGTCCAGGTTCGCCACATCTAAAATATTTTCCTGTAAGCAATCTACATTCTCCATAATGATTCTTACCACAATGAGCACATGTGGGAACTGATGGTGTAGAACCAAACTCTTACTGGTTGATGTTGCACCCCTAAAACTACCACTCTTCGAACTGCTCGGGAAGCCCCTCTGTGCAGGTGTAGTAAATTCCTTTCTATTTCTAAATCCTCCAGTTTCGTCACCCTGCCTCTTCTTATTATACTGAAAGTTTTGTTTTGATTCAGCTTCTAATTTCTCGGCACGTATTACTACAACTTTCAACTTTACTAGGACTCCAAATTTGTAGGTGTAATACGGTGTCGAATAGCAAACCTAAGTCCAGATTCAAATCTAGTACATTTCTTCTTTTCTGTGGCAACCATATGTGGGACATAATGAGAAAGATCATTAAACAGTACTTCATACTCAGCAACTGATCGACTTCCCTGCTTAAGTTCAAGAAACTCTTTTTCTTTCTGATCCCTATAAACCTCTGGCAAGTATGTATCATGAAATTCTCTTAGAAAATCATCCCATGTCAATACAGGTGGTTGAACGGTACTATGAGGTATAGTCTCCCACCAATCATACGCATTTCCTTGAATGAGTGATACTGCATAATCAAACTTTACTTCAGAAGTACATTTCATCAAATTCAGAACCCTTTCTGTTCGTTTCAGCCATGTTTCAGCCTCTGCTGGGTCAGTAGTACCCACAATTTTCTAAGTTTATCATACTTTCATTCCCGTGGTTCAGGGGGGTTTACCGGTAATATGGTGGATATGCAAAATGAGCAGGTATTCCATGCACATGATGCGGAGGTGAATGAGATGAGTGTGACTCTGGCTCGACTGCTCCTTCCCCTCCATGAACACTTTGCTCATCATTATGTACATGTGCTTCTTAACTCACAACCTTTTGCCTATAATATGACATTATTAAAATATTTGCCAACATGTAACAAAAGTGATAATGCACATGTCATGCCAGGGTCTATAGAACCCCTACTCGGGCTCTGATACCAAACGAAATTGTAACACCCTTATCCTTGTAACACGTATTTATATATTATAAAACTATAGTTCATAGGTAGCACAACTCCATTGCAAATAAGATTAATATGTTAATAATCGATTGTAACCTCTTTTGCACGAATTCGGGAAGCATTTACACAAAATGATTTAACAATGCTTATTCACACATGTGCATTTATCCATATTATATAACATTAACGACCGTGCCCTTTTATATACAGATCAAAACAAAACTCCCTATATGAAATGCAAATGATGATCTGAGGGAGAAGGATGAGAATCCGCAGACCCGACCTTTGATCCATGCTTTAAACTTCTGTCACACCTCACGAGATCAACTTTTATCTACATCAACTAAAAATTGGCGACATTGCATTTGGTGAGTTGCAAACTCAAAGCAAGTATAATCCAATAACAAGTTATTTAACATCACATAGGCACATCATTAGTAATCATTTCACACACTTTGTTCGAATAATCATAAACACATAAAAATGCACGTGCTTGAGCATATTCTTTTTTTGTTTATGGGCCAGCTAATACCAAGAATAAATCGTGATCACGAAGATGGCCATGGCACTCTGTAATTCTTAATTCACGTAGAGTTCAAAGAACTCGAGGTGGCCGTCTGGTACTCGTAATCCGAATTTCGGATATATGTAATTCTTTAACACATGATTCAAGATCATTAATGGCCATAACAAATCCATTAATCTCTCGATGAATGCATTTTCTCGTAATCACATATTTCATTTCCGTATCAATACATCATTAGATATCACATATCTCAATTCAATTTCGATTCCATTTTAATGTCATCACAAAGAGATCATATATCTCGATTTCATCGCAAATATCACCAAAGAGAATCATAAAATTCACATTAGAGCGCAATAAACTTCTAATCACCAAAGCCAAACGAGTAAGCAATTCATTCGAACATATCAATTATATAATCACACAAGTCAAATAACAAGCTAAAAGATTATACTCACCAAAGGATATTCTTATCTCGATGATATTTCCTAGTTGGCCTCATTTGCTCCTCTGTTTGGATTTTGACCTATTAACATGTCAAAGATACATAACTAATTTCTAGCCCCTTTCTATAACTTTAATGAATCATGGGTGTTTTATTTATAACCCATGCAGGCAATGGAGTTTTATTTCATGTGGGCCTTGAATTAACTCATTATGATAGCACTTCTCTGTTTTAGTTCTCCACCTGCTTCAAGAGTTTACAAAGCAAAACTTGTGATATCTATTCAAAAGGTATAAAAGATTTCAGTTTGGCAGCCTTTAGTATTTTCATCATAATTTCCTGTAGAAAAATGATATTAGGCTCATGCAAGTGCTCATAGAACGCCAACAAAATTACCTACAACTTTCGTGTTTGACATATTTCTGAATTATGAAAGGAAATCGGCCACAATAGCCTAACACTGCAACAGACTTATATTGGACGAAGAACAGACCAGAGGTTATTCTTTTTCATTTTACAACATGTAAATCAACTTTCTAAACCTCTCTTACTCAAAATCATAAATTTAACAAAAGAAGTTGATTTTCAATTCAAATAAATTTACAACATGTAAATCAACTTGAATCCCCTAATCTGCGATTTGAAAAAAAAAGAAGTTGATTTTCAATTCAAATAATTTTTTTTTAATAAATGGAAAGATATATAAAAATGAAAAGAGAGAGTCATCCTAATCACAGGCTGATCAGGTAGCCAAAGAAATATGCCTACAAATTAAATCGAAATAAAAGTAAAATGGTCACAAGCCGACCAAATGGCTGAATGGTTGGGGCCTCGTTAAAACCTCCCGAGGTAAAACCCACCCTTGTGGGAAAAACCCTTGGCAGGAAAAAGAGTACCCCCCATAGTGGAAATAGGCACCCAAAATAGATAAAAAAAAAGAGGCCAGGACGCGCTAGCTAACAAACCGATAATTGGACTAGCCAACATAGTCATCAGTGATAAAAGGCGCAAGGCCCTCAGGTGGGATGCCCCACCAAGTACCTAGTCCGTCTTCTTTCTCAGCATGTCTGCAACCCGATTGCCTTCCCAAAAATATGCGAGACCACCAAATCCATCTGTGAGAGTAGATGAAGAGTGTAACGCCATTGGCTAAGGTGACGCCATGGGACCTCCACAGATCTCTTATCCACCAAGTTCGCCACATACATCGAATCTGACTCCAGCCAAAGTTAAGTCCATCCCTTTACAAAGGCATAATGGATTGCCCACATTACTGCCACCAACTCAGCTTTAAACGCATTACCCACACCACAACGGTTCACAAAACACCCCCGAAAGAAACCTCTGCAATTCCAGAAGACCCCGGAAGTTGTAAGGCGTCCCGGCGCCGGAAGCACTGTCATCCGTATTCACCTTGATCCATCTTTGGGGCTTGTCTGGCCCGCCCGGGAACACGCAACTTACGCAGGATGAGAAGGTCTTGTTGGTCATTGTGCATGAAGCCCCGATCTAATGAAGATGATTCAACGATGAGAACCCGAAGATGAAGAATAGTCGCGTCCACCTTCCAAAGTTTGATATTAAAAACCAACTCATTCCGGATATACCCAATGAGCCAGATGCAGGACTGAATAGCCACACGCCATAAGAAAGCAACCTGCTCACTAAAACGAAAATTCATTAAACCCACCAAGAATTCATTAAAGCAGTGAGCCATAAATTGGTGAACGTCAAATGAACAAAAAATCCATCGCCAAAGAGCCCCTGCAAAGACACAAGAGACAAATATATGGTCAACCGATTCAGTAGAGCGACAACAAAGAGCACAAACCGAGGGGCCAGTGAAACTTTCCCTCATCCACAATAAGTCTAAGACTGCCAATCGATTGTGGGTAGCCCACCACGCCACCACCGATTGGCGTTCCGGAATGTGTTGCGACCATATTCAAGAACCCCATTTTACCGCCGGAGAGTGGGGACGAATATGAGAATAGGCTGCTTTCGAATTAACCTTCCCATCATCGGAATTTAGCCAGATCTGCAGATCCCGCGAGGAAGGGGCGATGTGGACACGCACAATGTCCCGGTCTAGATCCAAATAAGCCTCCACAAATGAGAAGGTGAAGTGTCGGGACTCATCATAGAAGTATTCCGAAATGCGATGGCGAAATAAATGTTTGTACTCATGTGGAATACCAATTTTGTCTGCTACAGAGTAACCCAACCAGTTGTCAAGCCAGAATAAAACCGCAAAATTACACCCCGGGATCCAAGAGAATCATCCAAGCAATCCGCAATGCAAGGTCTAATCCCAGCCCAAATCGAAGAAGGGATAAACAACCTATGGAGAGCCCCATCCACCGTCAAGTAGCGCTTCCTTAGAGTTTTGAAAATCACCGAGTCTGAATTCATAATCTTCCAACCCAGTTTCATCAAAAAGGTAGTATTAGCCGCAACAATAGACCGGACGCCCAAACCCCCTTCAACCCGAGGCGTGCAACAATGATTCCAATTAACCACCACCAAGCCCTTGGAGTTAACATCCCTATTCCAAATAAAATTACGCATGGCCCTTTCCATTTGCTTGAGCAAGGAACGAGGCCATTTGTAAACCATAATCGTGTGCACAAATGAACTGGTAATCACCAAATTAACAAGGCAAACTCGACCAACAAGAGATAGAGAAGTACCTTTCCATCTTTACAAATGATCTCCCTGTCTAACACCTCTAAAACGGGAGAAGTACCCCACCGATGTCCCATTCAGTAACACTGAGATTCTGGAAGATCGAAGAATAACATCCACCCAGAGAATGAAAATCTCCGAGAAACCAAACCTGCGCAGAACGTGCAGTAAGAAACCCCACTTTAACGTATCAAATGCCTTACGGATATCAATCTTCAAGATCATACTAGCATCAGTCCGACCATGCAAAACATTGATGCCTTCAGAAACCATGGCGATACAATCGTGAATCTGCCTCCCCGGAATAAACCCAAACTGCGTTGGAGACAAATAAGCAAAAATAATCGAACCCAAACGAGTAGTTAAGATCTTGGTAATAATCTTGAAAAGAAAATTACTCATAACAATTGGCCGAAAGTTCTCAATAGTATTAGCATCATTAGTCTTCGAAATGAGCGCCATAAAACTTGTATTTAGCCCGGGAGGTAAGGATGACCTGATAAAGAAAAAATGGACAGCGGCGGACACCTCTGCCGATATAACATCCCAGAAATGATGATAAAACGTCCCATTAAACCCGTCGGGGCCTGGAGAACCGTCTAGACCCATATCAAAAACTGCCTCCATAATCTCCGAATCCGAAGGAATAACCGTCAGTCTGGCGTTATCTGAAGCCCCCACCATAGGAGAAATAACCTGATCAACCATAGTATAATCCAAAGTGTTACCCCCGGAATCCGCGAATAACTCCTTATGGAAGGAGATAATATGATTCCCAAGAACAGCCGGTTCATCCGAGTAATTACCATCGATCATCAGGCCCTGGATCCCCGATCACCCATTGCGAATCTGGCAACGACGATGAAAAAATGTTGTATTACGATCCCCATCCTTAATCCAGGCCGAGCGGGCTTTCTGCTTAAGGAATTCAGATTGCAACAAAAAGCTTGTGAGATAACTCATTTTGGGCTTCAAATTCCAAATCCCCTCGTGCAGCTGTAAAACCCGAGTTCTCAATGTTTGCCTGAATCTGCCGAATTTTCTCCATCTGACTCTCAACCCGACGATTTTCAATTCAAATAACTAAGAACTGGTATTTCTTCACTCCTCCAATTATTGTAGAGACACCACTACATGATTCTTTAAATGAAAAGATAAAAGCCTAACTTTAGTGAACTTGGTGAAAGTTATTCACAATTCTATAGTTTAAATTTAGCTAATACCAAGTTGTGTTTTTAAAATTCAAATACAGTAGCATAGCAACTAAATTAACTCTATTAACCGATCTATAGAGAATTGTCACCTGATATTTTGAAGTTTAAAACCCCTGCTCCACCGAATACTCTGCTCTGTATATGTATTTTGTTTCCTTAAGCTAAATGATATTATCAAAATATATATTTATCTAATGATGTAGGTTAAGACGGTGGGATGGGTTGCAAATATACAATACATTATATAAATACAAGTTGGGACATGTCTATAGAATGGTTGAATCTAGAAATGGGCATAATTTTTATAGGCTATATATACATATATGCCCCATGTGTCAATCGGCTAACATATATATATATATATATATATATAATTATATGTTATTAACATATAATTGTGATTCAAACTCTCAATTAAATTCATTGATTCCATAAGAAAATAAAAAAATAATTAAAGTGCTTAATGAATATTATATCTTTTTAAAAACCCCTCCCGGGGTGGATCAAAGTGACAGACAAGCGTCTCTGGGGCACCGGGTAGCCTTACAGCTTCTGGGGTCTTCCGCAATTGCAGAGGCTTCTTTCAGGGGTGTTTTGTGGAATGTTGTGGCACGAGGTATGCTTTCAAAGCCGAGTTGGTGGCGGCCATATTAGCCATTCACTATGCTCACGCTAAAGGCTGGACCCAACTTTGGCTGGAGTCTGACTCGGTTTATGTTATGGAATTGCTTCATAAGAGATCTGTTCTGTCCCATGGCATCATCTCAGCAAATGGCGGTATACTCCTCATTTGCTTTCACAGATGAATCTTGTTGTTTCGCATATATATTAGGAAGGCAATAGAGTGGCTAACCTCTTGAGCAAGAAGTTGCAATCGGCGGCTTGGTGGGGAGCCCCTCCGGTGGATATTGTCCCCCTTCTCACAGAAGACTATATTGGTCAATCTAATTACCAATTCATTAGATAGTGCGCACAAGGATTGTTGCTTCGGGAGGCTTCGCATGGACGCACGGTCCGCTCATGCCTGGGGACACAACCCGTGCGTCCCCTAGTCGGGGACCCCATCTCTTCGCACTCACGCATGAGAAACCCGTGCGATCACGCACGGCCCGTGCACTTTTAGTCCTCAAGATCTTCGCTACGACCTTACACACGGCCTGATCATGCTTCGACGCACGGCCCGTGTGTCCCTATTTTTCTCTATTTTTCATGGGGGGTACTCTTTTTCCTTCCAAGGGTTTTTCCCACAAGGGTGGGTTTTACCTTGGGAGGTTTTAACAAGGCCCCAACCATTCAGCCATCTGGTCGGCTTGTGACCATTTCGTTTTTCTTTCGAACTCATTTTCAGGCCTACTTGTTTGGCTACCTGATCAGCCTGTGATCAGGACAACTCTCTTTTTCATTATATATATATATTCGAACTTATTCAAAAAATGAATATGATATCTTTTAAATAGTGCACAAAGAGTAGTCTGATGTAATCAAGCTAAAACTTGATATTTCATGGTTTTATGAGGAATCTAGTGTGAAAATGAAATATTAAAATGCATGTAACTATGTTTACGAATCATTAGTCATGATAATTAAAATGTAAAGTTTCAGGTTATGACAATTCTTCCCCCTTAAAAATTTCGTCCTCGAAATTTGTACCTGTATCAGTAAACAACCATGGATATTGTTCCTTCATGTGTTGTTATGTTTCCTATGTAGATTCCTGTCTTGGGTGATTCTTCCACAATACTTTTACCAATGGAATCACTCTGTTTTCTAAGTTGTTTTTCTTTATATCCCACTATTCCAATTGGTTCTTCGGCATAACACAGATTATCATCAATTTCAACTTGTTCATCTCGAAGAATATATGATGGGTCTGATCTGTATCGACGAAGCATACTAACATGGAACACATTATGAATCTGGGACAATTCAGGTGGCAAGGCAAGCCTATAAGCTAATGGTCCAACCTTTTCAAGTATTTCATATGGGCCGATATAACGAGGACACAGTTTACCTGTCTTTCCAAATCTGAGAATACCCTTCCAAGGGGAAACACGAAAATATACTTTCTCACCCACTTCATATTCTATTTCCCATCTATGTTGATCAATGTAACTTTTTTGCCTATCTTGAGCTACTTTTAATCGACTTTTAACTATTTTCACTTTTGCAACTATCTTGAATCAAATCTGGGCCCTCCAGCAATCGTATTCCCTCTTCATCCCAACATACTGGACTCATATAATGCTTCATAAGGCGCCATACCAATGCTTCTATGATGTTGATTATTATAAGCAAATTCCATCAACACAATATATTCATCCCAAGAGCATTGGAATTCAAGAACACATGCCTGGAGCATATCCTCGAGAGTCTGAATAGTTCTTTCTGATTGCCCATCTGCTTGTGGATGAAATGTTGTACTAAAATGTAACCTAGTACCTAATGCCTATTGTAATCTACCCCAAAATCTAGACGTAAAACGAGGATCACTATCTGAAACAATAGGCAGGGGTACACCATGTAGTTTAACAATCTCATTCACATATCGTTTTGCCAGATTTTCCAGAGTAGAACCCCATCGAAATGGTAAAAAAGTGAGCTAACTTTGTTAGTCGGTCAACAATAACCCAAACTGCATCATTTTTCCTCGGTGTCACAGGCAGACCATAAAGGAAGAACACAAAGAGAAGCGCAGATTACTCCCATGCCATTTACATTCAATTCGACATTCATCTTTCTCATGTCTAGCAAATATGGTAAAGAATTCACTGAGAGGTAAGAAACAGTACCATAAGATTTTCGGCTCAAAGCATCAACGACAACATTAGCTTTTTCTGGATGATATTCGATGGTACAATCATAATCTTTCAGCAATTCAAGCCATCTTCTTTGACGCATGTTCAACTCTTTCTGACTCAATAAGTATTTCAAACTTTTATGATCAGTAAAAGTTTGAAACGTGGCACAATATAAGTAATGTCTCCTTATCTTTAATGCAAAAACAATTGCAGCTAGTTCGAGGTCATGGATAGGATAAGACAACTCGTATGGTTTAAGTTGTCAAGAAGCATAAGCAATAACCTGACGATCATGTTGGGTAATACCTCCAATCTTTGACGAAGACTGCAATGAAGAAGAAGAAAATCATGTTGTAGAGGTATTTAAAATTGAGATAGAAGATTGGCGTCAACTACTTGTGGATTATTTGAAGTATGAGAAGTTACCTGATGATCCACGACAAAGGGTAGATGTCCGACATCGTGCGACAGACTACTTTTCTAAATGGGCTGACTTTATCCGCATAAACATTATTTATCGCTATGGGATCGCTCGATACATAATAATGGATAACGGGAAGCCCTTCTCAAATAGCCTTATCGATAAACTTTGTCAAAAGTTTGGATTCAAATAAAGAAAGTCCTTCATGTATAACGCTGAGGCTAACGGACTTGCTGAGGCTTTTAACAAAACTTTGTGTAGCTTGCTGAAGAAAGGGGTCTCCAAGTCAAAGCGAGACTGGCACGAAAGGATCGGAGAAGCTCTATGGGCATACCGAACCACATATAGAACACCCACTCAAGCAACTTTGTATGCGCTTGTATATGGTGTTGAAACGGTTGTTCCCCTTGAACAACAAATTCCGTCACTAAGGATAGCCTTACAAGAAGGACTAAACGAAGAAAAAAATGCACGATTACGCCTTGAAGAATTAGAAGCTCTCGATGAGAAAAGATTAGAAGCACAACAAAGACTTGAATGTTATCAAGCTCGTCTTTCTAGGGTTTTTAATAAAAAATGCGATCACGCTCTTTTCAAGTTGGCGATTGGGTACTTGTTGTCAGAAGACCCATCATTACTACTCACTGAACTAGAAACAAATTCACATCAAAATGAGATGGTCCTTCTGTTATTAAAGAAGTCTACACTAATGACGCTTACAAATTGGTCGCCAAAGATGGCTTGAGAATTGGCCCCATAAATGGCAAGTTCTTAAAACGCTTTTATCCTTGAAGACGGAAGAAAGCTCCATGACGCATGAGCTTAAATTGCATGTTACTCCTGACTCGCACGAGTATAAAATGTGAACGGTAACCACTAAAGGCAAAGTACGTGGTTAAAACTGCTAACTTCCCCACCAAAGTGAATAAATGTGGTTAAACTGTTAATTTCTCCCACTAAAGGTATTTTATGTGATTAAAATATTAAATACCCCACCTAGTCTAGGGTGGTTAAGCAATAGATACTACTAGCCCGCACGAGTATAAACTGTGTACGACCCCCCTTAAAAAAATGTCCCTTGAACTACTTTATGACTTGATCCCTTTTCATGGGTACGTAGGCAGCTTAGAATCTTCTAAGTTCTGTCATGAGTTTGTGATAGTCATGATTTTGTTGATGAATCATAGTTATTCAAAAAAAGAAAAAAAAAAAAAAAAAAAAAAAAAAAAAAGACTTCATAAAAAAAGTACTTAATATATTGCAAGATAGAAAAAGATCAATTTCTATTACGTAATCTTAAACAAAAAAAAGTACTCATACATGAACCCCAAAAAAAAAATATTTAATCAAAAGGACGCAAGCTCTTCAATTCTTCCTTGGCAGCTTCTAGACGCACCATCGAAAGCTCCAAATTTTCCAGCACTTCATCATCCGAAGGCGAAGTATTCTAAATAGTGGTAATCTCTTCTTCAATCTTGTAACATCCAAGCATCGAACTACTTATTTGGCTAATATTGGTCATATTTGATGTTCTATTTATGTGCTATTTGAATTGAGAATGACAGTGCATAATTTATTTTATGTCATAGAGCATTGTTATTTGAATTTGGAAGTCGTCACACCGTATTAATTATCAAATACCTATTTTATGTGGTAAAACGGAATTAAGAGAAACACTATGTGACATTATATTATTAGAACTGAATGTAACGCGATTTTAACATAAGGCGTAGAATTAAGTAATAAAATAGATGTGTGGAGTAGTTCTTTAATAATTTAACTAAATAAAGATTACTAAATATTTGAAAGAGTGTTTGGTCTAAAGGTCCAACATAATTTTTATAAGATGAAGTCAAAATATTATTTGAAAATAATATTTTTGTGAACATTGAGGGTCATATACTAGTCATATATATAAAGATATAACTTACGTCTATATATTTAACTATTTATTAACTCCATATATATATATAACTTATATGCATATATATCATATAACATGACTTATATTTATATAATTGGTTGCTCCCAAAAACTAACTCTCCTCGCTGATCACCTTCCAAGACATAGTCCGCCGCGAAACCTGCACAAGGGGGGCCGGAGGGGGGCTCCGGCGTACCCTCTCCGATGCTTAAGTCAGTATCTTGAGAAGGAAGCAAAGGCTAGAGAGAGAAAAAAGCAATGTAACAGTAAAAATGAGATTAGGTTAGAATGAACCTGGGCTTGGGCTTTTTATACCTTAGCTCGGATTAGGGTTTCCGTAAAATCCGGGATTCCGTTACGATTTGGTGTCAGAGTCATCATTAGATTAGGATCGGATCTCTTAAAAACCCTAATTTTACGCCTGTAAGACCATGGCTCCGACCTGTTTCAAAACACCTCGGCCCAATGTATGGATATAAAGCCCCTGTAATTCTCCAATGCATCCTCAGTACCTCATACATATTTTATGCCGAGCTGACCTATTTAGTACAATGGCCCTTAGTCGTGCAGGGCTCGACAGGTCGGTTTAGTACAATGGCCCTTACACAGGTCGGCCTAATGAACATCCTTACGCTCGTACTTGGGCCTTCACAGATCGGCCCAATATGATATACCTCCCACCTATGGGCTCAGTAGGTCGGCCCAATACTCATAAGCCCTAGAAGATCAGCCTTAAACTGTAAGCCTCCCCAGATCGGCCCAATACCTAATTCTCGACAGATCAGCCCAAAAGTATGGGCCTTTCCAGGTCGGCCCAATGCCATGAGCCTGGTCAGGTCGGTCCAGACAATCTTTTGCCCTTATCAATTTCTCCCCCCAACTATGGATTGATCCGCACTTCAACCATAGTTACTAATAGGCCGAGCTGACCTGTCATTTAGGGTTTGTGCTTTCCACATTCCCGCCGACTTTTGGCGTTTGAAATTCCTACCGCCCTTTGGCCTTTCGAGTACCTGACACGTGGATATGATTGATGAGACGTCTTTTCGGCTTCCTGACGCCTCGTAAACCGTCAAATGCCTCCTCGAAAATCGAGGCACCCTTTTGTCTTCTCTCTCCCCTTATAAAAGCCATTTTCCTCCTCCATTTTTCACTTTCCTCACATTTCAACTTTTAGAGCTTTCCTCCCCAGCAAACACTCTTCTTCTCCGGCGAGATTCTCTAGATTCCGGCGAAAGTTTCATGCTCCAGACTACTTTTCTCCTTCGACCTCCTATTTCTATCCAGTAAGTGACCCTTTCCTTTCCGGTTTTTTCTTTTCTTTAATATGGCATCCTCTTCTTCTCATTCGACGCCATTGGACCCTTTCGTCGCCGATTTAGAGCGGTGGGCGATAACAACGGGCTCTGCTCCTCCACCACTTTCCTTGACCGGAGTCCGTCCATCGGACCCCGATGCAACCGAATCCAGCTCTGATTCGGGTCGGGACTCTGATACAATAGAAATTCGAGCTCCTTGCTCGGGCCCTTTGCCTGTATACCCTCACGATTTTAAGGAGACCACCTTATCAGCCTCCAATCTTCAAACCATGAAATAATTATTGATGATAATTTTGTATTCTCGGTTGCTCAAGAAATTTTAAATAATGATTATAATTGTGAACCACGTTCTATAATGGAATGTCATCAAAGGCCTGATTGGCCTATGCAGGAGGAAGCAATAAAATCTGAATTAGCTTTCCTAGAAAAACGGAATGTATTTGGACAAATTACAAGAACTCCAAACAATGCAAAACCCATTGGGTACAAGTGGGTATTTGTTCGAAAAAGAAATGAGCAAAGGAAGTCGCGAGATATAAAGCACGACTCATGGCTCAAGGATTCTCCCAGAGACATGGAATAGATTATGATGAAACATATTCGCCTGTGATGGATACAATTACGTTTCGTTTTCTTATCAGTATGGTTGTCCATGAGAATTTAGACATGCATCTAATGGACGTAGTGATGACATATCTATATGGTTCATTAGATTCTGATATTTACATGAGAATTCCCGATGGATATAAAATGCCAAAATTAGATACTCCCCGTGAATTATACTCGATCAAATTGCAAAGATCGTTGTATGGATTAAAGCAATACGGTCGCATGTGGTATCATAGACTTAATGAATACCTTTCTAAGGAAGGTTATAAAAATAATATCATTTGCCCATGCGTTTTTATTAAAAGATCAGATACCGGATTTGCTATCATTGATGTATACATCGATGACATGAATATCATTGCCAGCTCCTTGGTTCACAACATGCTTATTTACAAATGGTCTATTTTGATGCTTAAACAGTTAGAAAGGCTATGCGTAACTTTATTTGGTCTGGTGATATTAATCAGAAAGGGTATTTTATGGTTAATTGGGCTCGCTGTTGTACACCCAAGAATGAAAGGGGTCTTGGTGTTCGATCCCTTATTACGGCCAACCGGGTTTTTATTATGAAAATGGGCTGGAAAGTTCTTACCTCGGATTCTGTGGTTTTTACTACACTTCATAGGCGTTTTCTGCTAGCTAATGGTTCTATCAGACACACTTTCTTGCCTTCTTCAATTTGGGCGGGTTTGAGGCCAAGTGGAGAATTGTTTGATGGATTTGAGGTGGATCCCGGGGCGCACTCTTATATCAACTTTTGGACAGACAATTGGCTTAGATACACCATTGCAGATAGGATTGGTATTCCGCATGAGTACCGGATTAACTTTCAGAACCCTATTTTGGACTTTTTCTTTGATAACGCCTGGCATTTAACTATGTCATTTGTGGAGGCTTATTTCGATATTGTTCGAGATATTGTCCGCTGCCCGATTACTCCGGACTCATTGGATAAAAGGGTGTGGACTCACTCAATGGATGGAACGGTCTCGTCAAATCAGCATATGCCTTTTTACGATCCTCTTCTCCCATTGTTAAATGGGGTTCTTGGATCTGGTCTCCCCACATCCCCCAAAGACGTACGGTTGTGGTCTGGAGGGCCATCTACAAACGACTGGCTATTTTGGACGTCCTCTGCCGCCGAGGATTTATTGGCCCTACTTCTTGTGGTTTTTGTTATTCTCACTCGGATTCGATTGATCATCTTTTTGTTTCTTGTGATTTTGCAGGAGTGCTTTGGGATTGGATTGTTGAATCATTTGTTGTGGCTTTTCGCAAAGTCTATAGCTTCAATGAATTTCTGGTTCATTTAATGGAATTTCATTTCAGTGAGCAGATTGCTTTTCTCTGGAAGGTGGCGGTCATATCCTACATTTGGCTTATATGGCACATTCGGAATGACGTTGTCTTTAATGACAATAAATGGACTACTGATATGGCTCTTATTCAATTAAAAACAATGATTATAGAGTCTGCTTATTTAGACAAGGGATGTATGCATAATACTCAGGAAGATTTACTTTGTCTTCACCAGCTGAAGGTTCAGGGACGTCCTCCTAAGGCTCTGCGCATTATCCTTGTACCTTGGAACTTACCCCTCCCTGGCTGGATTAAAGTCAATACAGATGGAAGCGCCACAGGAGCTCCAGGGCGTATTATGGCTGCGGTGGTTTACAGTACATATCGAGGCTTTTTTCGTGGTTGTTTTGTGGAACAGTGTGGGACGGGCTATGCATTCGAGGCTAAATTAGTTGTGGCTATGCGTGCCATTACACATGTTTTTCATAAGGGTTGGACTAACCTTTGGCTGGAATTAGATTCTACATATGTTGTGGATCTTTTCCATTCTCGGGTTGGTTCTATTCCGTGGCGTATGCTTGGTCATTGGCATTACTCTCACTTTTTGATTTCCCAGATGAACTTCGTGGTTTCTCATATCTATCAAGAAGGCAATCGTGTGGCGGATCAGCTCAGCAAATTCACAGGAGATTTTACTTGGTGCGACGCCCTGTCGAATATTGTTTCTCTGCCTACGGATGACTATGTTGGACGAGCACAATATAGATTTGTTAGATAATTTTTCGTTATGTGCTTATGTTTTGGTCGTATGGTTCTTATCTTTCTCGCCGGGGTACTCTTTTCCTACTAAGGGTTTTTCCCACAAGGGTGGGTTTTACCTTAGTAGGTTTTTAATGAGGCCCCAA
The DNA here is from genome assembly GCA_016081115.2 of Rehmannia glutinosa. NCBI lineage: Eukaryota > Viridiplantae > Streptophyta > Magnoliopsida > Lamiales > Orobanchaceae > Rehmannia > Rehmannia glutinosa. The sequence goes on from CM071936.1 coordinate 66,201,959, forward strand.
ACATTGCGCTACCTAATCAGCTTGTGATCAGGATCTTTCTTTTCTTTTTATTATGATTTTGATCTTATTGAAAAAGTGCAGTGGCAGTCAAGAACAATTTTAATATTTAACATATGAATTTTCCAGTTAAATATCAATCACTCCAAAATAATATTGCTAGTTGCATGAGTTTACATATACACTAACAAACTCGGAATAGCAAATGTTTTGCATGACTTGAGGACAAATATTAAGATAAATGTAAATACATAATTGCATGAAATTTCTGTTTATGTAATAAAGATAAAGAAATTATACAAACTATTTTAGGGGACAAAAATTTATCTTAAAGAATTAATCTACAAAATTATAATAAAAAAAATTATCCTAATGAACAAGTCCTGTAGGGCATATAAAATTCCATGTTTTAAAATTATGTTTACGTACCAATTATGTTTCTTTAGAACATATAAGCCTATTTTAACTTTTAAGTTAATAACATTAAGAATTTCCTTTTTCTTTTTCAGGGCTATTGAAACATATTTAATACACAAACAATTTCTGTTATCATAATTCCTCACAAAGTACATAAAATTAAAACAAATAAATAATAGTTTTAACAATGATCAATGAGTGATTCATAAAAACTTTCATCTTCAGAATAACAGAGAAAAAGAACACTAACCATAGTTCCCATACTAATTAGAAACAGATGGGCACTCTTATTCCTTATTGTTCAATATCATAACCATTCATAAAATAGTACGAAGAGTGTGCGTCCAAAAAGCACATATTGCAACAAAATATGCATTGTATTTATACAGATATATGAATGTCAAAGTCCATATAGTATAGAATTACCTTGAATTCCTCTGTAATTGTCAGGCATAAATATCATTTTTTTGTCCACTTTGTCAGATCCAAAGTTTTGTTACAAAAAATATTCAAAGAAAAAAATAGTATGCATAGGACATTTGATTGGTAAAATATTTTGGGGTATATGAAAAGAAACTGATTTCATTTTACAGTAATAGTTTGCCCAAATTTTAAAAAAAATTTACTTTTGCCAAATCCGAACATGAATGTCAAAAAAAGTATTGAAAATGGTGAGAAAGTCCAATCAAAAACATCGATCTGAAAAAATAAAATATGGATCTTAACGCCATAATTGGCGATCTGAAAAGAATATTGATTTTTCATTCCCAACTCCAAGCACGAATGTCCAGAACCATCTTAAAACGGTGAGAAATTTGAACCATAATATCGGAAATCAAGTACGGATCGTAACACCTTAAATGTAAATATCTCAGAAAATGAAATAACACCTGAAAACAATGAAATAAAGCAAATCATAAATATTGAAAATAGTGGATGGGAAGCCCTAAAATGATCGCCGAATAGTCTTTGCGAGAAAAAAGATGGTCAGGGGAAACAAGCAGAAGTAATTGGAAACGGTTGAAAACGGCGGATGAGAAAAGGATGATTTTGTGAGAATGGACCTACATCGTTCTTTTAGGGTTTGATAAATGGGTTGAGTTCTTTTACGAAAAATGAGCTAAATTTATTGTTTAATTACCATATTATCTTTTTTTATTGTTTGTTGATTATTGATATTGAAATGGGTCATAAACTGGCCTATATAAAGGTAATGATAATTGTAATGGCACATCTTTCTGATTTTTATAATGTTATCTTGCTATTTTTGCGTTTATTTTTTAATTGAACTGTCATACTTAAATTATTTTGCAGAAAATGATAATTCTCAACAATGTAGTATTAAAGGTTATATGAAAAATATGTTGTATCTGACATCAATTCGCCTTAATTTGTTAAATATAACAAACGATATGATATTTTCTATTTATTAAAAGTATTTTTATTTGTATACATATTCAATAATAACTTTTTTTACGGTAAATACATCGGTATGGATTACATGAAACAACAATTTGCCCCGCTTTTCATCAATTATAGTTCTAAGTGTCTCAACAATTATTAATTTGATGAATGATGAAGATTGTCCTAACCCTTCCGTTAATGCCATACAAAGCAGAAAAGTGCATTTAGATAAAAGTTTGTTTATAGATGTAAACCAAAATGAAATTTTCAAATTTCGATTAGTATGTTGTATATCTTTTAGACATGTTTTGTAATTTTCTTATTTATCTTCTTTGCTTAGTGATTAGATCTATCCGTAAAGTTTCTTTTAAGCTACTATAAATAAATAATAATGATCTAATATAATTTTTCAATTTTCCCATCCCATATGAAATTAAAAAATAATAATTAAGAAATACACATTTCATGTCCATCCTTAAAAACTAAGTATTTTTCAAAAATTACATAACATTAATATATGGTAGTGATCGCTGAAAGTTAATGGATATTATATTATTGGGGTTGAATAATTATAAATAATGTTTAACAATATAACTTTTATTACTTTGATAACCTATTGTTCTATAAATTTGGTTTCACAATTGTTCAAAAAAGTTGGTTAGTACATAAAGTCTATGTAGGATATTTTGTCTAATTCATAATTTGATTATTTGTTTAATTCTCAAAAATTGCACACACAATGTTTTTTGTTAATTCACACTCCGTGCATCGCACGGGTGGATTTCTAGTTAAACATAAAACTCTCAAGTCAATTCAATGAAAATGGCTTATCATAAGCTTGCAGAAAGTCTAAACTCGCCACCGCTAAACATGTGTGCCAAATATGAATCAAATGCAATTTTTATTTGGTTGTAATGTAGACTTCTGGTTAAGGTATGATATAACTCAAAATCCAAGACTAATGGAGCAATGATGAGAGTGCAAAATTATGTACCCAAACACTCTCATCCCTCCCTTCACTATATCTCAAATATTAATGCGACAAACCAAGAAATAAGCATCCAGTGGAGAAAATCAATTACACACCAAGTATCCATTCCCTACCAAAAGATATAAGACTTTTAATCAAACAACCATGAAAGTCAATTACATAGAGCAATGGTAACCAGACTTCCTAACAAAAATTCTCACAATCCTCAAGTATTATTATTTTTTTGTTTTCTTTTCTCACATTTCTTTCATTTTCTTTTTTTTTTCTTTCTTTCTGTCTTTCACGTTTTTTCCAGTTTTTTTCTCTATGTTTTTCGAAGACTTGTAAAGTCTCTTGTTTCATCTCCCGATTTTTCACCTAATTGATAACGCTTTTGGTACGACACTTCACCACCTCACCTACCAATCACAAATAAACGATATGAACCAAATCAATCCCTTACACTAATATCACTTCATTAGGCTAGGCTAAGATAAAATGATACTCAAAGGTCAAAAGGACTCATATTTATACATTACAACATAAATGACATAAGGTAGCACCCAAAAAATGTTACCTAATATCCATTAAACGTTACTATAGACAATAGGTAGCACTTTTTAAAGGTGATGCAGTTGCCCGTGCCACCTATAGTCTATGGTATCACTTTTAATAGCTTTTACTGACACTTTTTTAAGTGTTACATTAAGCTTTTTATTTGTATCACTTTGAAGAAACACTTCTAAAGTGTTACATATAATTCTTATGTAACGCTTTTTAGTAGCACTTTTTCTATATGTAACAATTTGAAAAAAAATACTTCTGTAGTGTTACGAAAGAATATTATGTAGCACTTTCTGTAGCACTTTTTCTTTTTCTTCACCCAAGGGCTTCGAACCCAAGACATGTTATGCTTGGAGGTGGCAATTTTCCACTAAGCTAAGTTGATTCTTATTTTATCTTTTGCATTGTTTTTTATATATATATATATATATATATATTATACTTTATGTATTAAAAATTATGATATGTAATATATATATATATATATAAAAAATTATATTGTACACTATATATTATACTTTATACTATATAGTATATATATTAAAAATTATATTATATTATATATTAAAGGACATAATAAAAGTAAAAATACAAAATATATATAAAATAACATTATCGACAGATTAAATTCCCATTGATAAAAATAAAAACATCTAAAAATATGAAATTAATTTACTAACAGATTAAAATTCTAACAGTAAAAAAAATTAATAAATAAATAATGAAAAAGAAATTTACGTAGAGAAAAAATTGTAAGTAACTACCGGCAGTATAAATTTTTATTAGAAAATATTTTCTAAAAAAGTAAAAAAAAAAAGGTTACCGAAAAAATTCATTTCCGTAAAAATTTAAAATATTAAAAAATAATAATAAAATATTTATAGGATTTTTTCGCCGGTATCAAGATGAAATTAATTATCTCTGTAAAATTGTTAAAAAATTAAAAGACTTTACAAAAAGAAAAGAAAATATCAATATAAAAAACAAAGTACATTTGTCTTCACATATTTTGTGATATCAATTAATTAAATAAATTATTGGCATTATTTAATGAAAACGATATAATTTTGTGTTACCAAAATATAACCAAAAAATTGTTACAATTAATAAAATATAGTGTTACTTAAAGTGTTGTTTAATTAAAGTGATACATTTGTGTGTTACAAAAAAATAACAAAAACAAGTGATACTTAAAAAGTGTTATTTATTTAAAAATATTACATATAAGTGTTACATATTAATAAAGTGCTGCAGAAGTGTTACATAAATAGTGTAATATAAAAAGTGTTACGAACACGTGTTACATAAAGTGTCTTATGAAAAAGTGCTGCAATTTTGTGTTACCTAATGTCATTTATGTTGTAGTGACATATGGCTAGCTAGCATAAAAAAAATAAGCTTAAAGGCTCAAACGGACTAACAAATGAATTTTTGTACTTTATAGTAGGCTTATTAGCTAGAGTGTGTTAAAAAATTCAAAGATGGGCTAAATTATTTTCATATTCTGCATACACAATGTAGTCTTGAGAAGATCCAGAGCAAGTTCTAGAAATCATAAACATGAATGACATTCACACATAAGAAATAAGATTGTGCAATATTAACAGTCAAGGCTCAAAAATCTCACAGGCATATTTTAATTGGCAATGTGTCAAATACCACACTTCTCCTTAGTCATCGTAAATCCAGTAATCAAGAAAAACTCCAAGAATTTCATATCATGCATAGTCAAGGCTTTTGACTCCACAACATGACATACATGGTACTCCAAAATAAAATCATCATCACAATCTATCAATTCATTTCCACTTCATAACAAAATCCTAAGAAAGCAAGTAAACGTGCTAAAACAATAAATGCATAAATACAAAATCCTAATGCAATAAAAACTCTTTTTTCCTCAAAATGCAATTCCTATATGAGATGCAGGGAAGGTTAATACACTTCTCAAAGACCAACCAATAACTCCCCCACCCCCCAAAACTTGTTTGGGACATATACCAAAATAGATAGAGAGATATATTAATTTAACTAAGGAAAACAAAATAACTACTCACTATTGGTTTATTGGTATAGCGGAGAAGAAGTGTGGCGCCTTTTATCGCTTTGTCATTGCTCCATTCTTTTCATTAGCTCTAGTATTTGCACTTGTCCTTGCTTGATATTATCAAGTCGTCGTCGACTTTCAACTTGAAATTCAAAATGTTCACGCAATTTTTCACTTCATCTATCAAAATGTTTAAGTTTGCCTCAATAACCAATGAAAATAACAAAATAAAGTAAATAAGGAGTCTCAAGTAAGATTAAAACTACTTATTACTGTATTTATGTCAATTAACTCAATCCTCGGCAACAGTGCCAAAAACTTGTTCGCACAAATCTATTAAGCTAAATTGCAAGTGTACGGTGTAGTTTATAGTAGTATTAAATACAATCGTATTCCACGGGGATTGATTAAGGAACACACATTGCCGTAATTGTAGTAGCTCAGTTTTATTGAAACGGTTGCAATATGAGAATGAATTATCTAAAACTTTAAATAAAATAAAATAAAAGAAATAAACAACTAACAAGCTCACATGTAGAGAATTAATCAAGGAATAAAAGCGATCCTAGAACTATCATTTCGACATGCATCTATAAATTATACCCAATTTGTATTTCGCAAAGCCAATTATACTTTATCTATGGACTTGATTCATATCCTAGTTCATACCCTCTCTCGAAGCAAACAAATAGTAGATCAATAATGAATTGCTAAAATCTCTATTCAACAATTAATCCAACTCCCAAAAGCATTTTGAATCAAGTATCAAAACCGCATAAACATAATAAGCCTCGACTCTACAATTATTTATGTTGTGATTTATTTAATCTGTTGTTGGAACTCATCCCTTGAATTATGAACAAACGTATTAAACATGCGAATTATTGATCAGGTAATCCACAAAAATTAAACACAAGAAACCACAAATAGATAGACACAACAAGCTAATACGAAAAAAATAAATCAAATATAAAATAGATCTGGAGTCTACATTACATCCTAGAATCATAAGAAAATTAGCTAGGCATATTAATCTGCGAGCTCATAGACAAATCCATAAACTATATGATTAACGTGAAAAGAAAAAGAAGGATAGAGATAGAAATTCTAGACTATGATGATGAATTCCCCTCGCTTGGATGAATTCATCTTCAAAATCTGGAATCTGATGTCTTCCTTGATAATCCCATTGTGTGGCTCTCCAAGAACTCTATTTTTCTCCCTTAAGGACGGCTCTCGTGGTCCCCAAAACGATGTCCTCCCTATTAGGTCCTATATTCTTCCTTTTATAGTTGCCTCTGGCCTTCCCGAATAGCCCGTGCGCCACAACATGGCATGGTCATGTGGTTCCACATGGCACGTGCGCTGCCACACGGCCTAGTCATGTGGTTCCACACTACCCCTGCGATTTCGCACAACCGGGTGTTGTGGCTCATTTTTGCCTAAAACACCATATCTGAAATTTGTTGGACACGCTCGTGCGATATTGCATGGGTAGGTCATGTCCTACCTATTTTCATCCAATTATTGATCATTATCATTTGTGACAATCCAACTTAATATAATAACCAAACAGTCCAGACAATATCAACGAGAACCCAATGAGACAGAGTCTAAATAGCAGCAGAAATAAATAACAGATACAAGTTACAACTTAAAGTCTACAATCCATCATCCAAATTACAACCCAAAAATCAACAAAATAGCAACTTAAAGTCAAAGGGTCCTACGCCCCTTAATTACTAACCCGAATGGAACGAAATACAAAAGTCCGACAACAACATAGGAAAAGAGTCCAATCAACAACAAGAAATAGTAAATCCAACAAGCGTAGTACAAGGTCTCAATCCAGAGCCGGTTCAACATCTTCAACGAAATCCTCATCTAAGGTTAGAAAACAGGTGGGGATGAGACAGAAATCTCAGTGGATGGGGTGATCGTGTGCAAGTGAGGGGCAATATAGTTAATGTGAGAAAATAATTATATGAAAATGCGTGAATATGATGCATGGATTCACACACAGTTCGCAAGCGTCGTGATAAAATATTTAAATAATATACTTATACAGTTCTAGAAAACAGTTCATGTCACACAGGCACTATGTGATTCAGTCAAGACAGGTAGGATTGCGTACGGAAATGTAACGCCAATCCCATGCAAGGCAAATAATGGTTGCGTACGGATTTGTAGCGCCAACCAATGCAAAACAGGTAGCGGTTGCGTACGGAAATGTAACGCCAACCAAAATGGGTCCGATAACTCCAGAATCGTGTGGATCAGACAAACGATTCCTTCGTTCTTCCTTGTAACTCCCGGTCGATGGTCCAAGACCGCACCTTATCGCTCCGTAGGCAAAGACAAAATCCACATGGAGCTTGCAAGGCTCGGATCTGTCATAATCATGATTATACCTCGAGATCTACGACCCGCTTCCCTTGGACAAACTCGTCCCTCGATTGCGGGATTAGGGCGATGGGGCGGAAGAGTGGAATAGCGGCCGAGCTGCCCGGTTCCATCCCCCGACGTATCCATTCCGATCGTGAGCTCGACACACCAAGTTGACTAGCAGAAAGTAATTACAATTACAGACGACCAACCAGGCAATGATCAGTATTATTGATTCAGGGAATCAATTTTAGGAAAATTTCTAAAAAACGCGAGTGGCAATTATGGCGTTGGTGGAGTATTTGGATGAAGATGATCATCGGAAGGATAAGCAATCTTCGATATCTTGAAAGATTAGGTGGAACATAGATTCAAAATCGCAAGGCGAGGAAGTCGCTCCGCGATCGGGTATTAATCGGTCAAATTAATCCGATAAGTCTAGGGTTTTGAGAAAATAAAATACTTTAATTAAATCCCCAAGTCAGAGGGTCTAGGGCTATTTTAGTAAAAGAGAAAATAATTTGAGTTAGGTCCTTTATAAAAGAGAAATTGTAATCTAGCCCTGTTTTGTAAAAACCAACAATTTTGGGGTTAAAAATTGAATAAATAAATAACCCGACCTTGAAAAATTATGAGGTCAGTTCCTAAATTCTCCAAATTGTCCAGATATTCAGGGTTTTAAAATTTTGAGGTCGAGATTTTGTAAAATTCTCACATTGGCCCCAAATTTGTAAAAATTGCCAATTTGGACCTTAAGTTTTAAAAATTCGGAACTCACAAACCGGAAGGGCTTTTAATGTGATTCCAGTTGGAAAATATCACTAAGGTTAGTAGGATATTGGGACAAAAGCAGTTTTTAAAAGCAATATGTGTAGGTCCTTTAACTTTTGAAAATATCATTTTTGTCCTATTTTAATATAATTGCCTTTAAGGCTTTTAGGGGTCCAATTGTTATGAAATTTCAACCTTGGGTCCAAAATCTAATTAATTTATGGTTAAGTTAGTATTTCCAGGTGCATGGGCTGCATAAGTCCTGGAAATTTCATTTGGATCCTCAAGTTTAGTATTTTACACATTAGTCCCTCAATTCTAGAAAAATTACTTTCCAAGCCTTAAACACTTGGATTTTTGGAATACTTTTAAAATATGTAATTCCCAGTACCTTAAGAGTAAAAATTTCAAATTTTAAAGTTAAGGTCTGGTACAGTTTTAAAAATTTCAAAGTAGCCCTTAAACTTTCAAAATTTTACAATCTAGTCCTTGGGCTTTTAAAGGTTGATTTTATTTATCTTAAAACTCTTAAAAATTTATTAAAATGTCAAAAAGTCATTTTTGAACCTGATTACAGTCCCAAATTTCAAAATTTGCAGAGGGGTCCTTTAACTTTTATGTTCTTGTAATTTAGTCCACCAACTTTCCATTTTTACATTTTTAAGTCCAAAATAGAAATTTAATCAATTATGCTCGGCTTTTCCAGGTTATAAGGCATCCAAAACATAGATTTTAAATATCATACACATCCATGTCCAATACATACAAGAATTCATCAATTAAAACATTAAAGTGTACATGCATGCACCTAAAATTCAATAAATAGTAATTTTGAGCAACTCTTGAGAATTTTCATGATTTGATATATAAAATTGACATGCAATACACAGATTATATATATCTCAAGGCTCATGATCAAATTTTCTACATGCATTTAATCAAAACACCTAAAAGTTGGAAAATATTTTTTCCACCCACCTTAAATTTGGAAATTGTAAAATAAAAGGATAATTTCACAATTTTTGGATGAAGCTTCTTAGGTCAGCCCCTAAGTCAAGAAAATATCAAAATTTGGAGTTAGAAAAATGAGAGAAAAATTAAGGAGAAAAAGAAGGAAATAAGGAAATAAAAAGGACTACACTTTACCTTGTGTAGTAGATGTTTGGAGACTAGTTGAAGCTTAAAAATTGGAAATTTTGGCTCAACTCCAAAATCTCCTAAGGTCAGCCCCTATTTCTCAAAAATGAAAAAGGGTTGTTAAAATTTGAAAAAAATAGGAAGAGTAGGAAAGAAGGGGTCTAGTACTCAATTCTTACCTTGTAGTCTAATTTCCTCTACTAGTTCTTCTTCAAGGTTGAGGTCCTTCTTCAAAAATGTTGTCAAGCTCTAATCTTCAAGGTCTTCTAAATGTACCTCCAAACCAAATTCAAACTTAAGTTAAGAAGGTGGAAGAGATGAACAATGTGATATCAAAAATGGATTGAAGATAAAATTTCTTACCTTGGTATAGTTTGGTTCGATTTTTGTGAAGAATAGGGAGGAAAAATCCTGAAAATTTTCTAAGTATAGAAGAAGAAAGTGAAAGGAAGAATAGAGAGAAGTTGGGAGTTTTTAGAGAGAAGGAGGAGGATTTTTGTTAGAGAATAAATGTGTTAGATGAAATGAGATGATTTTTTTTTTTTTTTGTGTAATAGGCCATATGGTCGTCCACACCAAGGAGAGAGGGAGAGAAAATTTTGTTCAAATTGTGTCTTGCAATTTGCCTCATGCATGGGAGACAATTTGCAAGTCAAAGTATGGGCTTGAATGGTGTTGGGGAATATTGAGAAGAATGTTGGTAAAGTGGGAATAAGTTGGGAAAAAATAGTAATAAAGAATTGGTGTATAAGATGATGTGTATAATGTTTGAATTAATGATATAATTATACACAAGATGACTAATATATGGTGTAGGTGTACAAGAGTTGGATGATATTTTTACTCCAAAAATACCATGTTGGCCGTCCACTTCAAGGGTATTATGGTAATTCCATTTTTTTTTGTCCCAAATTTGATGATAATAGATGAAATATATCAATCTCCAAAATAATTAGTGATTTCCTTGATCACTTGTAAGTCTCATGATCAGTTAATCTAAATCAAAATCTTAATTCTATAGGGTAAAAGTCTCTAAAATAATTAGTCTCTTAAAATTCTAAGGTGATTAATAAATACTAAAATAGTAATAATGATCAATCAAGTGATCATAAATGAGGAATAGAATTAATAAGATCATGATCACAAGTAAATAAATAAAATGAAATAAAATACAAAATGTATATATTATTAATGATTACTCGTCAAAATGACGCGGTAAAATAGTCGATCAAAAGTATAGACGACAATATGGATCAATTAATAGCTTGGAAAAATCGGGGTTTCACATCCTCCCCTCCTTAAAAGAATTTGGTCCCCAAATTCTCTTCAGAATAGTTCTGGATATTGATTTCTCATGTCTTCTTCCATCTCCCACGTTGCGTCTTCATCTCGGTTGTGGTTCTGCCACACCACTTTAACCATCGGAATTTCTCTCTTACGCAACTGTCGTACCTGCTGATCAATGATCCGGATCGGCCTCTCGGTGTAGGATAGGTTTTCCATTAGAGGAGGAGTATCTCGAGTGATGATATGCTCGGGATCTGGTTGATACTTCTTCAATCTCGATACGTGGAATACATCGTGCATTCCCGCATATGGTCTTTGTAACTCGAGTCCCAGTAGGCTAACTTCCCGATCCTCTCAGTAAAATCTTGTAAGGTCCAACATATCTCGGACTCAACTTGCCTCCTTTCTTGATTGATCAATTCTTTCCGTGGTGAGAGTCCGAGAAATACTTCATCACCGACTTCAAATTCCAAATCCTTTCTTCTCTTGTCCGCATAACTCTTTTGGCGGCTCTCGAGTCTTGCGAATCCGCTCCTTGATCGGCTTGATCTTCTCCATGGCCTCATGAACTAAGTCAACCTTTGGAATCGGGCGACTTTCGTTTCTCTTTCGAGTCCATTGGTCATCAATCTCCCGGTGTAGTGGGGATCTACATTTTCGCCCATACAATGCCTCGTAGGGTGCCATCCCAATCGTGTCACGATAATCTGTTATTGTAGGCGAACTCGGCTAATGGTAAGTGCGAATCCCAACTTCCTTGAAAATCCAAGTGCGGGCTCGCAACATATCTTCAAGAGTTTGAATTGTTCGCTCGGTATCCATCGGTTTGTGGATGTCTTCTTTGTCTTTAAAAACTTAGTGAGGTACCCATTCCTCGTGCAAGCACTTCCAAAATCTGGAGACAAACCTCGGGTCTCTGGGATACTATATCGACTGGTACTCCATGCGGTCGAATGATTTCTGATATAAGTCATGCAAGTTTTACGCTAGCTATCGGTTTTCTTGATGGGTAAAAAGTGTGCAAATTTCGTGAGTCGGTCTACAACTACCCAAAGAGCATCATGGCCTCCTCTGGTCCTTGGTAGATCCGTCACGAAGTCCATCGTTATGTGTTCCCATTTCCACTCGGGAATTCTCAACGGTTGTAGTAAACCAGATGGTCGTTGGTGTTCTGTTTTTACTCGTTGACAAGTCAAACATCTCGCAACGAATTCTGCTACCTGGTTTTTCATGTTTACCCACCAATAACTCCTTTTCAAATCCTTATACATCTTGTTTCCTCCAGGATGTATAGTGTATTTTGAACGGTGTGCCTCTGTTAGGATTTTATTCCTAATCTGCTCGTCATTCGGTACACACACTCAATTCCGGAACCTGATAACTCCATCTTCAGGTACCGAGAATTCGGATCTTTCTCCTTTAAGTATCTTCTCCTTCAGTTTTTGAAGATGTGTATCTTTCTCTTGTGCTTCTTTGATCTCATTCAGATTGGGTGTAATCGAAATGTTAGCACATGAAATCGAGTATTGGTTCTTGTCGATTCCAATTGCTCGGCTCTTTTAATGATTCCCACTCTCGAATCATAAGTCTAGCTAAGCTCGCTTTTCTTTACGCTTGAGCGCGTGCTTTCTGACGTTAGCTTTCCGGGATGGTATTGAATATCAAAGTGATAGTCCTCAATCAACTCCATCCATCTCCGTTGCCTCAGATTGAGGTCTTTATGAGAGAATAGGTACTTTAAGCTCTTATGGTCCGTGAAAACCGTGAATGTTGCTCCGTAGAGATAGTGTCTCCATTTCTTCAACGCAAACACTATTGCTGCCAATTCCAAGTCATGCGTTGGATAATTGGCCTCATACGGCTTGAGTTTTCGTGATGCATAAGCGATAACCTTTCCTTCCGTGCATGAGCACTTGCTCCTAGTCCTTCTTTTGATGCATCACTTTGTAGACGACAAAGTTTTCGGTTCCCTTTGGAAGGGCTAAGACCGGAGGCTCAGTAGTAAGTCGTTTCTTGACTCTTGAAACTCGCCTCGCACTTGTCATTCCACTCAAACTTGACTTGCTTCTGGTTTAGTCGAGTGAGTGGTCCGGCTATCTTGGAGAAGTCCTGGATAAATCTTCGATAATATCCACTAGTCTAGAAACTCGATTTCCGTTGACGACTCGGGTTGTTTCCATTCAACCACCGTATGTACCTTGAAGGATCTACCGCAATCCCGAGTGTCGGATACTATATGTCCCAAGAACGCGACTTCACTAAGCCAAAATTCGCACTTGCTTTGAATTTGGCATACGGCTTATGCTCGTAGTGTCTCTAAAATGATTTTCGATGACGTCCGTGCTCTTCCCTAGACTTAAGAGTATACGAGTATGTCATCAATGAATATCACTACGAATTGATCCAAATAAGGTTGAAAGACTCGATGCATCGTCCATAAATGCTTTCTGGTGCATTTGTCGGACCGAAAGGCATTACTACAAACTCGTAGTGTCCATATCGAGTTTGAAATGCGATTTGGAAATGTCTCCTTCGCGGATCTTGATTGATAATATCCTTGCTTTGTAAGTCAAACTTCGAGTACACCGTTGCTCCTTGAAGTTGATCAAATAGTTCGTCTATCCTCGGGAGGGGATATTTGTTCTTGATGGTCACACTATTAAGTCCACGATAATCTATACATAGTCTTAATGTGCCATCCTTCTTTTTGACGAACAAAGACAGTGCTCCCCATGGAGAAGTACTCGGTCGGATAAATCCCACATCCATCGCTTTTGTAATTGCGTTTTCACTCTTGTAACTCAAGAGGAGCCATTCTATACGGTGTTCTGGCAATCGGGGCAGTCCCTGGCAACACCTCGATGGTGAACTCGACTTCCCTATCCGGAGGGACAGTGGTGAGTTCTTGTGGAAATACATCCGTGTATTCTGATACTACAGGTACTTGGTTGATTTGTGTCTCAACCTTGGGTTTGTTAATTACAAATGCCAAGTACCCCTGAGCCCCTCTAGTGATCGCCCTTCTCGCTTTCATTGTTGAAATGATTGGGGCAATCTTAACTCGTTCCCTTCCCGAAATCTCCACTTCGGGTTTTCCGGGTTCACATAGCTTAATGACTTGTTATGGCAGTCCATTTGTGCATGGTGTGCGATAACGATTCATTCCCAATATCATGTCGTATTCGGATATAGGTAATAAGATCAAATCGGCGGAAAGTTTATCTCAAAGAATCTTAACTTCGCATGCATTATAGATAATATCCATTATCGACTTGCACCCATAGGAGTTGACACTTCTAAACATATAGGCATATATTCCATGCATGCATGCAGTTTGTGTACAAAATGCGGTGCAACAAATGAATGCGTTGATCCAGGGTCGAACAATATTTTAGCGTAGTGGTTAGATACTAGAAGCGTACCTTCCACCACATTTGTTGCCTCTGGAGCCTCCTGTCCGGCTAGTGCAAATGCTCGAGCGGGCATCCTTACCCGATTACCCTGGCCATTTCCCAGCTTCTGTGGCTGCGTCTGTTTGGTTCGGTCATCGTACTTTGGGCAATCTTGCAGCTGGTGCTGATTACTACCACAGCGCAAACACCTTCCTTGTTTACGCCTACAGTTGTCGGCAGTATGTCCCGGTTTCTGGCAATGTGCACACTCTTGACCCGACTTTCCTTGCACTGGTCTCTTTCCTTTGTCTGTTTTATTAACCGGTCCCTTCAAACTTAGCGGCGGTTTAGATGGTTGTCCCACAAATGTCCTCTTTAAGATTCGATGGCCTATTCTGTTGAATCATCCCAATACGGTTCGATCCCGACTCAATGCAGAGCCTTTACCTGCCGAGTAGGTTGCGATTCAACGATCAACGATTGTTTCTCAAGTTCCGTTTCAATCCTCGAGTGAACTTGTAAAGCTTATCCTCTTGATCGATTGTCCCCAGAGCATACTTGGACAATCGGTGAAATTCGGACTCGTACTGAGCTACAGTCATATTCCCTTGCCTCAATTTGTGAAATCCATCTCGGCGTGCTTCCTTCACAACCTGTGGAATATACTGTTCATTGAACTCAGCCAAGAAATTTCCCCATGTTCTGATTACTCGGTCCTGTTCCCATCTCCTTTCAACTGTCCTCCACCGGTCTCTAGCGGCCGATTCCGCATTTAAATATACGGCGAATGTGACTCTCTGCTCGTCGGAGTATTGAAGAGCATTGAAGATATTCTCCAGCTTCTCTATCCATTCTTCTGGCGGGTCGAACCGCAGGAATCGCTCCAACGTGCGATCGTTCGCCTCTCTGGCGGGTTCGGGAGCACGGGGTTGAGGCTCTGCCTATTGCCTCATAAAAACTAGTATTTGCTGTAAGGCTTGTGCGGTCAGATTGTCTCCTGCAGCAGGTGGAGGAGGTGGTGGTAATTCCGGAGAGGGTACCCGATCCCTGGGTACATCGTCGTCTCCTCGTGGAACGTGACGAGGTCTCCCACGTCCTCGATGTTCTGCCATTCTGTATCTTGAAGCGTTAGTTGCGATTCGCGAGTAAATGAATACAATAATGATTCGCGTAAAGCAAGTGATATCGCAGGGAAAGTAACATCAAACACAAGACACTGAATAAATAGCAAAAGGCATATCCATTAATGTAAAATTTGAATACACCCAAAGTACAACAGCAGAATACTAAGTCAGATACATTGGAATCAAAATACATCTGAATCTAGTACAATAATTGTAAGGTACAACACTGGAATACACGGCTACAACAACAAAAGTACAAACTGACAATCTGCTAGCTAATCAGTGAGATCGCCATCATCGTCGCTCGCAACTATGTCTATAATCGGGGCTAATTTCCACGGGCCAATCCACGAAGTCCAACCACTGCTTGAATCCCTGAGCCTCATCGAGTGGAGCAGCCTCGAGTGCCTCCGGCTCTCCAATGTCGACTGGATCCTCCTCGGGATCCTCCTCGGCATCGTGCACAAGCTCGCCTCGGGGCGTAGCAATGGTGAGCATTAGGCGCTAAGCGACCTCTAGTGCGGCGTCTCTCTGAGCTAGGGCCTGTGTAAGGTCCTCTATGACTGTCATTTTCCTGATGAGGGTCTCCTCCAAGCGCTCAACGGTGCCACGGGATAGGCGGGCGTCAATCTCCCATTTCTGGCGGTCGTCACTTGTCCTCTTCATCTTCTCCCGCATGTTATCCAGGCACTCCTGGATACTCAGATTAGTCCTCCCGCTCTTATGGTGTTATCGCGGTCCTTGATGATAGTGGTCAGCTCGTTCTTCTCATCTTGGCTCATCGCCAAGCGGCGAGTCAGTCCCTATTCCGTTGGCGCTCTGGGCTAGCTGCGTGGTCGCGCGTTCACTTTCCTGTGCCAATGAATCATCGATGCCGGTAATATTCCCGCTCGGACGGGCATGGAATACATCCCACCATGTAGGCGTCGGCTCCATCCCGATCAAACAAAACTAAGACGGATCGATCAAAAGGTAGAGGAAAGATAAGGAGAGAATAAGGAAAGAATGAATAAGGAAATCAGTTAAGAATCAACTAAGTCAAGACAAGTATGACTATGAAATCTCAAAATATGCGTTCTAACTTAGTTCAAATATCAATAAGGCGGTTCTATGCCAATTTGAAATCAATTTCACACTTAATTGGTCAAGTCGCTACTACCCAAAACACGACCGCCAGGTCCTATCCGGGTCAGCTCGGTGTAAGTTTCCATCTTACTAGCCGAGCTCTAATACCACTCTTACTGTCGCGCCCCAAACGGGACGCGACGAACGATCCACAACTTAATATAATAACCAAACAGTCCAAACAATATCAACGAGAACCCAATGAGACAGAGTCTAAATAGCAGCGGAAATAAATAACAGATACAAATCACAACTTAAAGTCTACAATCCATCATCCAAATTACAACCCGAAAATCAACAAAATAGCAACTTAAAGTCAAAGGGTCCTACGCCCCTTAATTACAAACCCGAATGGAACGAAATACAAAAGTCCAACAACAACATAGGAAAAGAGTCCAATCAACAACAAGAAATAGTAAATCCAACAAGCGTAGTACAAGGTCTCAATCCAGAGCCGGTTCAGCATCTTCAACGAAATCCTCATCTAAAGTTAGAAAACAGGTGGGGATGAGACAGAAATCTCAGTGGATGGGGTGATCGTGTGCAAGTGTGGCGCAATATAGTTAATGTGAGAAAACAGTTATATGAAAACGCGTGAATATGATGCATGGATTCACACACAGTTCGCAAGCGTCGTGATAAAATATTTAAATAATATACTTATACAGTTCTAGAAAATAGTTCATGTCACACAGGCACTATGTGATTCAGTCAAGACAGGTAGGATTGCGTACGGAAATGTAACGCCAATCCCATGCAAGGCAAATAATGGTTGCGTGCGGTTTGTAGCGCCAACCAATGCAAAATAGGTAGTGGTTGCGTGCGGAAATGTAACGCCAACCAAAACGGGTCCGATAACTCCGGAATCGTGTGGATCGGATAGCGATTCCTTCGTTCTTCCTTGTAACTCCCGGTCGGATTGTCCAAGACCGCACCTTATCGCTCCGTAGGCAAAGACAAAATCCACAAAGGGAGCTTGCAAGGCTCGGATCTGTCATAATCATGATTATACCTCGATCTACGACCCGCTTCCCTTGGACAAACTCCGTCCCTCGATTGCGGGATTAGGGCGATGGGGCGGAAGAGTGGAATAGCAAGAACCGAGCTGCCGGTTCCATCCCCGACGTATCCATTCCGATTGTGAGCTCGACACACCAAGTTGACTAGGCGGAAAGTAATTACAATTACGCATACCAACCAGGCAAAATCAGTATTATTGATTCAGGAAGCGCTTTTAGGAAAATTTTTGAAAAACGCAAGTGGCAATTATGGCGTTGGTGGAGTATTTGGATGAAGATGATCATCGGAAGGATAAGCAATCTTCGATATCTGGAAAGATTAGGTGGAACATAGATTCAAAATCGCAAGGCGAGGAAGTCGCTCCGCGATCGGGTATTAATCGGTCAAATTGATCCGATAAGTCAAGGGTTTTGAGAAAATAAAATACTTTAATTAAATCTCCAAGTCAGAGGGTCTAGGGCTATTTTAGTAAAAGAGAAGATAATTTGAGTTAGGTCCTTTATAAAAGAGAAATTGTAATCTAGCCCCGTTTTGTAAAAACCAACAATTTTGGGGTTAAAAATTCAATAAATAAATAACCCGACCTTGAAAAATTATGAGGTCAGTTCCTAAATTCTCCAAATTGTCCAGATATTCAGGGTTTTAAAATTTTGAGGTCGAGATTTTGTAAAATTCTCACATTGGCCCCAAATTTGTAAAAATTGCCAATTCGGACCTTAAGTTTTAAAAATTCAGAACTCACAAACCGGAAGGGCTTTTAATGTGATTCCAGTTGGAAAATATCACTACGGTTAGTAGGATATTGGGACAAAAGTAGTTTTTAAAATCAATATGTGTAGGTCCTTTAACTTTTGAAAATATCATTTTTGTCCCATTTTAAAATAATTGCCTTTAAGGCTTTTAGGGGTCCAATTGTTATGAAATTTGAACCTTGGGTCCAAAATACAATTAAGTTATGGTTAAGTTAGTATTTCCAGGTGCATGGGCTGCATAAGTCCTGGAAATTTCATTTGGGTCCTCAAGTTTAGTATTTTACACATTAGTCCCTCAATTTTAGAAAAATTACTTTCCAAGCCTTAAACACTTGGATTTTTGGAATACATTTAAAATATGTAATTCCCAGTACCTTAAGTGTAAAAATTTCAAATTTTAAAGTTAAGGTCTGGTACAGTTTTAAAAATTTCAAAGTAGCCCTTAAACTTTCAAAATTTTACAATCTAGTCCTTGGGCTTTTAAAGGTTGATTTTATTTATCTTAAAATTCTTAATACTTTATTAAAATGTCCAAAAGTCATTTTTGAACCTGAGTACAGTCCCAAATTTCAAAATTTGCAGAGGGGTCCTTTAACTTTTATTTTCTTGCAATTTAGTCCACCAACTTTCTATTTTTACATTTTTAAGTCCAAAATTGAAATTTAATCAATTATGCTCGACTTTTCCAGGTTATAAGGCATCCAAAACATAGATTTTAAAGATCATACACATGCATGTCCAATACATACAAGAATTCATCAATTAAAACATTAAAGTGTACATGCATGCACCTAAAATTCAATAAATAGTAATTTTGAGCAACTCTTGAGAATTTTCATGATTTGATATATGAAATTGACATGAAATACATAGATTATATATATATCAAGGCTCATGATCAAATTTTCGACATGCATTTAATCAAAACACCTAAAAGTTGCAAAATATTTTTTCCACCCACCTTAAATTTGGAAATTGTGAAATAAAAGGATAATTTCACAATTTTTGGATGAGGCTTCTTAGGTCAGCCCCTAAGTCAAGAAAATATCAAAATTTGGAGTTAGAAAAATGAGAGAAAAATTAAGGAGAAAAAGAAGGAAATAAGGAAATGAAAAGGACTACACTTTACCTTGTGTAGTAGATGTTTGGAGACTAGTTGAAGCTTAAAAATTGGAAATTTTGGCTCAACTCCAAAATCTCCTAAGGTCAGCCCCTATTTCTCAAAAATGAAAAACGGGTGTTAAAATTTGAAAAAAATAGGAAGAGTAGGAAAGAAGGGGTCTAGTACTCAATTCTTACCTTGTAGTCTAATTTCCTCTACTAGTTCTTCTTCAAGCTTGAGGTCCTTCTTCAAAAATGTTGTCAAGCTCTAATCTTCAAGGTCTTCTAAATGTACCTCCAAACCAAATTCAAACTTAAGTTAAGAAGGTGGAAGAGATGAACAATGTGATATCAAAAATGGATTGAAGATAAAATTTCTTACCTTGGTATAGTTTGGTTCGATTTTTGTGAAGAATAGGGAGGAAAAATCTTGAAAATTTTCTAAGTATAGAAGAAGAAAGTGAAAGGAAGAATAGAGAGAAGTTGGGAGTTTTTAGAGAGAAGGAGCAGGATTTTTGTTAGAGAATAAATGTGTTAGATGAAATGAGATGAATTTTTTTTTTGTGTAATAGGCCATATGGCCGTCAACACCAAGGAAAGAGGGAGAGAAAATTTTGTTCAAATTGTGTCTTGCAATTTGCCTCATGCATGGGAGACAATTTGCAAGTCAAAGTATGGGCTTGAATGGTGTTGGAGAATATTGAGAAGAATGTTGGTAAAGTGGGAATAAGTTGGGAAAAAATAGTAATAAAGAATTGGTGTATACGATGATGTGTATAATGTTTGAATTAATGATATAATTATACACAAGATGACTAATATATGGTGTAGGTGTACAAGAGTTGGATGATATTTTTACTCCAAAAATACCATGTTGGCTGTCCACTTCAAGGGTATTATGGTAATTCCATATTTTGTTTTGTCCCAAATTTGATGATAATAGATGAAATATATCAATCTCCAAAATATTTAGTGATTTCCTTGATCACTTGTAAGTCTCATGATCACTTAATCTAAATCAAAATCTTAATTCTATAGGGTAAAAGTCTCTAAAATAATTAGTCTCTTAAAATTCTAAAGTGACTAATAAATACAAAAATAGTAATAATGATCAATCTGATCATAAATGAGGAATAGAATTAATAAGATCATGATCACAAGTAAATAAATAAAATGAAATAAAATACAAAATGTATATATTATTAATGATTACTCGTCAAAATGACGCGGTAAAATAGTCGATCAAAAGTATAGACGACAATAAGGATCAATTAATAGCTCGGAAAAATCGGGGCTTCACAACATCCATTGATATCATGCTCTATTCTCTCTCCAATCCGGCTCCATTTCCTATAAAATGATAGAACAATTGCAATATCAAGCCCAACAGATAAAATTAAACAAAATACGCCAATTATACATGCAAATGCACTAATTATACGCCAAATTACACACCAATATACATGCATAAAAATCACTTATCAGCCTCATTGAAGAATACTAATTTCTTAACCAATCAGGGTGCTCTAAAAGATCCTATTTCCCAAAAGTGTATCAGAAGCAACGTTTGGAATTCAAATGGTGCACCCCTACAGGGTGGGCCAGTGTTGATGAGCAGGAAGCACCCCATGATACCCTCCATGCTAATTTAAGATCCCTACTAGGGGTGATTAGTTTTCCTCCAGGCCCTCTACTAGCCTGAGTCATGACCCTACCGTCAGTTTGGAGGCCATGATGGGATATTTGGATAGTATTGTCACCCAGTTTATCTATTTTCATCACCAGATCAAAGAACATCCAAGAGCAAATGACTTACATATGCTAGCTTATGTGAGGCATGAATGTGAGGGTTGAGTCTATCTATGAGAGTGCTGGAATATTGAGCAAAACTAGATCAACATGTCCTTCTCCCCTCTTTAGCTTCCTCCATCACCTCCGGAGGACCCCTAGTGATGTTTTTCACTGTATATAGTTTGTTTTTTTTTTTGTGCGTTGCATGTGTGTTTGTGTGTGGTGTTTTATGTGCATGATGGTTCTTTTTATTTTTACTCTATGTTTTGTATTTTATTTGTACCTCCACTTGGATTTTGTAGGATTGACGTTTCACATGATTACCTTATTCGTTAACCGATTATATCGCTTTCTAGGGACGTTTCTCTTTCGCTATCTTTTACGTTTCTCTGGTTGTTGTTGCTTAGTAACTAGAAGCATTCATATGCCCTATGTTTGTCTTTTATGTAAAACGGCGGCATAAGTATGAGTATGGGAAACCACTATAGAAACCGTTAGAGAAAATCCAAAATTTGCCCCTAGTAGAAGACATCTCAAAAGTTCTAGCGAAAAACGTTGTGATCAGCAATTGAGTGGTTGTTGCGTGCAATGGAATTGACACTTGCAAAATGTATTTGAAACTTAGCAAGGATGGCCGAACACATTTGTTAATGTTTAACCTTAGCCGAGGGAGTCCACTGTGGAGGTTAGGGATCTTTGGATTGGATTTGAGGTGAATAAAATATGGCATTATGGATCAATTAAATTTCAAATTGGACACAATATTTCTTGTTGAGTTCGAAGGCACGATTATTTGTTTGAGGACAAACAAAAGGTTAAGTGTGGGAGGAGTTGTTTTGCATATGTTTGTACTTATTTTTTGTGTGTTTTTCGTATGCTTGTTTGCATATTTCTGCATTTTTGTGTCTTACTGCCTCATTTATAGTGTCTTGTGTTACGTGAGTGTCTTTGTATTTATTGTAGGTTTTGGTGAAAAATAGGCTTGAAAATAGGCAATACGGAGGGACGACGGTCGAATGGCACAAGGACGGGGCACAAAGCAGGGGTGTGCGGTCGCGCACCCTGGCGCGCGGTCGGGCGCTGAAGGATGGCACACGCACGTGCATGAGCATGTGGTTACGTTTAACAAACCTTGACGTGAATGTGCACACGAAATGCGGTGTGTGGCTACGAAACAACAAGAGGTTGTGTGGTTATATGCACGGTCGCGCGATGTGTTTATCAACAAGTTTGTGATTTTACTTTTTGTTTTGGATTCTCCCATCTTGTATAGGATTCTAGGCTTATAAATAAGAATTGGGGGATCCATATTTCCGTACACTATCACTACTTACCACTTTAAAACCATAATTTTTGTTATTTTCTCTTGGTTTCAACTTTTGGATTGCTTCATTTTACACTAGAGATATTTTGTGGCTTAATCAAAGCGTATTATTTCTTCGTCTTTCTTATCTGACCTAGTTTATATATTTTTTTATGTGCATGATGGTTCTTTTTATTTTTGTCTATGTTTTGTATTTTATTTGTACCTCCACTTGGATTTTGTAGGATTGACGTTTCACATGATTACCTTAGTCGTTAACCGATTATATCACTTTCTAGGGACGTTTCTCTTTCGCTATCTTTTACTTTCTTAATGCACAGAGGTCACTGCTTGGTTTAAGTGTCGAGGAGGGATTTGTCATTGTATATGTGCTATGGTTATATGTGGTTGACTATCACAGGCCTTATAATTGTTACAATTTTATTATTATGTTGGTAAGCTAACTAGAAATATGTGCCATAATTTGAAGTTTGATTGTGAAATTCATTGTGAACTCAAACGTAGGATTTGGCTAGCATTGTGAATAAACATTTTTGGTAGAAAATTAGGCGAGGGTTGAAGGCTAGCCTAGGTTGTGGGGCTTTAATTGTGAGGTTTTATTGATGTAAATTGATCTCAGACCCTATTTTTATTATTGTGTGTACACGAGATTGCTAGATATGCGAAACAGGAGAAAAAAGAAAATAAACGAATAAAAAAAATTAAACAAATTGAAATTTTGAGATTTTACTGCTCTGGTTGTTGTTGCTTAGTAACTAGAAGCATTCATATGCCCTATGTTTGTCTTTTATGTAAAACGGCGGCGTAAGTATGAGTACGGGAAACCACTATAGAAACCGTTAGAGAAAATCCAAAATTTGCCCCTAGTGGAAGACATCTCAAAAGTTCTAGCGAAAAAAGTTGTGGTCAGCAATTGAGTGGTTGTTGCGTGCAATGGAATTGACACTTGCAAAATGTATTTGAAACTTAGCAAGGATGGCCGAACACATTTGTTAATGTTTAACCTTAGCCGAGGGAGTCCACTGTGGAGGTTAGGGATCTTCGGGTTGGATTTGAGGTGAATAGAATATGGCATTATGGATCAATTAAATTTCAAATTGGACACAATATTTCTTGTTGAGTTCGAAGGCACGATTATTTGTTTGAGGACAAACAAAAGGTTAAGTGTGGGAGGAGTTGTTTTGCATATGTTTGTACTTATTTTTTGTGTGTTTTTCGTATGCTTGTTTGCGTATTTCTGCATTTTTGTGTCTTAGTGCCTCATTTATAATGTCTTGTGTTACGTGAGTGTCTTTGTATTTATTGTAGGTTTTGGTGAAAAATAGGCTTGAAAACAGGCAATACGGAGGGACGACGGTCGAATGGCACAAGGACGGGGCACAAAGCAGGGGTGTGCGGTCGCGCACCCTGGCGTGCGGTCGGGCGCTGAAGGATGGCACACGAACGTGCATGAGCACGTGGTTACGTTTAACAAACCTTGACGTGAATGTGCGCACAGTCATGCGGGTGTGGGCTAGGAAACAACAAGAGGTTGTGTGGTTATATGCACGGTCGCGCGCGATGTGTTTATCAACAAGTTTGTGATTTTACTTTTTGTTTTGGATTCTCCCATCTTGTATAGGATTCTAGGCTTATAAATAAGAATTGGGGGATCCATATTTCCGTACACTATCACTACTTACCACTTTAAAACCATAATTTTTGTTATTTTCTCTTGGTTTCAACTTTTGGATTGCTTGATTTTACACTAGAGATATTTTGTGGCTTAATCAAAGCGTATTATTTCTTCGTCTTTCTTATCTGACCTAGTTTATATATTTTTTTATGTGCATGATGGTTCTTTTTATTTTTGTCTATGTTTTGTATTTTATTTGTACCTCCACTTGGATTTTGTAGGATTGACGTTTCACATGATTACCTTAGTCGTTAACCGATTATATCACTTTCTAGGGACGTTTCTCTTTCGCTATCTTTTACTTTCTTAATGCACAGAGGTCACTGCTTGGTTTAAGTGTCGAGGAGGGATTTGTCATTGTATATGTGCTATGGTTATATGTGGTTGACTATCACAGGCCTTATAATTGTTACAATTTTATTATTATGTTGGTAAGCTAACTAGAAATATGTGCCATAATTTGAAGTTTGATTGTGAAATTCATTGTGAACTCAAACGTAGGATTTGGCTAGCATTGTGAATAAACATTTTTGGTAGAAAATTAGGCGAGGGTTGAAGGCTAGCCTAGGTTGTGGGGCTTTAATTGTGAGGTTTTATTGATGTAAATTGATCTCGGACCTATTTTTATTATTGTGTGTACACGAGATTGCTAGATATGCGAAACAGAGAAAAAAGAAAATAAACGAATAAAAAATTAAACAAATTGAAATTTTGAGATTTTACTTTGCTCTCAGTTGTTGTTGCTTAGTAACTAGAAGCATTCATATGCCCTATGTTTGTCTTTTATGTAAAACGGCGGCGTAAGTATGAGTACGGGAAACCACTATAGAAACCGTTAGAGAAAATCCAAAATTTGCCCCTAGTGGAAGACATCTCAAAAGTTCTAGCGAAAAAAGTTGTGGTCAGCAATTGAGTGGTTGTTGCGTGCAATGGAATTGACACTTGCAAAATGTATTTGAAACTTAGCAAGGATGGCCGAACACATTTGTTAATGTTTAACCTTAGCCGAGGGAGTCCACTGTGGAGGTTAGGGATCTTCGGGTTGGATTTGAGGTGAATAGAATATGGCATTATGGATCAATTAAATTTCAAATTGGACACAATATTTCTTGTTGAGTTCGAAGGCACGATTATTTGTTTGAGGACAAACAAAAGGTTAAGTGTGGGAGGAGTTGTTTTGCATATGTTTGTACTTATTTTTTGTGTGTTTTTCGTATGCTTGTTTGCGTATTTCTGCATTTTTGTGTCTTAGTGCCTCATTTATAATGTCTTGTGTTACGTGAGTGTCTTTGTATTTATTGTAGGTTTTGGTGAAAAATAGGCTTGAAAACAGGCAATACGGAGGGACGACGGTCGAATGGCACAAGGACGGGGCACAAAGCAGGGGTGTGCGGTCGCGCACCCTGGCGTGCGGTCGGGCGCTGAAGGATGGCACACGAACGTGCATGAGCACGTGGTTACGTTTAACAAACCTTGACGTGAATGTGCGCACAGTCATGCGGGTGTGGGCTAGGAAACAACAAGAGGTTGTGTGGTTATATGCACGGTCGCGCGCGATGTGTTTATCAACAAGTTTGTGATTTT
The DNA here is from genome assembly GCA_016081115.2 of Rehmannia glutinosa. Classification (NCBI taxonomy): domain Eukaryota; kingdom Viridiplantae; phylum Streptophyta; class Magnoliopsida; order Lamiales; family Orobanchaceae; genus Rehmannia; species Rehmannia glutinosa. The sequence goes on from CM071936.1 coordinate 66,227,826, forward strand.
ACTTTTTGTTTTGGATTCTCCCATCTTGTATAGGATTCTAGGCTTATAAATAAGACTTGGGGGATCCATATTTCCGTACACTATCACTACTTACCACTTTAAAACCATAATTGTTGTTATTTTCTCTTGGTTTCAACTTTTGGATTGCTTGATTTTACACTAGAGATATTTTGCGGCTTAATCAAAGCGTATTATTACTTCGTCTTTCTTATCTGATTTCAATTCCTTGGTGATTATTGTTATTACACGATGATGTCTATGATTGTTTTATACCTTTTTAATTAAATTGATAATTCCTATCCTAGTATGAACTAACTTTCTTTTTCTAGGATTAGGATGAGTTAAACCGAACAAACAAGCATGAATAATGATTGAATGATTATGTCATTCTTCATTGAATTGTTTTATCTTATAATTAATTGGTTGGCCAATTTTTGATTATCTTAAGGGAATAATTGAGATTGAAAGGTGATATTATTGCATGATTAAATTCAATTAGCTGTTAGATATGAATCAACAATATATTGTCCAACTTGGTTAATTAATTGAGTAAACTGAATCTATCTTGATTTAATCTGTGAATACAAGAGATGTCAGATCTAGACCTAGTTTATATATTTTTTTATGTGCATGATGGTTCTTTTTATTTTTAGTCTATGTTTTGTATTTTATTTGTACCTCCACTTGGATTTTGTAGGATTGACGTTTCACATGATTACCTTAGTCGTTAACCGATTATATCACTTTCTCGGGACGTTTCTCTTTCGCTATCTTTTACTTTCTTAATGCACAGAGGTCACTGCTTGGTTTAAGTGTCGAGGAGGGATTTGTCATTGTATATGTGCTATGGTTGTATGTGGTTGACTATCACAGGCCTTATAATTGTTACAATTTTATTATTATGTTGGTAAGCTAACTAGAAATATGTGCCATAATTTGAAGTTTGATTGTGAAATTCATTGTGAACTCAAACGTAGGATTTGGCTAGGATTGTGAATAAACATTTTTGGTAGAAAATTAGGCGAGGGTTGGAGGTTGGTCTAGGTTGTGGGGATTTAATTGTGAGGTTTTGTTGATGTAAATTGATCTGATACCCTATTTTTATTATTGTGTGTACACGAGATTGCTAGATATGCGAAACAGGATAAAAAAAAAATAAACGAATAAAAAAAATTAAACAAATTGAAAATTTGAGATTTTATTGCTCTGGTTGTTGTTGCTTAGTAACTAGAAGCATTCATATGCCCTATGTTTGTCTTTTATGTAAAACGGCGGCATAAGTATGAGTATGGGAAACCACTATAGAAACCGTTAGAGAAAATCCAAAATTTGCCCCTAGTAGAAGACATCTCAAAAGTTCTAGCGAAAAAAGTTGTGATCAGCAATTGAGTGGTTGTTGCGTGCAATGGAATTGACACTTGCAAAATGTATTTGAAACTTAGCAAGGATGGCCGAACACATTTGTTAATGTTTAACCTTAGCCGAGGGAGTCCACTGTGGAGGTTAGGGATCTTTGGGTTGGATTTGAGGTGAATAAAATATGGCATTATGGATCAATTAAATTTCAAATTGGACACAATATTTCTTGTTGAGTTCGAAGGCGCGATTATTTGTTTGAGGACAAACAAAAGGTTAAGTGTGGGAGGAGTTGTTTTGCATATGTTTGTACTTATTTTTTGTGTGTTTTTCGTATGCTTGTTTGCGTATTTCTGCATTTTTGTGTCTTAGTGCCTCATTTATAATGTCTTGTGTTACGTGAGTGTCTTTGTATTTATTGTAGGTTTTGGTGAAAAATAGGCTTGAAAACAGGCAATACGGAGGGACGACGGTCGAATGGCACAAGGACGGGGCACAAAGCAGGGGTGTGCGGTCGCGCACCCTGGCGCGCGGTCGGGCGCTGAAGGATGGCACACGCACGTGCATGAGCATGTGGTTACGTTTAACAAACCTTGACGTGAATGTGCACACAGTCATGCGGGTGTGGGCTACGAAACAACAAGAGGTTGTGTGGTTATATGCACGGTCGCGCGCGATGTGTTTATCAACAAGTTTGTGATTTTACTTTTTGTTTTGGATTCTCCCATCTTGTATAGGATTCTAGGCTTATAAATAAGACTTGGGGGATCCATATTTCCGTACACTATCACTACTTACCACTTTAAAACCATAATTTTTGTTATTTTCTCTTGGTTTCAACTTTTGGATTGCTTGATTTTACACTAGAGATATTTTGTGGCTTAATCAAAGCGTATTATTTCTTTGTCTTCTTATCTGATTTCAATTCCTTGGTGATTATTGTTATTACACGATGATGTCTATGATTGTTTTATACCTTTTTAATTAAATTGATAATTCCTGTCCTAGTATGAACTAACTTTCTTTTTCTAGGATTAGGATGAGTTAAACCGAACAAACAAGCATGAATAATGATTGAATGATTATGTCTTTCTTGATTGAATTGTTTTATCTTATAATTAATTGGTTGGCCAACTTTTGATTATCTTAAGGGAATAATTGAGATTGAAAGGTGATATTATTGCATGATTAAATTCAATTAGCTGTTAGATATGAATCAACAATATATTGTCCAACTTGGTTAATTAATTGAGTAAACTGAATCTATCTTGATTTAATCTGTGAATACAAGAGATGTCAGATCTAGACCTAGTTTATATATTTTTTTAAATTTTTTAATTGCATGATTAATTGATTGATATTCGGTTTGTGAGTTTGTTGAGACAATTCTGAAATTCCTGGACATTTTTACATACTTTTCACCGGGTCTAATTGTGCTTAATTTTAATTGATCTTTTACTTGTTTTTCTTTAGATAATTAAAATTACAATTTCTGGTTAGAGTGTTTATGTTTCAATTTTGTCTTTTACATATAATAATTATTTGCCGGCTAAGTGGTTGAACACCATCTAGAGGATATGTGGTTTGATAGGCAACCCCGTGTACAGGAGAAGAGTTGGAGGGTTGAGTGTGAATGAGGTGGATGTACAAAAGAGAAAAAGGTTATGGCTAAAGTATATAAAAGATGGCCTAAGAGCATCTCCAAGAGGCTCTTTAAATCAAAAATACTCTTTATTTCAAAGAGTTATCTACCAAAAACACTCTCCAACAAGCTCTTTAGTTTACCTTTTAAATTTAGAGAACCAATTTTCACTCTCCAAATTTGGAGAGCCAAGATAACTCTCCATAATTAATTACATTAAATGTTAATTATTTCTAATATCCCATCTAATGATTTCTTGCACTTTTTAATGACCCTTTTAATGACAATTTATGCAAATCAAAATAAATTATGAAATCTCAACATATATTATGTGATTTTAGAAAATGAATTAAGTTCATATGATACAAGAAAATCAGTCAAGTTCGTATATCTCTTTGGAATCCATATGACCCTTTTGGTTTATTCTTTTGAGTTCTTTGAAATCTCAACATATATTTTGGCAATCCTCAAAAATAAAATATATAAAAAATAAGATATATATATATATATATATGTATATGCACCGTGTGATTTTAGAAATGAATTTTGAAGCTACTATGGAAATGGATCTCAATGTTAGTGAAAATCCAGAATTTTCAACTCAGTTTTCCAACTCTCCTTTACTAAATACTCAGTTGGAATCCAACTCTAAAAAAGCAAGAGGTGTCAACTTTAGTGTGTAAGAGGATCTCCTCGTCGTATCAGCGTGGCTCAATACAAGTTTGGATTCAATACATGGAAATGAACAGAAACACAAGACATTTTGGCAACGATTGTGGGAATATTTTCACAAATACAAAAAGTTTGCATATGAGCGTACACAAGTTTCTTTGATGAATCGATGGTCGTCAATTCAATTGGCTACGAATAAATTTTGTGGATGCTATGCCCAAATTGAATCCAGACATCAGAGTGGTGTTAATGAGCAAGATAAGGTATAATACAATATATAATTCTCATATCTAATTTTTTGTTTACAAATTTGTATCATGCTTCCAGATTATTTTTTCATTTTGCAGATTGCAAATGCAAAACTCTTATACCAAGACTGAATAAAGGCAAGCCTTCCTTTCAATATGAACATTGCTGATACCAACCAAAAATTGTTAGAGGATTGCCAAAAGAAGAAACCAATTGAAAATAAGAACAAAAATTCTCAACTATTTACCTTTAGTTTTGCACAAGAGGCTCATCTGGATATTATATATGAAGGTGTTGCGGATTCTAATTTCGTGGATTTGGAGAGACCACCCGGAAGAAAAGCCGAAAAAGATCAAAAGAAGAGAAAGAATAGAGATATTGAAAATGAGTCAAGCTCATGTCTTTCTTTGATACAAACTCTGAGAGAAGAGAAAAAGCAATTCAATGAAAGAAGATAGAAATGTTTGAAAGACAATTTGCTCAAGAACAAGAGAGGCTCGCACATGATCAAGAAAAGCTTCGATTGGAGCAAATGAAAGAGGATGAAAGGATAATGATGATTGATACAACTGGAATGCCCGAAATGCTTGTGAATTGGTATAAGCAACGACAAACGGAAATTCTGTCAAAAAAATTGTGAGAACAATATGCATGCTTAACTATTTCATTGTAGTATTTGGTAATATTTTAGCTTTTGGTGAAAATTTCGGATAACTAGCAAAAATTCTCTTGTTAACTATTTGTGGTTGATGAAATATTTTCTGTGGCTATTTTGTTAATCTAGTTTTTGACAATTCATGATTAAGAAACTAAAAGCTATATGCAGTATTTCCATTTTTTTGGATGATCAAATTGAAACAACAAAAATGCATGCATATATATGTTGGACTGTGTGCATGGCTTCCATCAGGTTTTTCACCTTCTTGTAATCATTTGTTGAGTGGTGAGTGTCAATTCTAAGTTGTTTTGTGGGTTTAATGTTTTAGTGTTTACAAAACGTTCTAATTGCTATCAAGCATGCAAAAAGCAACCTTGGCATTTAAATTAATCTCAAGACCTTATTTATAGATCTATTCATATATCCTTTTTCCCTGAAAGCATTTACTTGCGGCTAAAAAATGGCACCTTCCTCATAATATACTGCTTCATGCCGAGACAAAATGCCGCAGGATTAACGAGCCAACGACAACAAAAAATAAGCCTTAATCCCACTATATGAGATCGGCCATATGGATCATATCATGCCATTGTTTACGGTCCAAAGCCATATTCTCATTTATATCAAGATATAACAGGATTAACGAGTCTATGGCGAAAAATACGCATCGACGAGAAATGTATCAACTCATCTTATGAGTTGTGACATTGCATTTAACCTGTACTAAAACATTTGAGACCCACAAAACAACTTTTTTTTGAATAAATGCGAATATATATATATATATATATAAATGAAAAAGAGTAGTCCTGATCACAAAATCGATGAAAAACCAAAGAAGTAAAGCCTGGGAACAAAGTCAAAGAATCTAACGAAATGGTCACAAGCCGACCAGATGGTTGAATGGTTGGGGCCTCGTTAAAACCTTCCAAGGTAAAACCCACCCTTGTGGGAAAAACCCTTGAAAGGAAAAAGAGTACCCCCCATGAGAAAAAAGCGTCCAATACAGAGGAAACTAGAAGACCAAACGCACTAGCTAACAAATCTATAATTGGCTTGGCCAAAATAATCCTGGGTGAGGGACGAGATTATGGCCACTGGGGGCGCCCCCACCCGTATCCTCGTGCGAAGTCTTGCTAAGAATATCCGTTGCCCGGTTGCCTTCCCTGAAGATGTGCGAAACCACCAAGTTCATCTGAGAAAGGAGGTGTAGAGTGTATCGCCACATGCTCAGATGTCGCCAAGGAACCTCTGTGGATCTTTTCCGCAGCAATTCCACCACATAAACCGAGTCCGATTCCAACCATAGATGATTCCAGCCCCTTGCAGAAGCGTAATGGATGGCCCGCATTGCTGCCATCAACTCCACCTCAAAAGCAAAACCTGAACCACATCTTTCCACAAAACATCCGCGAAAGAACCCTCTGCAATTGCAAAAAACTCCGGAAGCAGTGAGACGCCCGGGCAAGCCAAATATGCTGCCATCGGTGTTCACTTTAATCCATCCCGGCATGGGCTTCTGCCAATTAACCTGCACAATCTTCGGGGCCTGTCTTGGGCGCCCAGGAACCCATAGCCGACGGAGAATGAGAAGGTCCCTTTGGTCATTATGCATGCAACCTCTGTCCAAGGAAGATGACTCAAGAATAAGAACACGAAGGCGTAGGATGGCCGCCTCTAGTGTCCAGATCTTGTCATGGAAGGTCAAGTCATTCCTGATTTGCCAGATGAGCCAAATACCGGATAACACTACAACCCGCCAAAGAAAAGAAACCTGCTCACTGAAATGAAAACTCATTAAACGCACCAGGAATTCGTTGAAGCTATAAGCCCTAAAGTGATGGATATCAAAAGAGTCGAAAATCCACTTCCATAGGGCCCCTGCAAAAGCACTTGAGACAAATAAATGATCAACAGATTCCGTGTCAGCACAACAAAGAACACAAACCGAGGGGCCTGTGAAGGAACCCCGTGGGCGCAGAACAAAACCACCAATCGATTGTGGATGGCGCGCCAAGTCACAATCAAACGTCTTTCCGGAATGTGTGGTGACCAAATACAGGAACCCCATTGAACCACCGGCGAGTGAGGGCGCAGATATTAGTAAGCCATCTTCGAGTAAATGGTCCCATCATCAGAGTGTATCCATGCCCGCGCATCCGACGAATTCGGGGCAATGGGGATTCTAACAATATCTCGAACCATATACAAATATGCCTCTATGAACGATAGAGTGAAGTGCCAAGTCCCATCGTAAAAGTAATCCGAGATGCGCTGCCGAAATAAATATATGTACTCCTGCCATAATGAAATGTCGGAGTTGCATCCGGGGATCCAGCGGCAGTCCTCCAAGAATCCCGAGATCCCAGGCCAAACCCCCCTCCATATGGAAGAGGGGATGTATGAACGGCGTGGAAAACCCTCAGAAGTGAAAAAGCGCTTTTTGAGGGTGTTGTAAACCAAAGAGTTTGAAGTCATAATCTTCCAACCCATCTTCAAAAGGAAGGCATTGTTGGCAACAACGATGGAACGGACGCCCAAGCCTCCTTTCGCCCGTGGCATACAGCAACGACTCTAGTTAACCACCACTGAACCTTTAGAGTTCACATTCCCAGTCCAGATGAAATTACGCATGGCCTTTTCCATTTGCCGAAGCAATGTTCTAGGCCACTTGTAAACCATCATAGTATGCACGAAGGAGCTGGTAATCACTGATTCACCAAACAAATGCGACCAACAATAGACAAAGAGGACCCTTTCCACCTCCTGAATTTAAATATAATCTTATTGAACACTGGCTGAAGATCCGCCACTTTAGGCGCACGCTTGAAGATTGGTGCGCCTAGATAGACCATAGGGAAGGCGCCCATATGCATCCCTGTAATCGTCTGGATACGTCCTCGCACATAATTAGAAACCCGACTGCCAAAATAAACTTTAGATTTATTCGGATTGAAAATCTGCCCGAAATGTCCGTATAAAGATTGAGCACCTGAATAATGGTACGTGCATTGCTCATGGAGGCCCCACACATAATCACAATATCGTCTGCATACATAATCGACGAAGGGAAAATCACCTGCTTAGGCGCCATAAACGCTTGAAGGTGTTTTCTCCTCACCACTTCCTCCACTAATCTACTCAGAACTTCTTCCGCGATGCAAAAGAGCAGGGGTGATAACGGATCCCCCTGCCTAACCCCTCGAAAACAAGAGAAATAACCCACAGGCGACCCATTCAGAAGGACCGAAATTCTGGAAGAATGAAGGATAATCTCTATCCAGTGAATGAACACTTCGGAGAAACCAAAGCGACGCAACACGTGAATCAAAAAACCCCAATTAACCATATCAAAAGCCTTGCGGATATCAATTTTTAAGATCATTTTGGTGTCATTCCGTCCCTGCAAAATATTAAACCCTTCCGAAACCAACGCGATACAGTCGTGAATCTGCCTGCCCGGAATAAATCCAAACTGAGTCGGAGACAAGTAAGAAGCAATGATGGAGCCCAAACGAGTAGACAAAATCTTCGTGATAATCTTAAAATGAAAGTTACTCATGACGATCGGTCGAAAATCCTCCACCGCATTAGCATCTTTGGTCTTTGGGATGAGTGCCATGAAACTGGCGTTCAGTCCCGCCGGAAAGGAGGTCGTCACAAAGAAATAACGGACGGCCGCCAACACCTCATCTGACACCACGTCCCAGAAATGCTGATAAAACCTCCCACTGAAACAGTCCGATCCCGGAGCACTATCTAAACCCATATCAAACACTGCCTATTTAACCTCGGACTCCAAAGGAATGGCTGTCAAGAGCGCATTATCGATTGTGGTAACAGTAGGTGAAATCAGCTGGTCAACCAGAGTGTAATCCGAACTGGTATGCCATGTATCTGCAAAAAGATCCGTATAAAATGAAATAATGTGATTTCCAAGAGCCACCGGATCCTCTGTGTATGTACCATCAACCATCAGTCCCTGAATCCCTGAGCGCCCATTTCTAATCTGGCAGTGACGATGAAAGAATGCCATGTTGCGGTCCCCATCTTTTAACCAAGCGGAGCGAGCTTTCTGCTGAAGAAAATCAGACTGCATGAGCAACGTGCGAGAAAGCTCCCCCTGCGCCTCCAATTCCCTTTCCCTGAGTTCCTCCGTGAAACCCTCGGATTCAATATCTGCTTAAATCTGCCGGACCCTTTCCATCTGATAATCCACCTGACGATTAACATCCCCAAATACCTCCTTATTCCATACCTTAATCGTCTGTCTCAACCTTTTGAGCTTCCACAGGACGCGCTGCAAAGGGTTAGGCGACGCGCACGGGAGCGCCCAAGAGGTAGTGACAATACCATGGAAAGAAGAATGATGAATCCACATGTGCTGGAACCGAAAAGGAGACGGGCCCTTGGTAATAATGAAGAACACGAAACCAGAATGGGATGGTGATCTGAACCAATACGCGGAAGGACTAAACCCTTAACAACTTGCCAAAGAGCGAAAAATTGACCAGTTGCCAGGGCTCGATCCAGTTTAGCCTGAAGAAGAGCTAGAGGCCTACGGGGGGAGCACCAAGTAAACAAATTCCCCGAAGTCGGCACAACAAATAACCCTGCATCCTCCAAGAAATCCCTGAAGTCTTTACAAGAAGCCTGGGATAAAGTACTCGTGCCAGAACGCTCATGATGTCCCAACACATCATTGAAATCCCCAATAAGAAGCAGATCATTAAGACCCAAATTCCTCAGCTCCAACCAAAGGGCACGACGAGCAACATGATCACACAAACCATGAGCAAAACCAATATGGAAAACCATAGAACCAAATTGAATTTGCAAAATAATACACTGAGAAGAAGACCAAACCTGATTATGGACAGAAATACTTACACCGCATAGGACCCAAATATTTGGGCGACCGTTCGCCCGGAAGTTCTTAGCAGTGAACCTGAGCCCCAAGCTACTCCAGTAAGAATCCGAAATGAATGAAATGTCCACCTTAGGTTCACAACTGACTAAAATGGAAGGTTTATGTTTGTGACATAAAGCTTTAAGAACATTACGAGATGCAATGTTCCCAATCCCCCGGATATTCCAGAAGATGCAATTCATTGAGAAGGCGGGGGAGGTGGAGCCTGTGTTGATCGCACAGTAAAAACAGGCGTGTGGTGTGTTGTGGAGTCTGACGATTGAGAATTACCAACTTCGTCTGTATAATCTGCCCATCTCTTGGATGCTGCAATGTTCATTTCATGTGGCTCTGTATGCTCCTGTTCAATAGTTATTTCGTGGACCGGCGGCGACGGACTGACGCCACACTGAGAGAATTCTAGATTTTGCCGAGTCCAAGGAGCTGTCCTGGAAGGCGCGGCTGAGAGCTCGAATTGGCTTTCCCAAAGGATACTGAACCGTAATAGGCATAATGGTGGAAACCATGCCGGTGTTGGAAGTAGTGTCCTTGGGGGAAGACTCCCTAGCTGGATAATCGGGCTGGAAATTTGTGGGGTCTGGATCCTGGGAGTCGTCTGAGCCGAGCACCTCAAATATGTTACCAAGGTGGATATCCGTAGAGTAAGTGACAATTGCACGAGGAGGGGATCCAGCGCGCGTAGTCGAGGCCGTATTTCCCATTGAGTCATCAACGGCCTTGCCCTTGTCCTGCTGCACAGGACGATAAATTTTACGAACCCATGAACGTCCCCATTGTCTGATTACGATGTCCGATGTCCCGTCCGACGCCCCCGCACGTACCTGATCTGGAGAGACTCGCCTATCCATAGTAGGTTTCTCTGCTAGAATGAAATGGCAAGATGTCGTCGAGTGTCGCATAATACCACACTTTGAACAAAATTCTGGCAATTTTTCGTACGTTACTGACACGAATGAGCACTGACCCACCCGTTCAACCATAATGTGATCCTCCAAGGGCTTAGACAGATCAATATCCACCAAGACCCGGATGAAATGACCCAGGGAACCATCTAACGATCGATGGTCTATTTGTATCGGGTTCCCAATCGCACTGGCTATTCCCAAGATGGTATTAGGATCACAGTATTCCAAACCAAGCTCGTAGATTTGAACCCAAACACTTGCTATCGACGTGTGCACTTTGTATGGGTTGAAATCTGGGGCCCATGGAGAGAGCCGAATAGTCCCCAGATTGAGCGCCCAGTTAATACGAACATGAGCTCGAGCACGATCTTGCGCATTAGAAAACTTAACATATAAGAATCCCTTACCCAATGGAATTAGTTTCCAGTCAGTATTAATACCCCATGATTCAGATAGGCGTTTATGCAAAAGCATTGTCGCCCAGTGGTTTGTTTCCTTTTCCCAAAATAACCCTACCAATTAACGAATACGAGAATTCAGCGAGACATTGTTGATACACGTTTTCATCAATAGTAATTGAGTAATAATCCCCCTTTCTAACCGGCTTAGGGATAGGATTGGATTTACCAGAAACCGCATGGGAAAATGTTTTGAAATTACCTTGCGCATGCGTAGTTGAATCCATGTCGTGATGTGTACCTGAAACAATTTTAGCAAAAGGCTGGCCAAAATTGGGTTGAGCATTAGTGTTATGAGCCGAATGTCGCAGGTTTGTTTCATAATTAGATGTCGTTGTCGGAGATATTCCAGCCATTTGAGGAGCATTCATGTGATCAGAGGAAGGATGTGGGCCCAGTGGGAGGCATGCAGGAGGAAGACCCTGAGGATGGGAGACTGTGACCCAGGGGACATCACCCCCCTGGGAAGGGACTGCCCTGGGAGGTAAAGAACCCGCTAGCCCCTCATGGGACAAAGAGGGGCTGGCACCCCCATGGTAGATGGCAGCCATGGGGGTAATAGTAGGCCCCCCAGCAGCCGGACCATGCATAGAAGGAGGGGGCTCTCCCCCCTTATTACCTGGAACAACAGGACGCGAGGATGAAGCAGCAGACATGGGCGGTAAGGAGGGCTCCGGTGGGATGGGGTTGTCCGGTGCATGAGTCTTCGTCGATGTAAGAAAGTTCCATGGGATGCCGTAGAAGTTGTTGTAACAAGCAGTGGTGAGAGAGAGGTCGATCCCATGTCCGCTGCTTGTGTCTGCAACTTTGTCGTCGCTGGAGAAGATGGTATCGCTCGCGACATAATTTTTTGGAGCGAGAGGGTTATTCCCAGAAACCCTAAGGTCTTGCATCGTTGGTGGAGTAGAGGTAGGAGACCCTAGTGAGCCCATTAGAAGCGACGAACGATGGCTACATGTTGCCATATCACCAGAGAAGACGATGGCGGGCAGCGGCTGAGTTGGCTTAGCGATGTCACGATCGTGTTGTGCAGGGCTTGGTGGAGGATCGAAGTTTGTTGTGTAACCGTAAAAGGGCTGCTCCGCCATGGAGAACCCGGCAAAGGCGATCGGAGGAGGTGAGCGGAGCAGCACCGGCGATCGTTGGTGTGCAAAGAAGAAATTCTAGAGAGAGAAATTCTAGAGGAATTGATTTTCTGTCTCTTCCATCTACAGCCGAGACCCACAAAACAACTTAGTAACACGCGTTTTGTTGCCAAGGGAAGGTTTAATGCTAAGTAATCAAGTGCAAATGGAGAATTGAGATTAATAAATCAGTTAAGAAACTAAAGAAAACAACAAAAAGTCATAATTTGTTGCACTTTCGTCTTCCAGCAAAATTGCTTAATGGCCATGATCATTCTAGAGAAGAACATGATGGAGATCTCCAAATATTATTTATTGAGCCCCATGTATCTACCATGTGTGCTCAATAAGGTTTGTTCGGAGTTGAGAATGAATATTTCTATCCCTGATTCGATGATGGCATTGAATAAATTTCATAAGTTCAACTGTATGCTCATGTGAGACTGATACGGGTGGAATTGCATCATCAAGTGCATCATAATTGAAGTCCAAGTCTCTAGCATCCCTTTCATCTTCAACAATCATATTATGTAATATAATGCAAGCTTTCATGATATCTTTTAGAGTTTCGCGATGCCAAAAGCGTGCTGGCCCACGAATAATTGCAAATCATGATTGCAACACTCCAAATGCTCGTTCAACCATCTTTCCGTGCTGATTCCTGAGTTGCTACAAATTTTTTGTGTTTGTTATCTCTTGGAGATGGAATTGTTTTAACAAAAGTTGACCATGGGGGATATATCCCATCAACGAGATAATATCCCATTGTATAATCATGGCCATTAACTAAGTAGTTAGTTGGTGGTGCACGACCTTCAGCAAGATCTGTGAATAAAAATGACCTATCCAAAACATTTATGTCATTGTGGGATCCTAGTAACCCAAAAAATGCATGCCATATCCATAAGTCATGAGATGATATAGCTTCCAGAATTATAGTTGGTTCATTCACATGCCCAACATACATGCCTTTCCATGCTACTGGACAATTTTTCCATTTTCAGTGCATACAGTCGATGCTACCTAACATCCCTGGAAACCCACGATTTTTTCCTTCTTTTAGCAATCTGACAAGATCTTCTTTGTTTGGTGATCTCAGATATTTTTAGAATAGATATAAATTACAGCCTTAACAAATCTTTTTAAACTCTCAATCACAGTGCTTCCACCAATTCGTACATTTTCGTCAACATAATCTGCTGAAACTCCATAAGCAAGCATCCTCATAGCAGCTGTAATTTTTTGAAGAGAAGGCAAGCCAAGAGTTCCAGCAAAATTTGGTTTTTGAACAAAGTATAAGTCAAAGTTTTCTACACCGGCTTGAATACGAATAAAAAGAGATTGACGCATTCGGAATCTCCTTCGAAATAATTTTGAAGAATACACAGCATGTTCTCCAAAATAATCATTAAAAAGCTTTTTATGACCAAATATTCTATTACGTAATATAGTTTTGTGACCTGGAATTGAGCCCATCACCCGTCTCTTTTTGTTGAGCAACCTCCTTCGATAGAAGCTAATATCATCTCTAAATCATCTTCAGAGTCAGAATCATCAATAAGCATGTTGATTATTTTTCTTGAAGACATATTTGAAAGGACCTAGAGAATTGTTTTGATTTTGGTTGTCAGGAATACATATTGAAATCATATGGTATTTTTCATTGAACTAAAACAACATGATGTTCTCAATGTAAAATGATACGGAGGAAGACAATCAAGAAATTAGGAGGGAAATAAGTGAAATGGAGGGAAAAAATATGTAATTAATTAATGTTGGGAAATGATGAAATAAAGAGCCAAATTTAAAGAATCTCTTGGAAGATAGCAAAAATATCACTCTTTAAATTTAAAGATGCTCTTTATTTTATAAAAGATGCTCTTTAAATTTAAAGAGCCTCTTGGGAATGCTCTAAGAGAGCAAAAACTGGAGATGCTAGCCTAGACACAATTAAAAGAATGAAAATACCTTCACAATTCGTATCATCTCCATATACTAATGAATTGTAGCCAAGAAAGTTTATAGATGATAGCTCGAAAGCTACTCCTAAAAATAACCTTAGGCAAGTGCACCTATCATTTTATAGTTTTTAGTTTACCGAGTAACGAGTGTCATTCCCATGAGGATTATGAAGTACTAGTAATTACCGTATTTTCGTTATCTAATCTATCAAATTTCAGATGTGTGAAGAAAAATAAGAATCTAATTAATCAACAAATTACAAATGATTGAATAAAGGAAAATTGTAAAATATGAGATCAAGATATAAAAATGTGTTCGAATGTAAATCCGTCTACAATATTTTTGTGATTTTAACAAAAATAAATACAACCTAGAACCCTTAAGCAATTACCATCCCTTTTTAATATAATCTCATGTTTAATGGACCGTAGAAATTCCTAAATTAAGTTAAACCCTCTTTCAAGGTGAAAAACTCCTAATCTTAAGTTGATTAATTGAAATATCTTTCTAGTTAAAACCCCCAAGATTACATTATAATGATTTATGAATTTCTATTTTAGGTTTGACCCTAATCCGGAAGATATATGTCGCCATATATCTAGGATTGCAATGCAACTCCTTTCACTTAAATTAGTTCTTTCTCACCATAAATCTATCGATTATCCTATGAGAAATAAAATTCAAATTATTATATCAACAGCTACCAAAATATATTTATTGTCAAAACGACGTAGGAAATGGATACCATAAAATTGATACCCCAAACATCAAAAATTTCACAAACAATGATACTATTTTGAGGCATTTCATTTCTCCAGGAGATATTACCCGTTCGTTGACAATTATCACAATGTTTGACATACCGTTTAGCGTCTTTGAATAGCATGGGCCAATAAAACGTGATTCAAGTACCTTTCGGACCGTAGTATTGGCTTGATAGTATCCGCCGGTAGGTCCCTTGTGACAATGGTCAAGTATAGTGATTGTTTCGGGAATGGCTACATATTTGTCTAATGATTTGATCAGCACAAATGCGAAAGATATTGGGTCGTCCAAAAAATAGTACTTGAAATCGGAAAAGAATTTCTTCTTTTGTTGATGAGTCATCCCCATCGGTAAAACTTGTCCTGCAAGATAGTTAGCAAAATCTGTAAACCGAAGAATATCAATAGAAATGGAGTTAAGGAAAAGAATTGCTCATCTGGGAAGGAATCATTTATGTCCCATTCACGTTGCTTGTCGGTGTGGGAGTGCTTGAGTCGTGATAGGTGATCGGGCGACAAGATTTTCGGCACCATTTTTATCCTTGATCTCCACATAAAATTCTTGAAGCAATAAAACAATGAATCAACCATGGTTTGACATCATTTTTATCAAGCAAGTAGCGCAAAGCGGAATGATCCGTGTAGGCAATGACCTTTGAGAAGATCAAGTATGAACAGAACTTGTCAAAGGCAAAGACTACAACAAGTAACTCATTTTCAGTAGTAGTTTAATTTGACTGGGCGGGAGTTATGATTTTGCTTGCATAGTAAATTTGGCGAAAATGTTTGTCTTTGTTGGCTGAGTATCGCACCTACAATGAAATCGCTAGCATCGCATATAAGTTCGAATGGTAGAGACCAATTTGAGGCCACCATAATAGGGGAAGTAGTGAGTTTTTCTTTCAATAGATTGAATGCCTTAAGGCATTCATCATTGATGTCGAGAACTGCATCTTTCTCCAAGAGATGAGTGAGTGGCTGGGCTATCTTGGAAAAATCTTTAATAAAACGTATATAAAACCCGACATGACCTAAGAAGCTTCGAATTGCCTTCACCGAGGTAAGTGGTGGCAATTTGGCAATTGTCTCAACCTTCACCTTGTCGACTTCGTATCCTTGCAAGAGACTTTATGCCCCAACACTAGTCCTTCTTGAACCATAAAATAATATTTTTTCCAATTGAGCACCAAGTTAGTTTCTTCGCAATGAGCAAGGACTTTTTCTAGATTATCAAGACATGTATCAAAAGAATCCCCGAAAACTAAGAAATCATCCATGAAGACTTCCATGATATCTTCCAGTAGTTCATAAAAAATGGCAAGCATGCACCGTTGAAATGTTGTCGATGCATTACGTAACCCGAACTGCATATGGTGGTAGCAAAAGTACCATAAGTACAAGTGAAAGTGGTTTTCTCTTGATCCCCCGGTGCTATTGAAATTTGAAAATATTCGGACATCTCGTCGAGAAAGCAATAATAGAGGTGACTAGACAATATTTCCAACATTTGATCAATGAACGATAGAGGAAAATGATCCTTGTGAGTAGCATCGTTGAGTCTGCGATAATCAATGCATACTCGCCAACTAGTTAATAATGTTCTCATCGGGATTAGCTCATTTTTTTCATTTAGAACCACTTTCATTCCCCCCTTCTTTGGAACCACTTGAACCAGACTCCCCCAATTACTGTCAAAGATCAGGTAAATGAGCTCGGCAACAAGTAATTTAATAACTTCTGTCTTGACCACCTCCTTCATATTTATATTTAAGCGTCTTTGAGGTAGAACAAATGTTTTTGAAATTATCTTCCAAAAGAATCTTGTGAGTGCAAAAGGAGGGATTAATCCCCTTGATGTTAGAGATTTTCCAAGCAATAGCCTTTGTGTTCCCGTAGTACCGCAAACAATTTATCCTTTTGATGTGGGATAGGTTGGAAGCAATAATTGTGGGGAGTTTAGAATATTCTGTTAAAAAGGTATATTCAAGGTGCTTGGGTAATTCTTTTAACTCCAAAAGAGGTGGTTCCTCGATGGAAAATTTACTTCTGCCCACTTGTGATTTTTCGATCTTTTTAAATTCTTTCTGGTGTTCCATAAGCATGTTTGACTCCAAAGCAAGCACAAATTCCCTAAGAAAAGGATTTTCTTCGGGCACACTTGTACCCTGAACAATACAAGTCTCCAAGAGTTCATTATAAATCATGTTAGGCAAAGAATTAGTTACTTCCGTGTGAATGGAATTTACGGCAAAACAAGAATCGTTTTTATCAATTAAAATTTTCATTGAAATAACAATTTTAAAGATAACTTGTTCATCTTCCACAAGCAAAATTAATTTTCCATCATGCACATCGATAATAGCTTTAGTGGTAGCTACAAATGGACGCCCTAGGATTAAAGGGACTTCTACATCGGTATGCATGTCAAGAATCACAAAATCAATAGAAAATATGAATTTATCGACCTTGACTAACACATCTTCAACTATACCCCTATGATGTTTAATGGACCTATCGGCCAATTGTAAACTCATCCTAGTGGCTTTTAGTTCCTCTAAACTCATTTGTTTAAATAATTCATACGGTATCAAATTTATGCTAGCTCCCAACTCAGCCAATGCTCTATCAATAGTTAAATTACCAATATTGCAAGGAATAGTAAAGATCCCTAGGTATTTGATTTTCTATGGTAATTATTTTTTGCAAAATAGCCGAGCATTCCTCATTTAGTTGCACCATGGATAATTCTTCGAGCTTCGTTTTATTGGATAGGAGGTCTTTCAAGAAATTCACATACTTGGGCATCTGCGAAAGAGCTTCAACAAAAGGAATATTGATATGCAATTGCTTGAATAAATCTAAAAACTTTCCAAACTGGTCATCTTGTTTATCCTTTTGTAACCGGCTCAGATATAGAATTGGTGGCTTATACTCTGGCACCGGTTTCTTTTTTGTATCCTTGCTAACATGTTCACCTTTCTTCTTGCTCCACATGAGCGCCAATTGGCTTATCTTCGGGCATTGGAACCTTGTCCAACATCATTCCACTCCTAAGGTGATTACTTTGACATGTTCTCTTGGGTTTGGTTCGGTATTGCTTGGCAAATTCTTTGTGGTCTTTCAGACATCAATTTTGCAATTTGGCCTATTTGGTTTTCCAAGTTGCGAATAGACGTTTCTTGGTTCCGTAATGACATTTCAGTGGCATTGAAACGAGTTTCCGTTGTTTGTAGAAACTTTGCCAACAATTCCTCCAAATTTGGCTTTCTTGGTTGAAATCCAGGGGGTGCGGACGAGTTGGTGATTGCATTTGGGTTTGGTCATTATTGACCTTGATTTCTCCAACCGAAGTTTGGGTGTTGATGACACCCAAGATTGTATGTGTTGCTAAAACGGTTATTTGGAGGATTTTGAGGTTGGTTCCCAAGATAATCGACATGTTCAATTTTGTGATATCATGTGGGGACATTCTTGGTAATTATCTCCGAAAGTTTCGCAAGATAAAACTTGCACTTGTGGTTTAGGGGCGGCCAAATCATCAATCTTTTGAGTCAAGGCTTTGACTTGTGTGGCTAGTGTAACCACGGCATCCGCATTATAGACCCTAATTGACCTGTTTGATTTACCGCGTATAGATTGCCATTGGTATCGATTCATGGCCATTCATTCGATCAATTCTTAGGCCACTTCTGGAGTTTTATTGTTCAAAGTTCCCCTACCGCTACATCGATCATATGCCTTGTTGAGGAAAGTAACCTATTATAGAAGGTTTGGACTTGTATCCAAATGGGTAGACCATGATAAGGACATTTTCATAGTAGCTCCTTAAATCTCTCCCAAGTGTCGTATAATGCTTTGTCATCGGCTTAGTCAAAGGAAGAGATTTTATTCTTCTATCGAGTAGTTTTCGTTGGTGGAAAATACTTTAGGAGGAATTTTTCAGCCATAACATTCTATATTGTGATAGTTCCTTTTGGTAAAGTATTCAACAATTATTTTGCCCGTCCATGAAGGGAAAATGGAAATATGCGTAGGTGAATGGCAATGTCTGAGACCCCGTTGATTTTGAAGGTATCGTAAATCTTAAGGAAATTTGCGATATGATGGTGGGGATCTTCATCTGGTAGGCCATCAAATTGAACAAGTTGTTACACCATTTGAATAATATTGGGTTTAGTTTTGAAATTATTGGCGGCAACAGCGGGCCTTACGATGCTTGATGTTGTGCCATCAATTGATGGCTTGGCATAGTCGTACATCGTCCTTTGTGGTTCTTCCGCCATAATAACAAAATCTTTGTTATTACTTTCATCTATGTCTTCTTCGTACATTGTGTATGTACTTCCCTCCGTATTTTCGATTGCATCACTATCGGCGGCTCCACCCTTCCCACCGCGATGACGAGTAAGCATACACTATGGCAAGTAAACGATGGAAAAGTGTTAAACAAGGCTCACAAAAGATAAATAAGAAGAAAAGCAAATAATGAGAAAATTAAACCAAATGATTAGATTAACAAAAATAAAGTGTTCCTAATATCATAATCCCTGGCAACGGCGCCAAAAACATGATGACTCGGAAGCTACTCCAAAAAATAACCTTAGGCAAGTGCACCTTTCAGATGTTTGTTTTGTAAAAAGATAAAAATAAGAATCTAACTAATCAACAAATTACAAATGATTGAATAAAGGGAGATTGTAAAATATGAGATCAAGAGATAAAAATGTGTTCGAATGTAAATTCCTCTAGAATATTTTTTTGATTTTAACAAAAATATAAACAACCTTGAACCCTTAAGCAATTACAATCCATTTTTAACATAATCTCATGCTTCATGGACCGTAAAAATTTCTAAATTAAGTTAAACCCTCTTTCAAGGTGAAAACTCATAATCTTATGTTGATTAACTGAAATATATTTCTAGTTAAAACCCCCAAAATTGCATTATAATGATTTATGAATTCCCATATTAGGTTTGACCCTAATCCAGAAGATTTATGTTATCCTATATCTAGGATTGCATGCAACTCCTTCACTTAAATTGGTTCTTTCTCACCATAAACCTATCGATTATCCGATGAGGGATAAAATTCAAATCATTATACCAGAACTATTAACTTGGATGAATGAAACATAATATAAGTGAATCACACAAAATATGAAGATTATATTAAAAACATTCAAACCATAATCACATATCCGTTCTAGAGTTCATTATATTCGAACACTAAAAATTTAGGTCAACATGATTTTGACAAAAGCATAAGCTACACATGAAGATTCAAATGATATAAATATGATTAACTTATCTTTTATCAAGATCACAACAAGACTTCTTCTTTGGTTGTCTTCAATGATGCTATGCTCCAAGTCTTCCTCTCTAAGCTCTTCAATCTCCACTTGCATTGTAGATCCCAAGGGGTGTGAGTAAGGTTTAGAAGGGGGGGTTGAATAAACTTACCAATATTTTTGTTTTAGTCCTTTTAAAATATTACAGAGTTAAATACACAGCTAAGTCCTTGAGGGACAGCTAAGTTAGTTAACCAGCAGAGTTAGCCACTCAACAGACTCGATTGAGCTGTTGATAGAATAACTCAATTGTTTAGTCTAAACCTTAACTTGGTTGTGATGAGATTTTCAGCGGAAGACTTAACACCCTTGAATTTGGTTTAAGTTTGTTTTAACACTTGGTTTTAGCACTTTGTAAATTATCAGTTGGATAGCAAATTATCAGCAGATATAAAGTGATATGCAGAAATAAAATGCTCAAATGTAAATGACACAATAATTTTTATAGAGGTTAGAAGATGGGGTAATTCTTCTACTCCTCTCTTCTCCAACTCCTGGAGGAATCCACTAAGTATTGATCAGAGTACAAAGTGGTTATCACCCGGATACAAGTCTTGATCACACAAACCGACTTGATCCTTTGGGACACATCTGAGATGCCTTGGTCACACAAATTGGCTTCTCGTCCGACTCAACTTCTTCACAGGCAAATGTGCCTTGCTCTTGACTAACTTGCTCAAGCTTCTTAGATTTGATCACGAAGCCCTCCAACAACTTGAGACTGGTTCGACCTTGAACCTTTCTACAATCCTCCTTGGAATGTAGACCCCTTTTGATTCTTCAAAAGTTTCCTCTTCAACAGTTTGAAGTTGTCTTTCCTTCACAGCTTGGTGTTGGATCGATTTCCTTCGAAATTTATGCTTGAGGATTTGCTTGAATAACTTGAGAAAATATTGCAGGTTACAGTTTAATAAAATTGCTTGATATTTGGTGGTTCAGGTATGCAAGGTAACCTTTTCTCAAAGTGATTCATCAGCCTTTTATAGTGATCTTTCAAAAATCTGCCCGTTGAAGAGATAGGCTGATTTTCAAAAGTCACTTGTGTTCGTTGGCTTGTCTTGTTGCAGTCCTTGATGTTGACATTTCCTCGTATTAAATTAATGTTCAGCTTTTCAGAGTTTGACACGAGGTGCAGTGCTTTCCATTGGTTTATTCCTTTTGCACGCTTCGGGATCGAGCACTTTAAGATATGGCGGCATGGAAGTATTACTTATTTAAGTAAGCTTCTTGACTTACGTAAACGGATTCTTTTCGATTGTCTTGATTTTCTTGCAATTCTCTAACTTCCCCGGTGACTTGAGTTAGCTTCCAATCGATGGATGACTCATCTCCTGTCACTTCAACTTGAGACTTGGCTTCTTGAGTTGACTTGACCGACACACTTCACACACAACAGTATCCCACCGATACTCCTTCATCGAGTTCTTGACTTCTCCTCCTTGCCATACTCAAATATTTCACAATGGAGTCTTCATTTCGATCTTGATTGACTTCTTGTATATCCACCATAGGCGACTTCACTCACTTGTACATCCCCTGTCTATTACAATGCAAATTACAAGGAAAATGGGGTGCCAACTTTCTAGTCTAAGTTTTACATGACATTCATCAAAATCTAAACAATAAATTTCCCAACAATTTCCCACTTTTTGATGATGCCAAAACTTAAAACATACATACAAAAAGTAAATAGCAAAGATCCATACAGACAATATAGAAACAGAGAATGTATGCGTAGAATCAATCTTTTTATTGATCATATCATTCTTGTTCTTTACACAGCTGTTTACAATGTGTATCATAGCAAACATAGCAGACTATATCTACGCAAATATAGAAATTACACAATTTTTATTCATCGTACAGAAGACTTACATACATATGTATTTACAACAGTAAAATACATGAAGGGGTGGACAACAACAGTTCATCGCGTTCGCTGTCTCCTTCTTTCTTCTTCAGCTCTGTCGTCCTCTGGTCTCTTTCTTTTCTTTTCATCTTCAGCTGCCTTCTTTTTCTCGTATGCTCTCTTTGCAGCATCGTCTCTTCTCTTTCTTTCTTGCCTTTCTTCCCACAGCTGATCTTGCCTTTTGTTTTCTTCTTCAATCCTTTTGACATAGTCAGCATTCTTCCTAGCTACTTCCCGGTTGGCTACTTCGTCATATCCAGCCCAGTAGATCCTTCCCTTCTTGCCCGGATCTACATATTCAATGTTTTTGGGTAGAGGTCTAGGTTGAAAACCTCTGCCTCCACCACTCCTTCCTCTTTCTCTGGGCGTATATTATACTGGAGGCTTCTTCTTGCCAGCTGAATGGTTGCTTATAGTCTGCTGCCTATCAGCTTCTTCACATAGCTTTAGACCCTTCTCCCAATATAAGTCCCAGGCTTGAGCTATGGACATATTTCTGAAGTATCCCTCGGATTCGAGCGTTTTGAATTCTTCCACTGATCGTGGCTCATATCCATCGTCTGGAATGGCATCTGTGTCTTTTCTTGCCGGAATGCCTCCGTATTGTTTCAATATATCCATCACACGGGCATCCATTTTTCCTTCGACCTCCTTCATCCCTGCTTCTACGATTTTTCTCTTCTAAGACATAGGTACATCAGAGTGTTGGAGCGGCAGAGTTACTGGAAGTTTGTTGATTATGTCAGCTGTGACAAGGCCTTGTTGAGGGGTTTCAGCAAACATTAGTCATATCTTTTGAACCTTCCCCCTCAACTGCTTTTCCCTTTTCTTTCTTCTTCTTCTTCAATCTGTTTTTTCTTCTTCTTCTCAACAGCTGCGTCCTTCTCTTTTTCATCCGCTGACCCTTTCAACATCTTCAGGTATTCCTCTTCCCCCTTTTTGGCATCATCAAAGGAGAGAGGAACCCATGGGAACATGCCAGCAAGCATAAAATCTAGGCGACTAATAGCTGAGTTTTGCTTGGAGTTCGCTGCGGAGTATCTTTGTCTGAAAATTCTCGAGCGGGTGGCTTTGGATTCGGCCGCCACTACTTCATTTCAGCCATGAGAAGGCTGAATTTGTTATTCATATTTTCCTCTACGCGCACGTTTCTTTCTTGTGAAATTCTCGCAGCGATTCCATTTCGGTGTTGTGGGAGGCATGCATTCTCAATATTTTCTTGCATCCTCCTCTTCATGTCGAAGATTATCGGCGCTCCGGATCAACATTTTGTTGTACAATGCCTTGAAATATCTGACTTGTTCTAGTCGCATTGTACGCTGCTGTTGACACCATTCCCTGATTCTAACCACTATTCCGCGCAGATCGACCGTAAGATTGGCATCCCTATTGTCCAGCCGCATATCCAATGTGGCGTGGTGCCGTTCTATCTTCTCAATCTCTGCAAAGATTGTCTTGAAGACCTCTCGTACCTCAGTTGTCACCTCGGTCTCAGCTGGCGGCCAAGCAGCATCAAAATCGAAGTCTGCTGGGACGATAGTATCTGTGGGAATAACTGGGTCAGGTCTGACGTTGAAGTGTCGCTGCTCTCGAGATGTTTCTTCATCAAGTTCAGGCAGCTCAATAGAGAAAGGGAAAGTTTCTTCAAATGCATCATCACGGACATATGGTATAGATTCCACCGTTACTCGTGCCGTGATGTGCCCGGTTGCATGGAGTCTGCTGCAGCATTGGGAGCCTGTGCAGATGACACGGTTTCAGTTGGGCCTTGGTGAGTGGTTTGGCCAGGTGACTGAGCCTCAACTGTCTTAACAGCTTCTTCGGCCTCAGTGGATTCTGCTAAATGAATTTGTTGTTCCTCAGCTGCACCATCAGCGTCATCGGAAGATGATGAGTCTTGAAGGCTTGGCTCATCATCAAAATTGAATGTTTGACGAGTAGCCTTGGGGTCTGGCTTGCTCGTACTTGGTAGAGCGTCCTCAGCTGAGTCTTTTTGATGTGCAGTTGGGGTAGACTCAGCTTCATCTGCAGATCCCAAGAAGGTTGTATCAGGATCATCCTGGGAGTCATGAAGAGCACTGATTTCCTCCTCTGAATCAGCAATTATGGTCTGAGGAATGCTCTTATCTCCTTGATTTTTACCTAGGGAAGTCTCAACCTCCCTTAGGCCTTCATTACCTCCTGCAGTTTCAACTGCAGCGGGGCCTTGTACAATCCCTTCGACAGGCGCAACTGTCTTAGGGTCTTCTACAGTGGCATCAACAAGAGTCTCAACCCATTGGATTGCACTTTCATTGCCCAGAGTGTTAACTCCCGGAGGCGAAACCATCATGTGCCTCGACGCATCGGCGGCGTCATCGGCTGCAGAGCGGTTGGCACTTCATCCGAGACATCTCAACTATCCGAGCTTCACAAGGTGACAACTTGTCTTGTGTTTCTTTTCTTGTTCCTTCTCCACTTCGCCTCTTTTATGCATGGTGGAGTCATCTGCAGATCCTCGACCTAGGCTGCGGTGGAGGGAGTTTCCCCTCGGTGGCTCACCACCGAGTGACTTATGTTGGGGTCACTCTGCTCCGGACTCCCGACTTTGTCAAATGAGTGTTCGGCCATGGGGCGGTGGTAAGACACCTTCGAGCGGGGTTGGCTCAACTTGGTGCCCAAGTTCCCGGTGTCATCGCCAATTCCCTTAGATCCGTCTTCTCGAATGAGTGGGGAAGTGGTTGTAGCAATAATCGCGTGCAATCTGGCCGCACCACTCCCAACGGATCAATTTCACCGTGATTTGGAAGACTCTCCTGGTCCTTCCATCAGCTCTTTCTCATGCATCAGTGTGGATTCCCGCATGGCTTGCTGCATGTCCAACTTTTCTTGTGCAGCAATAGGGTCCATGTCCTCATCACTATCTGAAAGTATATCAAGATGAGGATGAGTATGGTCGCTGGTTCCAATTAGAGGATAAATGCTGGCTTTCTCACGAGCCTCTGCTTCCTCAGCTGCTCTTGCATGTTCGTTTTCCTTCCGAATTTGCAGCATGTTAATACAGTTATCCTCATCCAGGGCTTGCAGCACTGTGTCAACTTCAAGAAACCTGAAGAGTTCCTCTTCCTCATCAATAAACTCTGGGTGTTCAAACTGCACCATAGATTGACTCAGCTTCCATTTCCTCCATGCTCTTAGACGATTTTGGATGTCTGGGTACAATGGAGAGCATATGATTACATCATCATCTTCATCCTCTCCCTGTTGCCCTTCCTTTTCAGGAATGGAGGGTGGTAAACTCTGTTGCTCTTCACCCTCAGCAGCGTCTGTCGCAGGTGGAGATACAATCCTGTCGACAGGGGATACTGTTGTCTCAGCTGCTTCTTGTTCCTCAGTTGTTCTGTCTACAGCTGGGTCTTCAACTTGCCTCTGCTGATCGCCTTCAGCAGACTTGGCGGTTTCATCAAGCACTTCTGGAGACTGCACCGCTTCCGCAGTCTCAGTGATTTGCTCCAGCTGAGTTGCGGACTCAGCCGTCTCCTCAAGCTCCGAGAGCTTGGTGAGTCTTCTCCTTCTCTTAGTTTTCACCAGAGGAATGTCTGGTTCTACTTCCTCCGGTTCGTCGAAGGTAAAGGCCTTTGGAGTTGCCTTAGATGTAGCTGCCTTTCTTGCCTTGGCAGTCCTCTTCTTCTTCATTCCTGGAGAAGGTATTAAGGATTCCTTCTCCACCGCGGCTGCAGGGGCAGGAGACACGGCTGTAGGGGCAGGTGACTCGGCTGCAGGGGCAGGTGCGGTTTTCTTCTTTCTGCTGGGGCAGCCTTCTTCTTTCGAGCTCCATGGGCAGCTTTCTTCTTCGGAGGACAACAGTTGTTTCCTCAGGGTCAGCTGATTCCCCCTCACTGGTGTCCGCCCGCTTGGCGTATGCTCTCTTCTGGGCTCCAGACAAGTTGGCCTGAAACATCTTATTGTTAACATGGAATGATTTTCCATGTCGAATGGGAACACCCTTCACCTCCATAAGATGGCCAATGACTAGGCCATAGCCCAGTGATCCTCCAAAGGATCCATCCTCTTTGAAAGACTTGTTGCCAATGTTCTGGCAAAGTCTGATGTAGATGAATTCAGCCCAGTTAATTTTCTTCTCTTCCATGATCGCACCATGACGACGATCGGTTTGGTTTTGATAGGCCGATTGAAGCTTCCAAACTTCATATCCACACATTTTGCGACGATATCCATTAACTTGTGATAATCGTCCTTCAAAGACTTCTTGTCACCGTATATATACCACTTTCGCAAACACATTCAGTCGCCACTTCCTTCCATGCAAAGACCAAATTTACATCACCTCAAATATCTCGCACACCTTCCAACGGCAGCAAACAATGCTCCGCTAGATCTTCAGTAGTGATCGTAAGATCCTTCCCATGAACAGAGGATTTGATGCCCTCGTCATGAACTTCAGCATTCACGTAGAACTGTGCTACTTCTTCAACATATGTCATCTGAAACTCCTTCGTGAGAAAGGGTTTCGATCCGGTTTCTCGATTTTATCAGCAATCTTCTTCACAAGGGTTTCATCGGAACCCTGTTTAATCATCCCTTCAAAATCCACTGTTGAGCCGGTGTGGATTTGCTTGCCTAGCTTAGTGAAATCATAGGTTGATGCCATTTTTAATGATTTTTGCCGAACGAAACTTGACAAACTTACTTTGAAGACCGGTAGGGTTTTGAGAGAGAAAAAAATGCTTTCTTTGCTTTGGAAAGATGAACAGTTTAAGTGAGAGAAAACTGAACGAAAGAGTATATAAGGGGTATGAAAGGACGTGTTTTCGGTTTTTGAAATATTGATCAAGATCAACGGCTCAGATTTAGCACGTCTCATTTGCATTTAATAGCTCGCATTTAATGCGGCATCATTTATATCCAATCATATGCTTGTTGTGCAGCTTTTGACTGTACCTGTCATTGTTACGCTGACGTCATCCTTAAAAAAACATTCCCGCTTATTAAAAATGATTGCGTTTTTGTCACTTAGCTCATAAATGACTCAGCTTACTCCTTAACTGACTCAGCTCTTCTTCTCTTTATTCATATAGTGACTCAGCTGTCAGCTAACTCGATACAGCTGACTTTCCAATACGGCTGGTTCACTTGGCTGATTCAAGAAATCTGCTCAATTTTCATCTTTTCAAGTTTCATCTCTTCTCCTTGAGTCTTCTGAGTGTCAACTCAGCTCAATTAACCCTAGCTCATGCTTGAGTTCTTCAAATCTTGATTCACATAATGGTTTTATGAATATGTCAGCTAACTGTTTATCAGTTGAGATGTATTCCAAAGTGATGTCTTTCTTTTCAACATGATCTCTTATGAAATGATATCTGACATCAATGTGCTTTGTTCTTGAATGCAACACAGGATTCTGAGTGATTGCAATAGCACTTGTGTTATCACACATAATTGGAATCTCTTTTTCTTCAATTTCATAATCTCTCAGTTGTTGTCTCATCCATAAGACTTGGGCACAACAAATTTGCCCGTAGCTATGTATGTACTCGGCCAATTTGTGGATGTGGCTATTGAGTTTTGCTTCTTGCTAAACCAGGAAACCAACTGTTTCAAGCATTTGACATGTACACAAGTACTCTTCCGTCAACTCTACATCCAAAGATATAGTCGAGTCCGAATAACCAATAAGCTTGAATCCACCTTCCTTTGGATACCATAAGCCGACTTCCTGGCATCCCTTCGATATCTTAGGATTCTCTTAGTCATGCGGTCATGTGACTTTCCTTTGGAGCGATTGAAATCTTGCACATACACCTACCGCAAAGGTGATGTCCGCGGCTTCTTCGTTAGATAGAGCGATGATCCAATAAGTGCTCTGTATCTGGTTTGATCCACAGGCTTGCCATCTGCATCCATGTCCATCTTGACTGATGTATTCATTGGTATTTTCACAGAAGACTTCTCTTCCATACAAAATTTCTTCATTAAATCTCTGGTATACTTTGTTTGACTTATGAAGGTTCCATCTTTCAGCTGTTTAACTTGAAGTCCTAAAAAGAATGTCAGCTCTCCCATCATGCTCATTTCAAATTTGCCTTGCATGAGGTTTGAGAACTTATCACACAACTCTTTGTTTGTGGATCCAAAAATAATGTCATCCATATATATTTGAACAAGTAGTATACTCTCTCCATCTTGAATTCTGAAGAGTGTTCTTTCCACTTTGCCTTTGGTGAATCCATTATCTGTCAGAAATTGAGATAATGTATCATACCATGCTCTAGGTGCCTGTTTCAATCCATATAAGGATTTCTTGAGCTTGTACACCTTGTCTCCAAGAGTCTTCTGCTCAAATCCTGGAGGTTGTTCAACATAGACTTCTTCTTCCAATAATCCATTTAAGAATGCACTTTTCACATCCATATGATATACAATGAAGTTCTTGTGAGCAGAATAGGCAAGAAACATCCTTATTGCTTCTAATCTTGCAACAGGAGCAAATGTTTCATCAAAATATATTCCTTCTTCTTGGCAATACCCTTTGGCTACCAATCTTGCTTTGTTTCTTACCACAGATCCTTCCTGATTCATCTTGTTTCTGAAAACCCATTTTGTGCCAATAATATTTTGATGGGTTGGTCTTTGCACCAATTCCCAAACCTTGTTTCTTTCAAACTGATTCAACTCTTCTGCATCTTTTGGTGGCTTGAATCCAATGTGTGTCATCCAATGCTTGGACACATCTTTTGGTTCTTCTTGTTGAACTCTGGATCTGGTTCTTACAACATCTCTCACATTTCCAATAACTAGCTCTGGTGGATGGTCTCTCAGCCATCTTACATCAGGTTGGAGTAAATCAGTTGGGTTCAGTCGTCTTGCAGCTGTGTTGTCTTGAGCAGCTCTCTCATCATCACTTAGCTGCAGATTTTCCAGCTGTCTTTGAGATTCAGCTATCTCATCTTCATCTTGGTTGATTGCTCCAGCTTCAGCTTGGACATAAGGACTCTTCTGCATAGTTGGTTGATTCAGCTTATCAGCTAACTCTTCAATGTCCTCTCCATTTACATTAGGTTCATCAAAAACCACATGGATAGACTCTTCTGTGACTATAGTCCTCTTGTTCAGCACTTTGTAGGCTTTGCTTTCAGTTGAGTATCCCAAGAAGATACATTCATTAGCCTTAGCATCAAAAACCTTTAGATTATCCTTGCCATTGTTGTGGATGAAGCATTTACATCCAAATATTCTGAAATATCCAACATTTGGTTTTCTCCCTGTCCATATTTCATAGGGAGTCTTTGTCAGCTGTCTATCTATCATGCATCTATTTTGAGTATAGCATGCAGTGTTGATGGCTTCAGCCCAAAATCTGTTAGGCAGTTCAGCTTCATCTAACATTGTCCTTGCAGCTTCCTTGAGTGTTCTATTTCTTCTTTCTGCCACTCCATTCTGCTGTGGAGTCCTTGCTGCAGATAATTCATGAGCAATACCATTTTCAACACAATACTGAGTTATTATTCCATTGACAAACTGTGACGCCCAACCCTATTGCTATTATTAGAAAATAATAAACAACACAACTCGACCACAAAACCTTTTTAAAACGTGTAATTTTTTTTTCTTTTCCTGTGTTTAAATTTAATAACAGGCGATCAACGAAACAAACCCTATACACTGAAACAGAGATTTTATCATTTAGAGGCAAAAGGCCAGTCAACCCTATTTGTACGTAAACACGATGGCCAGTTTTACAAATCCAAAACTCAAACCAGCACACTATTTATATATTTTTACAACACAGCTTAAAAAGATATAAACAGTACGAGTTCCTTCATAAACACAACATAAGCAAAATCAACATGAACCCAAAAACAAGCCCAACAGGTCGTCATCCATATCCATGATCCTCAAAACCTGACGAAGCTCCAGCATTGCCAAATAAGCTAACAGGCTCAGGTATTGTCATGCTCACCTGCAATGCATGAACTACATGAGCTAAAGCTCAACAAGTAAAAATCATGCATGTCCAAGGAATAGTGATGCTTTTCCAACATGTAATGCCAACATGTAAAATCCATTAATTCAAAATACTTTTCTCAAATCATTTTCTTTCATTTGGGCCCCTGACCCAACTACTATGCACCGGAAAAGAGCTCTGCACACAGCAATAATCAAATGGCCAATAATATCAGTATGGATCTACGTGTGGGCCATCCTCCCGCGGCCCAACCAAGGGTCCCCTACTTGCATCCCTTGTGTCCGCCAAGAAGTATCCCACCCCGCAGGGCCATACATAGGTACTCACAGATGGACCATCCTCCTATGACCCACCAAGAGCCCATCTCATATCTGGCTCTGTGTTCACCAGGAAGTATCCCACCTGCTATACCTAAACATATATCATAAGAACGCCCAGCGTGCCTCGGTGCACTAGCAGTGGTCAACAAACAACCATTTTCTTCCAAAAATATTTTCGTGCATGCGAACATCCTCTTGTAATATGCATGCACATGCAAATGATACTAGAATAGTGAATTGAATTTGTTATACAGTGCCATTCATTTTGTAGGAATGCTCACGTAAAACCAAGAGGCTCGTGCGAAGCCAAGATGCTCACGTGTAACCAAGATGCTCACACGAAATTGAGAGGCTCACGCGAAGCCAAGAGGAGGACGCTAAGCGATGAGGTTCGCTCTCCAAGAGGCTCACGTGAGGCCAAGCAAGAGGTTCATGCCCGAAAAGGCTCATTTGAGGCTAGGCAAGATGCTCATGTGAAGCCAAACAAAAATATGAAGCGTGAGACTAAGCAAGAGTTCACGAGAAACGAAGCGGGAATATAAGCAAGAACATGAAGGATGAGGCTAAGCAAGACGCTCATGTACGACGAAGTCTAAAACCTACACAAGTGTGAAAATAATTCTAAGGCTAAGAGTTCACTGGAGCTTCATCTAAAGAAGAAAAATTAATCTGAAAAAGATTGATTGGATATCATCTGAAAAAGATAAAATTAATTGGAAAAATATCAATTGGATATTATCTGGAAAAAATGAAGTATGAAGGTTGAGGCAGACGGATAGGGTGGGCGGTTAGGGTAGGTGGTTAATGTGGTGCAAGCTGAGACCCATCACCTCCACCCTCCACGCTAGAGCGTAAAGAGCCAGCCTCACCCTGCCAACCAAGGTAGACAGGTGGTTCTATTACAAAAATGAAGTATGAAGGTTGAGGCAGACAGATAGGGCAGGCGGTTAGGGTAGGTGGTTAATGTGGTGCAAGCTGAGACCCATCACCTCCACCCTCCACGCTAGAGCGTAAAGAGCCAGCCTCGCCCTGCCAACCAAGGTAGACAGGTGGTTCTGTTACAAGAATAAAGTATGAAAGTTGAGGCAGGCGGATAGGGCAGGCATATAGGGCAGGTGGTTAATGTGGTGCAGGCTATGACCCATCACCTCCACCCCTCACGCTAGAGCGTGAAGAGCCAAAGCAAGACTAAAGGTCTTAAGCTATGCTTACAGGCCTTATCTCCGCGTCAGGAACCCTCTTCCCCTAGCTCTCTTTCTCTTCTCCCCTCGAGAAGGATTAACCACCCGTCTTGGGGTAACCTCCACAGCGATGGGTAGGGTAGGGTCTCTTGAGGGCTAAATAGCACCTGACTCCTCCTCGGGTTGAGATTCCACCTGAGCCTCATCTGAGAGAAAGAAACACGAAGTGAAGAGCGATGAGGGGAGGTAGAGGTGGCACTAGGCGTAGAAGACACCTAATGGGGTGAAGCAGGAGGTAGAATTGGCCTGGGAAGCCCCCTCTTGGCAAGTTAGGCCTTCATTTGTATGGCCACCATATAAGCACGAACAACCATCTTTACAGAAAACAAGAAGCATTAGCATTAGTACACGCAAAAGAAATAAAAATAAAAATTTGAAGACAATTACCGAGAGTCCGGCCACAAGTTCGAGGTGCAGGGCTAAGCCCCACGATAGAGAGTATATCCTCATTAAGTAGTTTGGATGCTTTGAACCATCCCTTAGTTAATCGACTAGAAACAAATTTATCATCTCAAGTAGAAGGCCCGAGGCCTCGAGACCGAGGTCTAGCAATCCTCCACACTGAGGATACCCTCCAAGGGCGACCTGAAAGAGGCCGAACATATACAAAAGAATCCTTCCAAGTCCCAAGAGAGGAAGGAGGCTTATCAATCAACAAAAAAACCAACCTCACCCGTATTGTTAGAGGAGCTCATGGAATAAAGAGACCAAAAATGGACTAAAGAGGGGTCCATATTAAAGAACCGCATAATGATGATGAACCCAATGATATGTCTAAAAGAGTTGGGTACCAGTTGAGCAGGGCAAACGTCTAAACCCATCAAAATATTTTCTACATGGTCTGAAAGGGGAAACCTTAGCCCTGCCTCTAAGCTAGCTACGTGAAAAGCAAGACATCGGGAAGGAGGCTTATCCATTTTATCTTCAGGACCAGGGATCACGATCTCATAATCGTCTAAAAAAAAATCTATGTATAGAGGGAATCTCATGAGTCTCTACGGAGGATCTAATAAGATCCCAGGGGGCAGACACCTCGTGATCTATCTAATCACACATTAGAATGAGAAGAGCTAGAGGGACGACCACCCGAGTCGATCTAGAAGAACTAGAAGAAGACATTAAGGGGAAGAATCGATCTACTCTACGGAGGACAAGTGGAGGAAACCCTAAGAGGCAAGTGGAGGACAACGCGCGACGCCGGGGGAGACGAACCCGACGCGCGACGGCGACGAAGGGAGACGAACCCGACTCGCGACGACAAGAGAGAAGAAGGGCGCGACGCGCGAATGGACGACGCGATGCGAATGCATTTATCACAAAGCCGACGAGAGAACAAGTGAGAGACGCACGACGCCGAAGAAAAAAACCCTAGGCAAACCAGGACTTGATTTTCATCGAGAGAAGGTAAATAAAAATTTACCCCCTTGTCAATATTTGGTACCATTGGAGAATTCAATAGTCAAGAGAACGACGGCTCAAATTCGAAGCCTTTCAAATTCAATAAACTAGATCAAACTTCTTTTACTTAGAAAATAAAAGAAGTTGGGGGAGTAATGATAAACCAATAAAGTGATTTTATCACTTTACCCTTAAAAAAGCCTAATAGCTGACTAAAGGAGCCAAGATCCGCGGACTGTTCACCCGGGTCGGGTTCACCCGAACCGCCAACCCGACCCGAACCGACTCGACCCGAGCTCCTCCCCACCATTGATCCTCTGATAAAAAGGCTCTCCAGATGATGCCACGTGGACCAATATAATTGTACATAATCACCACTATAAAAGTCAGGTACAATGAACAAGAGGTTAAGCTTTTACTCTTCATTCATCTCTTCACTACTCTTCACCTAACCTCACGACCCGAACTGACTTAAGCATCGGAGGGCCTTAGATGGGGGCTCCCTCCGGCTAGCCTAACGTGCGTTCATGTTTCAGGTCACCCATCTAAAAATACCCGAAGTGACCCCGAAGGTCGACCCCGAAGATCCACCACGACGTTCCACCCCGAAGGGAGCCTTCAGGTATACTGATTTTCCTGGTTAAATCACAAATTAGTATGTGTATTACACCATATTCTCATAAAGGCGTTAAGCCTTAAAATTGACTAATTAATCATTAAAATTTAAAATATACAATCTAGACCAAATTGGGTTTCTGAAAGTCTAAATTTCTCATTTGTACCTATTCTAGTATCACTTTATATGTATATGAAATCTTGTATTTAAATTTACCTAATTACAAAACAACACTTCACTGTTTTTTTTTTAAATTGTAAAATCCTATATGGTTCCTACAAAATGAATGGCACTGTATAACACATTCAATTCAACAAAAGACCATAATCAAACGTTTACCCACTCTGTTAAAAAAAAAAACGTTTACCCACAAGAAAAGGACTTTACATATACATAGCATATCTGAATTCCAATTACTAATTACAATATAAGATTTATATAATTAATTTATATAGGCATCGCCTGTATATATATTTTTCTTATTTTACTATCCAGTCTGCAAGTATAGGAAATTCTTAAAGAACAAGTTAATGAATTGGGAACGGAGGCATGCCCATTCTATAAATTTCTTAATAGTAATCTCACCACTTAATAAATTAAACAGTGTTAGAATACTAAATTGATTGCGCTTAGCAACAACCCTTACAGGTAACTCTAGTATGCATCATAACTCCTCAAAATTCAAAACTCATAAAATAGGAATTGAACAATTCTAAGTATAAAATAGAGATTACCTTCATTAGATAATTTTATTTTCAAAGAGACAATCATCCGAGAATGTTAATTGTGAGAATCATTTGGCAGTGAGCATCTTATTGTGTGGCTTGTGTTCTTAGAGTATTAACATAAGTTATATACATACGTGTTTCGTAAGGGAGTAAGGCGGTGGATTGTAAGAGTTATCCCTTCATTTCATTGCCATGCTTATCTATATTGAAATGGGGGATAATTTTAGTATATAAAAATGTAAAGCCGCCCCACTGAAAAATATATTAGTTTTTATAATCTATATATATGAATATCTTAATGCTAATGGAATTGAAGGAGATTAGCTATATACTAGGATTAGGATCCTATGTGTGCAGACAAGCTTATCTCATTCCCCCTAGATTTATAGGAGAGTTATTATGCATGCATATTTATATAGAAGCTTAGAAATTACACGTCATTATCCACATGTGTTCACCTTGGTCTTATCATCTAACTCTCTCCGTGTATATAATTTCTCTAATTTTACCACGTGTAACCTTCTGATATCTAATTGTTTGACATCTTATTCCTTTTATTTCTTTGTACCCGGTCAATCAATCAGGTTAATGAATCCAAACACGGATATCGTGTAATAACTCGAAAATTTTAATTATTAAGAATTCTCTATAAAATCAGTTGCATTACCAATATAAAAAAAATATAAATTGCATATACACAATATGTAATGCATGAACTATATTGGCTAGTAAGTAGTGAAAGACTCGGGTATTACATCCTCCCTTCCTTATAAAAATTTCGTCCCCGAAATTTTACTTACTGAAATAAGTCAGGATACTTAGCTCTCATTTCATCTTCTCTTTCCCATGTGGCCTCTTCTATAGATTGATTCCTCCAAAGTACTTTAATTAATGGGATTTCCTTATTCCTGAGTTTCTTTATTTCTCGTAACAATATTTCCACAGGTATCTCTTTGTAGCTCAAGTCAGCTTTTAATTCTATTGGTTCATGTTTCAAAATATAAGATGGATTTGAAATGTATTTTCTCATCATGGATACGTGAAAGACATTGTGCACCTGGGTCATTGACACGAGTAAGTCGAGTCTATAAGCAACATCACCAATTCTTTCTGTGATATGGAACAGACCAATGTATCTAGGATTAAGTTTTCCCTTCTTTCCAAATCGCATTACCCCTTTCATCGGTGCCACCTTAAGAAACACCCGATCTCCCACAGAAAATTCTAACACTATTCTTCTTTGATCTGAGTAGCTTTTCTGTCGACTCTGAGTGGTTTCCATTCTTTGTCGAATTTGCGTCACAACTTCAGTCATTTCTCGAATCATATCTGATCCTAGAAGTTTCCTTTCACCAATTTCGTCCCAGTGTACCGACGATCTACACTTTATACTGTACAGTGCTTCATAGGGAGCCATCCCGATTGTGGTTTGATAGCTATTGTAATAGGAGAATTCTATCAAAGGTAGATACTTACTACACTGTCCTTGAAAATCTAGAACACAAGCTCTAAGCATATCTTCTAGAGTTTGTATCGTTCGCTCTGATTGTCCATCGGCTTGAGGGTGATAAGCAGTACTAAACGATAATCGTGTCCCTAGTGCTTTCTATAGACTCCTCCAGAAATTAGATAGGAATCTAGACTCTCTATCTGAAACAATGGATAGTGGCACACCATGAAGTCTAACCACTTCCTGTATATAAAGTTGCGCGTATCGATCCATGGAATAGGTAGAACAAATAGGAATAGAATGATCAAATTTGGTAAATCTATCAATGATCACCCAAATAGCATCGTGTCCCTTGACTGTTTTGGGCAAACCTGTCACAAAATCCATGGTGATCCTTTCTCATTTCCATTCCGGAATAGGTGTAGGTTGCAATGTTCCAGCTGGCCTTTTGGGTTCTGCCTTTATTTGTTGACAGGTTAAGCATTGTTCCACGTATTGTGCGATGTCCCTTTTTATGCCTGGCCAACAGTAATGTATCTTCAAATATCTGTACATTTCAGTAGGTCCTAGATGTACAGAATATGGCGTTGAATGCGCTTCTGCTAGAACGTTCTCTCGGAGATTGTCCCTGTTGGGTACGTAAATCGTTTTTTAAATCGTAGTACGCCACTCTCAGATATTTTTAAAATTAGAAGACACTTCCGAGACAATATCTTTCTTCACTTTGGCACAGTAATCATCACCCTGTTGTTCCTGTTGAATTCGATCAAGTAGCATCGGTCGGAGTGTTAACGCATCTAACTTAGCTTCAACGAACCCTAATGATACAACCTATACGTTCATTTTCTGAAGATCCATTAACTCTGGTTTCCGAATGCGAATCGTAATTGCATTGCTTTGTATTGATTTCCGGCTCAACGCATCTGCTACAACGTTGGCTTTACCAGGATGATAGTTGATCACACAATCGTAGTACTTCACTAATTCCAACCATCGACGTTGTCGCATATTTAATTCTTTTTGTGTGAAGAAGTACTTTAAACTCTTATGATCTGTGTAGATCTCACATCGTTCCCCGTACAGGTAATGCCTCTATATTTTAAGCGCAAATACCACTGCAGCAAGCTCTAAATCATGCGTAGGGTATTTCTTTTTATAGTCTTTCAATTGTCTAGACGCATGCGCAATCACCTAACCGTTTTGCATTAATACGCATCCTAGACCATTTTTCGAAGCGTCGCTATAAACTACAAAACCTTTCGTACCTGATGGGATTGATAGAATAGGTGCTGAAGTCAATCTCTTTTTCAGTTCTTGAAAAACTTCATTCGCTTGCCTCCATCCATTTGAATGCGACACTTTTTCTGGTCAATTGTGTTAAAGGAGAAATAATCTTAGAGAACCCTTCCACAAATCGACGATAGTAGCCAGCTAAACCCAGAAAACTACGTAATTCTAAAGAATTCATAGGTTGTGGCCAATTATTGATAACTTCAACTTTACTTGGATGAATCGAGGTTCCTGTTCCGGACACAACTACTCAATCTAACCGAAATTCACATTTCTTGAATTTAGCATATAATTGCTTTTTTTAAGACCTCTAATACTATTCTCAAGTGTTCACCGTGCTCTTCTTTTGTTCTTGAGTAAATCAAGATGTCATCGATAAACACAATAACGAATTTATCTAGAAAGTCTCTAAATGCCCGATTCATTAGGTCCATGAAAGTAGCCGGGGCATTCGTTAACCCAAATGGCATCACCAAAAATTCATAGTGTCCATACTTGGTGTTGAACGTTGTCATGGATATATCATCCACTTTTATTTTCAGTTGATGGTACCTGGATCGCAGATTGATCTTCGAAAATACTATTGTACCTTGAAGTTGATCGAACAAATCATTGATTCGAGGTAATGGGTATTTATTCTTGATTGTGACTTTGTTTAATTCTCGGTAGTCGATACACAATCTCATCGTACCATCCTTCTTTCGCACGAATAGGACCGGCGCACCCCATGGCGAGAAGTTAGGTCTAATGAAGCCTTTATCTAGCGACTCCTGCAATTGTGTCTTTAGTTCTTTCAGTTCCAATGGAGCCATACGATATGGGGCTTTGGAGATTGGAGATGTTCCTGGAATTAGGTCAATAACAAACTCGGTCTTCTGGTCAGGTGGTGATCCGGGAAGATCATCCGGAAATACATCGATACTTTCTCACTATTGGAACTTCATTAAGGTTTGGTTGGTGTTGTTCGTCGATGCTCATGACACTTACTAGGTACCTTTCACACCCAGTGTTCAATAAACATTGTGCTTTTAGTGCTGATATCATTGGAAATCTAAAACATGTCGAGATTCCAACGAAGGTGAATGTATTTTCCCATTGGGGTCGAATGTCACTGTCTTTTTCTGACAATTGATTGTAGCACCATACTTCAACAACCAATCTATACCCAAAATGAAATCATAGTCGTTCATGGCTAACACAATAAGATATGCATAAAGTTCTCTATTTTCAATTCGAATAGCACAAGTTCTCAAAATTTGATTAGTTTCTTGGAATCTCCCGAAGGTATTATTATGTTGTAACCTATTTCAGCTATATTGGGTGTCCTACCCAGTCTCCTCACGTACTCAGTGGGTTCATATTAATGAGTATCTCCCGGATCAAATAATACGAATGTTGGGTTGTCAAAGCTAAGAGGTTTACCTATAACCACTGCCTGCACTGGTGATAGTAACTGCTTTGGTTGGTACATGTTATTATCATCCTATAGGATTTGGACTATTTAGGCACACATTAGCGAAATGTCCCATTATCCCTCACGTAAAACATCTCATGGTATCTATCGTGCGACTCCTGGTATGTTAAGTTTTGCACCTGGAAAAAAATAGTGTTATAGATGTCTTACTTTGATAAGCTCGTTGACGCTTAACTTGTTCCCATTGCTATTGTCCTTGACGCGGTTGAAAGTTTGATTTCTTCTGTTGAACATCAAAAACTCTCTTCTTTTGGAACCCTGTTGTATTGGAACATATTCTCTAGAGTTCGCAACGACTCTTCTACTGTTGTTGCATCTGTTGCATCTTCAAAGGTTGGTGGATTTAGCATTCAGAACCTTTCCCCACTATCTCTACTTAATATATCCTTTGTTGTAGTTGATTCATTTATTCTCTTTGTTATCCTGCAATATCATTCTGATGGATGAGTTGTTGAATTTCTTCAAATTATCGATGAATGAGCTCCGTTAGTCGATTTATTACATTATCTCGATCACCTATTGATATAGGTGTCTCCCCTCCTTGGTTTCTATCTACACCACTACTCTCACCTCCAGTTCTCACCATGACTGAAACACTGTCTTAAGGTAACCTAATAGCACATGGCCAATATAATTTCATAAAACATAAAATGCATTAGATAATAAAGTAAAACTTACTGGCAATGCCGCGCTCCACAAGTTTTGAGTTCATGTACATGGATAGTCTACAGAACCTGTAGCCGAGCTCTGATACCACTCTGTGACGCCCAACCCTATTGCTATTATTAGAAAATAATAAACAGCACAACTCGACCACAAAGCCTTTTT
This sequence comes from Rehmannia glutinosa, assembly GCA_016081115.2. Lineage (NCBI taxonomy): Eukaryota > Viridiplantae > Streptophyta > Magnoliopsida > Lamiales > Orobanchaceae > Rehmannia > Rehmannia glutinosa. The sequence continues at coordinate 66,267,115 of CM071936.1, forward strand.
AAAACGTGTAATTTTTTTTTCTTTTCCCGTGTTTAAATTTAATAACAAAGTATCAACGAAACAAACCCTATACACTGAAACAGAGATTTTATCATTTAGAAGCAAAAGGCCAGTCAACCCTATTTGTACGTAAACACGATGGCCAGTTATACAAATCCAAAACTCAAACCAGCACACTATTTATATATTTTTACAACACAGCTTAAAAAGATATAAACAGTACGAGTTCCTTCATAAACACAACATAAGCAAAATCAACATGAACCCAAAAACAAGCCCAACAGGTCGTCATCCATATCCATGATCCTCAAAACCTGACGAAGCTCCAGCATTGCCAAATAAGCTAACAGGCTCAGGTATTGTCATGCTCACCTGCAATGCATGAACTACATGAGCTAAAGCTCAACAAGTAAAAATCATGCATGTCCAAGGAATAGTGATGCTTTTCCAACATGTAATGCCAACATGTAATGCCAACATGTAAAATCCATTAATTCAAAATACTTTTCTCAAATCATTTTCTTTCATTTGGGCCCCTGACCCAACTACTATGCACCGGAAAAGAGCTCTGCACACATCAATAATCAAATGGCCAATAATATCAGTATGGATCTACGTGTGGACCATCCTCCCGCGGCCCAGCCAAGGGTCCCCTACTTGCGTCCCTTGTGTCCGCCAAGAAGTATCCCACCCGCAGGGGGCCATACATAGTACTCACGGATGGACCATCCTCCCGTGATCCACCAAGAGCCCATCTCCTATCCGGCTCTGTGTTCACCAGAAAGTATCCCACCGCTATACCTAAACATATATCATAAGCACGCCCAGCGTGCCTCGGTGCACTAGCAGTGGTCAACAAACAACCATTTTCTTCCAAAAATATTTTCGTGCATGCGAACATCCTCTTGTAATATGCATGCACATGCAAATGATGTGAATGGCATGTTCAATGGCTCACCAAGAACCATATTGCAACATCACACAAGCCAATTATGCAACATATAATATCCACGTATATTCAACAAGATACCACAGTCACATATAATACAATCAATTCAAACAATACTATGTTCATGCATTACAGTTGCAGATGGATTTTTACTTACCTGTCACCGTTGCGTATGCTATTGAAAGTTAGCTAAATGCCTTTCATCCCTAATATTAGACGTAAAACCTGTAAAAATGTGGGTATCAATCTTTATTCTCAAATTAGTATGTGTATTACACCATATTCTCATAAAGGCGTTAAGCCTTAAAATTGACTAATTAATCATTAAAATTTAAAATATACAATCTAGACCAAATTGGGTTTCTGAAAGTCTAAATTTCTCATTTGTACCTATTCTAGTATCACTTTATATGTATATGAAATCTTGTATTTAAATTTACCTAATTACAAAACAACACTTCACTGTTTTTTTTTTAAATTGTAAAATCCTATATGGTTCCTACAAAAAGAATGGCACTGTATAACACATTCAATTCAACAAAAGACCATAATCAAACGTTTACCCACAAGAAAAGGACTTTACATATACATAGCATATCTGAATTCCAATTACTAATTACAATATAAGACTTATATAATTAATTTATATAGGCATCGCCTGTATATATATTTTTCTTATTTTACTATCCAGTCTGCAAGTATAGGAAATTCTTAAAGAACAAGTTAATGAATTGGGAACGGAGGCATGCCCATTCTATAAATTTCTTAATAGTAATCTCACCACTTAATAAATTAAACAGTGTTAGAATACTAAATTGATTGCGCTTAGCAACAACCCTTACAGGTAACTCTAGTATGCATCATAACTCCTCAAAATTCAAAACTCATAAAATAGGAATTGAACAATTCTAAGTATAAAATAGAGATTACCTTCATTAGATAATTTTATTTTCAAAGAGACAATCATCCGAGAATGTTAATTGTGAGAATCATTTGGCAGTGAGCATCTTATTGTGTGGCTTGTGTTCTTAGAGTATTAACATAAGTTATATATACATACGTGTTTCGTAAGGGAGTAAGGCGGTGGATTGTAAGAGCTATCCCTTCATTTCATTGCCATGCTTATCTATATTGAAATGGGGGATAATTTAGTATATAAAAATGTAAAGCCGCCCCACTGAAAAATATATTAGTTTTATAATCTATATATATGAATATCTTAATGCTAATGGAATTGAAGGAGATTAGCTATACTAGGATTAGGATCCTATGTGTGCAGACAAGCTTATCTCATTCCCCCTAGATTTATAGGAGAGTTATTATGCATGCATATTTATATAGAAGCTTCGAAATTACACGTCATTATCCACATGTGTTCACCTTGGTCTTATCATCTAACTCTCTCCGTGTATATAATCTCTCTAATTTTACCACGCGTAACCTTCTGGTATCTAATTGTTTGACATCTTATTCCTTCTATTTCTTTGTACCCGGTCAATCAATCAGGTTAATGAATCCAAACACGGATATCGTGTAATAACTCGAAAATTTTAATTATTAAGAATTCTCTATAAAATCAGTTGCATTACCAATATAAAAAATATAAATTGCATATACACAATATGTAATGCATGAACTATATTGGCTAGTAAGTAGTGAAAGACTCGGGTATTACACAAACTCAGTTCCTCTATCAGATCTTATCTTTATAATGGTCTGACTCTTCTCATTTTGAACTCTTTTCATCAATTGAGGTAACTTCTGCAATGTTTCCTTCTTTTTGCACATGAAGATTGTCCATATATATCTTGAATAATCATCCACCACTACTAGAGTGTATTTCTTTCCACTTATGCTGGCTGGCTCAACTGGACCAAATAAGTCCATATGCAACAGATGCAATATCCTTGTTGAAGATGGACTGAACTTCTCTTTGAATGATGATTTGATTTGCTTTCCCATCTGGCATGCATCACAAACACTCCTTTTTATACACTGAGTCTGGTAGTCCTTCTACAAGATTACTCCTTGCAAGCTTGTTAATTGTCTTGAAATTCAGGTGACTCAGCTTCTTGTGCCACAACCAACTTGATTCGGCTGTACTCTTTGCTAGCAGACAAGTGCTTGGTGTGGCAGTCGACCAATCTACCACATACATGTTCATATGTCTGGATCCTTGCAACACTACTTCATTTGATTTAGTGTCTTTAATTTGGCACACTCCCATATTGAATCCAACATTATATCCCTTGTCACAGAGTTGGCTGATGCTTAACAGGTTGAAGTTGAGGCCTTCAACATATACAACATCTGTGATTTCTAATCCATTTTTCTTGATGGATCCAGTGCCTCTTATTTCCCCTGGATCTTCATTTCCTCCAAATATGACTTTTGCACCTCTAATCTCCTTGAATTTTGACAATTTTTCTTGTTCCCTGTCATGTGTCTGGAACAGCCACTATCCATGTACCAGGTTCCTTGGCACTCAGCTGTTCCCTGAACCTGCAATCAAGGAAATCAGTTTTTAGGTACCCATACTTGTCTGGGTCCTGAGGGGTTAGTGCTGTAAGATGATCCAACCAACCTATAGCCAAATGATCTGACTTTAAGAGGTTGTCATCTATCTGTGCCATAATCATAATTCACTTTGGCAAATTGCTTGGGGGCTTTAGGTTCATACAAATTGTCTCTTTTGTCGTATGCCCGTGTGTGTGTTTTTAGCAATTGCCTTCTTTGGGTAATTGTGATATTTTTTAGTGTAGTGTTTGAGTGCATATGTGTGCTGATGATAGCTCTTTTGCCTTTGGAATGACCTTTGTTGAGTTCTAGGCCTTTGCCATTTTGGTATATATTCCATAGGTCTTTGCTGATATTTCACATTATTCCAATCAGCTTGGCTTGGGTAGTTTCTACCATTCCCATCATTTGTGTTCCTTTGATAGAACTTCTGGGGATTCTGGTAGCTCTATTTATTCTTCACAGAGTACTTCCTGTTTGGAGCTTGCTGAGGCACTCTGCTGGATTTCTTCTCAGCTGTCCTCTCAAAGATACTCAATCAATTTGTTTTCCTTTTCCTTTATATCCAAGGCCAGTTTGTTTGTGATTGTGCTTTGGAGTGAATGTGGGTGCAACATTTGGTGTCTTGGGTTTTTGAGATGCTTCATTACTTGAAGATCATTTTTCCAAGATCACTCTGGGAGTTTGACTGTGCATAAAGGAATTGAATCCTATGCCTTGTAAGTCCAAGCGGCTACGATAATCTAGAGGGGGGTGAATAGATTATCTCCATCTTTTCGATTTCACCCTCTTTTTACAATCGAATGCTCAAACAAAATAATCAAGGTGCGGAATGTAAACAACACACGTCGATTTAAAGAGGTTCAACCCACCTAGGGCCTAATCCTCTACCACCCTAGTATATCCGGGATGGATTTCAAAAAGAAAAAGAATTTTATTAATTACCAAAATTAATACAAATTCAACTTACAACACCTTGAAGAGCACCACACTCTTCTTCAACACCACCTTTGGAGATTACCACAATCTCCCTTTGAAGATTACCACAATCTTCCTTCAACGGCACCTTGTGAAGATTACCACAATCTTCAACCTTGAAGAATACCAAATTCTTCAACACCTCAATAAGAAGATCACCACAATCTTCTTCACCTATCACCTAGATCATCCAAGTGTGTTCTTACCACAAGAACACTCACAAGGATATCTTGTGTTTGAATGATAACCAAAAATCAAGATTACAACTCAATAATGAATAATACAATTTGAGTGCAAAGTGTAATCAAGAATAGCCTAGACCTCAAAGATGTAAAAGTGATAAGCTAGGCAAATTTACAACAAGAATAATGACAATGAAAGACCAAGTATTTGCTTGAAGTGTATCTTGTTGTGTTGTATCTCAATTGTTGTATTGGTTGCTCCAAAACTTCCTCTATTTATAGGAGATGATTGATCAAGCATATGCTCCTCTTGGGGATTGAAAATCTACAGAAAAATACAATTAAAATCAAGAATATAGCTGTTAGAAATCAATCCCACAATTTAAGGAAATGTGTCTCATTGTCAAACGGTCATATTTTTCTTTGTCAATACACAGTAGGCGACCGGTCGCACGAAATAAGAGAAAAAGAACAGTTAGAAAAATTTCAACAGGCGGCCGACCGACCGCTTATTTTTCCTTCCGTCTCATTTTCTGTTTCTAAAAACATCTTCAGGTACGGGTTGCCCTATAGGGCGACCGGTCGACCACGAGACAGAAATGTTGTCCAATTTTTGTCGAAAATAAAACCCAAGAAATACTCCGAAAATATAGTAAAAACATTTTAAACCGATCGAGAGTATTTAGACAACATTTAGGGACCTGTTATAGAAGTAAAAACTCATTGATATAAAATCAATAAAAGTGTTGTCCATTATTAACACAAATAAACTTGAGGAAATACTCCGGAAAATATTAAAACCATTTTAAATCATTTAGGAGTATTTGGACAACCTTTAAAAACATTGTTTTGGTGATAAAATAAAATCATCAAAATTAAGATAAAAACATGTATCAAACAATCTCCCCCTTTTTGATGATTACAAACCAAAATAATTTTTACACAAACTAAGAGAGCAATTTTAGAAATGATTTTCCGGTAAAAACATTTGACCGTTTGGAAGCAACCAAAATTTCCGAAAATATTAAAGCAACCAAGTAGGGAGTAAATATTTTTCAATAATAAGCGCAAGCTCCCCCTATCAACAAGCACATCAAGAATAATGTAAAAACAATTATCCATAAGCTAAAAGCTTTAGCTTTTACAATTTGTTCAAGAGCTTATAAGCTCCCCCTGTCACAAAATATCATTAAACAATTATATAAGTCCATCAAACAACAATTGGACTAAGAACAAATCACAACTTATGGCTTTTATGAGCCATAGCTTATAGCTTTTATGACAAGCTTTTATTAGCTTCTTTGAGCTAATGAGCTAATATCCTGTTTTTCTCCCCCTTTGGAATCATCAAAAAGAATGTTAGGATGGTGAAAACATCATACAAATATATCAAAGTGCGCAAACGAGACGGTTTATCAACCATCGAGCAAATTATACATAAAGTCCAAGGAAAAAGGGAGAATTGTAACATAGGAGATCCAAAAGCTCATTAGTTAGCTAAAAACATGATTTCAAAAAGATTTTAAGACATTTTGAAGCAAGAGAATCATGTAGAAGTTGAAAGTTTCATTGCGACATTTCAACAAACACCTTGTGTGCGTGAAAAATAAAAGAGGTTGCATGTAGTCCTTGTAAAGGTTTCAAGCCAAAAATTTTCATATCATCAATCAACCTCATTCCAAAGCTCAAAAAGATCATATGCACCATATGCAACAATTTGTTCATCAAATAATAAGCTCAAAATAGATTCTCAAGGGTTCAACCCAATTGAGATAAGCTAAGAATGATCAAGGCATTACAAATGCCAAAAATTAGAGCATCCATCAAGTAATAAGTCATGCTTTCAACAATACATGTATCAAATGTCCCAACATATCCAACTAAGCATAATGAACAAAGCAATTAGAGAAGCACTTTTACCATCAAGTACTTCATACCAATTATCAAACAATGCTTTAGAGTATTTTTACCATCAAATACTCCATCAAAGTCATGATCATTCACAAGTCATTATCAACTTGCAATTTTAACCCTTTAAGAAAAACAAGCAAATATCATTAGTACAAATGAGTTTTACAAAAGTTTATCAAAATACAAAGCAATATTAATGAAAATGCTAGAAAGTAAGGGGGGACATCATTCCTCATCCGAGGAGAAGCAAGATCCGGGAATAAAATCCTTGATAAATTTCTTCAATTTGCCGATAGACTTTTGCATTTTGGAGGTCTTTTGCTCTAAAGCCTCATATCTCGTCTCATGAAAAGCCCTCATCTCATCAAATTCGGCTTGAGTATACCTCCTAGGCGGTTGAGCACCGGTATTACCCTCCGGATTGCTCGGTTCACCCTCTTCCGCCAATCTTGCGGCCTCGGCGTCATTAAAGTAGTCATTAGGATCGGGGGACTCTTGACCTCTTCCTCTAGCCATTTTGGTTGGTCGGATGTCCATATTCTTGCGCATCGTGACCATTTGGGAGATATTGTCAATGTCGAAGTCATTTTGAAATACTTCCGAGTTACACTCCGATGAAGGAAGTCCCGATTGAATAAGAAGTTTACAAATCCAATTTCCCATAACTAACTTATTATTACCTTGAGTGATGGACTCGATTAGACATTGAATAAGTATTGCACCAAAGTTAAGTGGTTCCCTCCTAGCAATCTTATACGTCAAAAAGTAATCCATGTTGCTAGGCATCTTTCCAGACTTACCACAAATGCAATATGCGACAATGACCGACAAAATACGATGCTCAAGTGTCATTGCCAACAAAGAGTACTTTGGTCATACTCCCAAATACGTCTTCACTTCTTTCATTGACACCCCCAACATTTCATCATTCCAAGTCCCACAAGAGAAATAATCCCAACCACCTTCTCTAACACGTAAAAACCGGCAAATATCATTGGGAGTCCATCTAAAATGTCGTCCCCTTATAAGTGAATTTACGGCTATAGGCTTCCTTTCAACATCATATTCGACCCACATATTGGCATAAAAGAGTTGGATAATATCATCATCATACAACACATAAGCATGTTCCCATAAATACATCCAACCTTGCTCCTCAAAAAATCCTCTAATTGTAGGACACTCATTTGTAAATGAACTAAAACGACACATTTTAGTCCGAGCAATAGACTTTCCTCCCATTCCCGAGTCCTCATAATACCATTCCGCATATTTATTGATGAAATTAAGAACATTGTGGGAATTAGGGGCTTGAGTAACAAAGGATTTTTTACCTTTCGCCCAACGGCAATTTTGGAGCGAAATTGTTCCGCGTAGCTCGGTAATTTGGGCCCGAGAGAGAATGGGATTTTGAACATCATCTCCTTCCTGAGCCACGTTTCTTTGAGCGGCTCGAATATCCCTTTGTTCGGCTTCCTCTTGCCGATTTCTTGACGAACCCTCTCCGCCCCTTCTACGCTTGGAGATGGGATTTTGACCGGTGGAATTCTTTGGGGGAGCCATATATGTAAGATTCTTGTGAAAATAAGAAGATTAGCAACAAGAATCGTGAAAGATGATGAAGAATTGAAGATTTTGAAGAAGGGGGATGAAAATTCGCTGTTAAGGGTTTTGAGGAAAATCTTGCGTCTGTTTTGAAACGAAGACAGAATGTTTAAAAGTTGTAAAAATGGCACTGGCGACCGGCCGAGGTAGGGTGCGACGGTCGACGTGCGAGCGGACCGTCGCCCTGCTTTGATCGTCCCCAGTGATTTTTCTTTTTCCCAGAGTTTTCTAAAATTCGATTTTTCACCCCAAAAGTTTTAAAACTTTGCAAAAATATAAGTTTGGACTATATCCAACAAATATGGGTTTCGGGAAAACATATAAACGATAAAATCGAGACTAAACACGTAGTGCCTTTTAAAAGAAAATATTTGCAAGATCAATTAGGGGCACTTAAGGGGTAAAAATGAAATATCTTGAAAGATATGTGCATAAGCATAATATCGAGTTTAAAGAAAAATACGAGTAGACATACCTCGATGGTTTAAGAAACTTGAAGACGTAATAGCCAATGAGTATGAAATATGTATCCTACACAATTCTTAGACAACATTTGCATAGAAAATACAAGTGTAGGCAAGTAATATGAGATATCAAAAAGAGCTTATGCTATAAGATTTCATAAGAGATAATAAGCCACATAAGTCTAATAAAATGCTCAAGAGTTTTAGAAAATCATGCAAGGTCTCTTTTAAAAATTTTGAAACTCATAAATATATAAGAGACCTATATTAAAAATAAATACTTGAAGATTCATTTTGCAATTAAGACACAATTAAAAGCATGCATAGAATTAAAAATAAAATGCATATACAAATGGGGAGATACGGTTTACCAATTACGCCGTTTCCATGGATTATGTCTTTCCCATTGTTGATGATATCTTCCCATTGAGAAGTCACTTTGTTGATGATGACTTCTTAGATTACTCCATTTCCAAGGTTGGTTACCTTCCCATTGTTGATGGTTTCTTCTTCTTTGAAAATCATCTTGTTGATGATGTCTTTGCCGTTTCCAAGGGCTATGTTCTTCCCAATTTTGATTATATCCTCTTCTTGGAAATTGGCTTTGTTGGGAATAGTTTCTTCTTCTTTGATCAAATGACACGGTCATTTGATATCTTCTTGGCGGTATGAATTTTCTTCGAACATTATTTCGCCGGGTACCTAATATGACATTATTTTGTGGTATCCTCATGTGTTTGGGTCCTTTGGGATTAGTCTTGAGACTTTTAGGTCTCCAACAATAATTAGAGCTATTTCTAGCCCGACAAGAATTAGCCGTATGACCCTTTTTGCCACAATAAAAACAAGTAATAATTCTAGGAGCATAATGACCAATATGCATAGTGACTTGATCCTTTTTCATATGATTAACAACATTAGGCTTATGATCAAGTCCTTTATCACTATTATGAATATCAACAATATTGGACATTTTATTGGTACTCAAGTTGGATTTTAATAAATCCTTTTTCATGCAATCAATATTCTCAACAAGAGTACTATTTTCTTTTTCAAGGTTTCTAACCTTGTCAAGAGTGGTGGTGTGAGCACAAGATAGTGATTCATAGGAAGTAAATAAACTATCCTTATCATTTTTCAAAATATTGAATTCCTTTTTCAAATCTTTGTATTTAACAAGTAAACTTTGGAATTCATTTTGAAGTTCATCATAATCGTTTTGCAAATCACTATAATCATTTTGAATGTCAACATCATAGGAAGTAGAGGGTTTAAGACATACCTCATTTTCTTCATTGATGCCCATAAAGCAATATTCAACTTCTTCATAATTGGAAGTTGTAAGAGGCTTGTTCCTTATATATGAACTTGTATGACCTTGAGAAGTTGATGCTTTTGTTTGACTCCTTTCATTTGCAAATACTCCATAGATGGCTTCTAATTTTTGCCATACTTCATGTGCCGACTTTATTCCGTTTAAGGAGATGATTTTCTTCTCTTCATCATTGAGCTTTTTGAAGCCTTTTGAGGTGTGTGGTGTATCTTTCGTCGGAATGGATTCTCCATTAATAACGGTGTTCCAAATGTCGAACCCGCAACCTTGTAGATAGCATTCCATTCTTTCTTTCCAAAAATTAAAATTTTTGGAATCAAATAGTGGTGGCTTGGTGGTGGAGGTGCTTGGGATAGATGAGCTTCGTTCGTAGCCGACGATCGTTTCTCTTCACTCGCGATGTGAAACGAGCTTGCCAAAGAGTTTGGCTCTGATACCACTTGTAAGTCCAAGCAGCTACGATAATCTAGAGGGGGGGTGAATAGATTATCTCCATCTTTTCGATTTCACCCTCTTTTTACAATCGAATGCTCAAACAAAATAATCAAGGTGCGGAATGTAAACAACACACATCGATTTAAAGAGGTTCAACCCACCTAGGGCCTAATCCTCTACCACCCGATATATCCGGGATGGATTTCAAAGAAAAAGAATTTTATTAATTACCAAAATTAATACAAATTCAACTTACAACACCTTGAAGAGCACCACACTCTTCTTCAACACCACCTTTGGAGATTACCACAATCTCCCTTTGAAGATTACCACAATCTTCCTTCAACGGCACCTTGTGAAGATTACCACAATCTTCAACCTTGAAGAATACCAAATTCTTCAACACCTCAATAAGAAGATCACCACAATCTTCTTCACATATCACCTAGATCATCCAAGTGTGTTCTTACCACAAGAACACTCACAAGGATATCTTGTGTTTGAATGATAACCAAAAATCAAGATTACAACTCAATAATGAATAATACAATTTGAGTGCAAAGTGTAATCAAGAATAGCCTAGACCTCAAAGATGTGAAAGTGATAAGCTAGGCAAATTTACAACAAGAATAATGACAATGAAAGACCAAGTATTTGCTTGAAGTGTATCTTGTTGTGTTGTATCTAAATTGTTGTATTGGTTGCTCCAAAACTTCCTCTATTTATAGGAGATGATTGATCAAGCATAGGCTCCTCTTGGGGATTGAAAATCTACAGAAAAATACAATTAAAATCAAGAATATAGTTGTTAGAAATCAATCCCACAATTTAAGGAAATGTGTCTTGTCAAACGGTCATATTTTTCTTTGTCAATACACACAGGCGACGGTCGCACGAGAAATAAGAGAAAAAGAACAGTTAGAAAAATTTCAACAGGCGACCGGTCGACGTAGGCTTCGACCGGTCGACCCCTGTCTCAACCGGTCCCCCTAAGTGTAAAAATGGAGAAGTTTTGTTCTGTTTCAAAATGAAACTTGCAGTCCGGCGACCGTGGCGGCGATCGGCCGACCGGACCGGCCGATGCCTGGGCAACCGGTCGACTGTCTATTTTTCCTTATGTCTCATTTTCTATTTCTAAAAACATCTTCAGTGGGTTGCCCTATGGGCGGCCACCTGGTCGACCACGAGGCAAATGTTGTCCAATTTTTGTCGAAAATAAAACCCAAGAAATACTCCGAAAATATAGTAAAAATATTTTAAACCGATCGAGAGTATTTAGACAACATTTAGGGACCTGTTATAGAAGTAAAAACTCATTGATATAAAATCAATAAAAGTGTTGTCCATTATTAACACAAATAAACTTGAGGAAATACTCCAAAAATATTAAAACCATTTTAAATCATTTAGGAGTATTTGGACAACCTTTAAAAACATTGTTTTGGTGATAAAATAAAATCATCAAAATTAAGATAAAAATATGTATCAAACATGCCTGTCTTGTCTCCACACTCTTTTTGGCTCATAATAAGGTTATCCAATGATTTAGATGCTTTAGTGAATGAAGCAATCACATTTTTGAGATCATTTTCTCTCTTTTCTATAGCAAATATCTCTATCTCTGCTTTATTAGTTTAGCATTCTCGGCCTTGACTCTTTATTCTCATCGGCTATGTGACTTAGAGTACTCGGCTCCTTAGTCACCGTGAGTTTTGACTTTTGAGTTTGGTTGTTTTCCTCATTTAATAGTGTGTGTGAGGACTTAATGTGCTCAAAGTCTTTCATCATTTTGCCTAATGAATCATAAAGATCGAGTGGGTGATGAAGTGTGTGTCACAATCACTATCACTAGAATCGAGTGAGATGAGTTATAGTGTACCTCATCTTCTTGGTCAGGTTGATCTTGTTCTTTAGCCATTAAACAGATCATTGCTTCTTCCTCAGAATCACTTGAGTAGTCATCTTCACTACTCTCTGAGTCTGTTGTATCTTTTGACTTAGTTGTCTCAGCAGTCTCTGCAGCCATCATAGCCTTTTTCTTCTCTTGTCTTCTTTCTCTGAAGACTCTTCTTTCTTCTTCGTTCTTGTATTTATTGACTACAGGATATGGACAGTCAATAGCAAAGTGTCCTGGTTGTCTATAGTTCCAACACAGGTTCTCAGCTCTTTCCGTTCTTGGGTTATCAGCTCTATGATATTCAACCTTTTGATGCTCAGCTCTCTTGGGTGGCTTGTCTTCCCTTGACTTGGAGGGAGCTGAATGTCTCCTGGAGGATTCACCCTTGTTTCTTTTATAGTTCTTGTTGAAGAACTTGTTGAATCTTTTAACAATCAAGGCAATTTCCTCCTGGTCAATGGCTTCCTTAACCTCAGCTCTTTTCCCATCCTTTACTATGAGTGCAGCTGTTTTGGGTACAGTTGTCTCCTCTTGATCTTTTCTTCTCAGCTCGAACTCGTAGGCTTTGAGGTCTGAGAATAGCTCATGATTGGATGTTGTTGTGAGGTTCATTGAATGTCTCAGGGCCATGACCTTCATTTCCCATTCAGCTGGGAGGCTTCTTAAATATTCATACACATTTTCTTCTGTGTATATTCTTTCCCAAGTGCAGATAGTTCATTGGTAATCTCAGTGAATCGAGCATCCAGCTGATCCAAGGTTTCACCTGCAAGCATTTTAAAATTTTCAAATTTTTGTACAGCAACGGACAATTTGTTTTCTTTAATTTGCTCAGATCCTTCACAAATTAAAGTTAATTTATCCCAAATTTGTTTTGCAGTTTGACAAGATTTGACTTTGTTGAACATTGCTTTGTCCAAGATTTTGAAAAGTATGTCTTTGGCCACATTGTCCAAGTTGTGTCTTCTTCTGTCCTCGTTTGTCCATTCAGTCCTTGGTTTCTCAACTAGGGTTGGTCTTGCTTCAACAGCAGCTTCCTCTCCTTCATTTCTTTGCTCTCTCAGACAACTGTGTTCACTTTCAGTATTTGTAGTGGCCCATCCTCTATCACTATCCACATTTCATCATGTAAAGCTGATAGATGAGCCTACATACGAATTTTCCAGTCATCAAATTCCTCAATAGTGAACATAGGAATGCGTGTCAAATTTGCTTCCATGATAATAACTTTGCTAAATAAAAATAGCTTTTGAAAGAGCAAGTGTTAAAAACTTCTTTGAAAGATTGGAGATCTAGTTCAGTAACCAGTGCGGAAGGCTCAATGAACCAACCGCTCTGATACCACTTGTAGGTCCCAATGGGTGTGAGTAAGGTTTAGAAGGGGGGGTTGAATAAACCTTACCAATTTTTTCGTTTTAGTCCTTTTAAATATTACAGAGTTAAATACACAGCTAAGTCCTTGAGGGACAGCTAAGTTAGTTAACCAGCAGAGTTAGCCACTCAACAGACTCGATTGAGCGGTTGATAGAATAACTCAGTTGTTTAGTCTAAACCTTAACTTGGTTGTGATGAGATTTTCAGCGGAAGACTTCACACCTTTGAATTTGGTTTAAGTTTGTTTTAACACTTGGTTTTAGCACTTTGTAAATTATCAGTTGGATAGCAAATTATCAGCAGATATAAAGTGATATGCAGAAATAAAATGATGAAATGTAAATAACACAATAATTTTTATAGAGGTTCGAAGATGGGGTAATTCTTCTACTCCTCTCTTCTCCAACTCTTGGAGGAATCCACTAAGTATTGATCAGAGTACAAAGTGGTTATCAGTCCAGATACAAGTCTTGATCACACAAATGACTTGATCCTTGGGACTCGATGCGAGATGCCTTGGTCACACAGTTGGCTTCTCATCCGACTCAGCTTCTTCACAGGGCAGCTGCCTTGCTACTTCAGCTCACTTGCTCAAGCTTCTTGGATTTGATCACGAAGCCCTCCAATAACTTGAGACTGGTTCGACCTTGAACCTTTCTACAATCCTCCTTGGAATGTAGACCCCTTTTGATTCTTCAAAGGTTTCCTATTCAACAGTTTGAAGTTGTCTTTCCTTCACAGCTTGGTTTTGGATCGATTTTCTTCGAAATTTAGGCTTGAGGATTTGCTTGAATAACTTGAGAATATATTGCAGGTTACAGTTCGAATAATTGCTTGATAGGTCGTGGTTCAGGTATGCAAGGTAACCTTTTCTCAAAGTGATTCCTCAGCCTTTTATAGTGATCTTTCAAAAATCTGCCTGTTGAAGAGATACGCTGATTTTCAAAAGTCGATTGTGTTCGTTGGCTTGTCTTGTTGCGATCCTTGATGTTGACATTTTCTCATATTAAATTAATGTTCACTTTTTTGAGTCGACACGAGGTGCGATCTTCCATTGGTTTATTCCTTTTGCACGCTTTTGGGATCGAGCACTTTAAGACATGGAAGTATTACTTATTTAAGTAAGCTTCTTGACTTACGTACGTAACGGATTCTTTTCGATTGTCTTGATTTGACTCAGTTCTCTAACTTCCCCGGTGACTTGAGTTAGTTTCCAATCAAATGATGACTCATCTATCACTTCAACTTGAGACTTGGCTTCTTGAGTTGACTTGACTAACACTTCACACAATTGTATCCCACCGATACTCCTTCGATCGAGTTCTTGACTTCTCCTCCTTGCCATACTCAAATTTGTTTCACAATGAGTCTTCATTCGATCTTTAGTTGACTTCTTGTATATCCGGTCATATAGCGACTTCACTCAGCTTATACATCCCTGACTATTACAATGCAAATTACAAGGAAAATGGGATGCCAACTTTCTAGTCTAAGTTTTACATGGCATTCATCAAAATCTAAACAATAAATTTCCCAAAATGCACCTTCCATCTGTTCTCACAATATGTAGTTGATGATAAAAAATCAATATCTCTGTATATAAATGAATGAATTAATTCTTTAACCTATACTCTTGGATTTTATAGACATTGTTTTTATTCAAAAACACATTAACAATGTCATCCTTGATAAACAATTGCTCCTTTTCCTTAGTTGAGTTGTTGAATCCTTATTTTCATGTGATCATGTAGGAAAGTAAGGAATTAGTGCAGCACAATGAGGTGCAAAAGTTTTAAAATGCTTGGTTGGACAACTTTCCAAATTTTTCGCCTGAAAGAGTTTCAAAAGGCTGTGTTCGAGAGAATTTTCCAAACACGACCGTGTTCTTTAGCATGGCCCTGCCTTGTTTGGTACGTCGGAGAACTTGGATGTGTTACACGGTCATGTTCATTTACACGGTCAATCTGTGTTTCTCTCGACAGAAGTAGAAACACACCCGTGTTTTGGAGTGCGGCTAGACCATGTTTCCTTTGACTTTTGGCCTCTTCGTGGTTTTGGAGCATGGCCGTGTTTTTCAACATACCGGGGTCGTGTTTTTCACGCCTTTTGAATCAAAGTTGACTTCATTTCTTTGTGTTCATATAAATTTGTTCTTTATCTATTAAAATCGATGTGAAACCGATAAAAATTGATCCAAGTCGTTGGCCCACATCATTTAAGAGAACCAAAGTGAATTGTTTGAAATGTATCTAAGATTTTATGAGAAAATGATTAAAATGTTTAAAAAAACTATTAAAAAGATTAAGAAAAATGGGCATTAAAAGGCACTTATCAATAGACATGACGATGTTATTCCTTATTCAAAAGGTTTTTCCAGCAAAGGCAAAAGATTTCCGAATATGGTACTCAAAATTGGATAATAGGTAAAAAAAATTAGCTTATGTCCACGTGAAAGTATTCTCATTACATCATTTTTTAAATGCACCTTCTGTCAATGAACAAATGACCTTGGTCATTTACAATCAACCCTAGTCGTTTTAAATCGATCCTGGTCATTTTTTCTTAATCTTCTATTAATAAATAAATGACCAAAGTCAATTATAAATGACTTGGGTTGTTTGTTTATTGAAAGAAGGTGCATTTTATGTATTTAGGGTTCTATTCTAAATTGTTACAGATAGAAATAAAATCTTACATTTAATTTCTCATTGCATCATTTTATTGCTTTCAAGGGTTCTAAGATGGTAAACTCATGTGTGGATATAAAAGATCCAAAAAAAACTATTTAGAGAAACTTTAATCTTTAGTGTCTGGCTTGAGAATATTCAAGTTGATTGTACAATGTACTTGTTATGGATGAGGCAAAGCAAGTAGCCAGTGTCTTTTGGCCAGTTTAAAACAGTCTATATCAACTAAATGTTCCATCAAATGTGTGGATTTGAAAGAGATGATGATACTCACTACTAGGATAATGTATGTGGAAGGCAAGGTCTAGAAAGGTGTCACTCATCTTTACCATCCCGTGTTCGAGGTAAGACATTGATTTACTTATTAGGCAGACTTCAAAGCATACATGTTAAATGTTTATCATTCCAATAAAGGTTGCCTCACATAGGAATGTCTTCAAACATTTTTGAGCAAAGATGTAACATTAATCCCGAAGCTCGCAAAGACTACTGGGATTGATGTAAAAGATTAACTTACCATTGTCTTTAAAGCTAAAATTCCTCATGATTTATTTGCTTAGTATTGTTTTGTCTTTTGATAGAGGTAATTGTGAGATGTTTAATCAAATTCATTGAGTTCTTGAGTATAAAATGGTTTGTAAAAGATGTGGTCTAAGATCACATTCAAATGTGGAGGGAGAAATTGGTTGTGGATATCTATCATGGAAACTGTGATCCTATATTAGTCTAAAAACTATTTTTTGTGCATATTTGTGTAAGTGCTAAATAGTACAGTGTATATTTTAGGATGCACATGTATAAATTGAATTTATAGGTGAAAAACTAACATGCAAAATATCCGAAAATGACCACATCGAGTACAAATGACCCTGGTCATTCACAATCGACTCTAATCGTTTTTTTATCTCTTTCTTTTATCATTCCTTTCTTTAATAATTTTAACATATGTTTAAGTGTAATTTGAATACATTAATGAAGTATTTATCCTAATTACTTACTTAAGTGCATTGTAGTACATGAATCCGAATTAATAGCATATAAAATATCCAAAAATGACCTTGGTTGTTTATTATTATTCATAATTGTTGAATTTTATAAAATAGTACACAAATTAGTTGGATTAAATACATATTCAACAAAAAGTTAAATTTAACAAAATAGTACATTAATTACAAAACCACTAACTAATCTTGTGATTATTTGTCAACCATTGGTCTTTGGTCTCGACATGTTATTTAGTTATGCCTTTTGCCCCCACCTACGGTATTTAATTCTATTAGCAAACTCCCCGGTAGAAGGTAAAAAAACAATTTTTATCACTCTAAAAAATTGAGCTATCAAAATAGGCTATACCCATCGAGCTAACCCTCCCCGCCCTTCCCACCAAAGGTATGGGCTAGTTGAGAGTTTAGTGGTTGCTAGAAAGCGGGCCTAAACGAGCTAGCACCTAAAAATAAATAAATAAATAAAAACCAAAATAAAATAAGTAATCTAATTAATTCCTCTTTATTTTATGTTCTAAACGCAATCCTACTTTTTTCGTCTACTTATTTTGTCCAAGTAGTATTTCTCATTTTCCTAAAAAAAAGTAGTATTATCATTGTTTTAATATTTTATTACACACATCGATACATAGTTGAGGCACTACCAGAGTTTTTGTTTCTTAGTATCACAACTAATTTGAGAAACAAATACATGATGAAGTAACCTTAGAAGTGTAACACTTTTTGGGACGACACGAGCTTTATCTTTGAGGTACTTTGTATCACATAGTTAATGATCTGTAGCAATGGATAATTAGATCGTTGATTATTCACTACAAGAAAATTACTAAACAACACCCCCTAAAAGACAACATTTGTTTGCTAAATTGTTGTCTTTTGAAGTATTAACAATGGTGTTTCACAAAATTGTTGTCTATTAGCGCACTTGTCAAAACACTTTTTTGGGCCTAAGATAACAACTTCTTGAATTGTTGTCTACTAGCGCAATTTTGTTTTAAAACAACAATAGTTTTTTAGGGCTTAAGACAACAACTTCTTGAATCATTTTCTATTGCACAGAATGTTGTTGGCTGAAAAAATAATAATAATTGTGTGGCAAACAACTTTTTTCATAATTGAGTTGACCAAAAACTATGAGTTTTCAATTCCAAAAACAAATAGTCTTGACCGATAGCTAGAGTAGGCAATATTTTTGCCTTTTCAATGCTAGGAAAAAATTGAGAATGAAATTTCCAATTGCAAATAAGATGGCCGAAAATTGCTTTTCACTTGGAACAACAACAAAAGAGAATGTTTTAATTGCAAAAGGGACGCCGAAAATCATCATCAATATGTGGGGTTTAGTCTCCTTTTTATAGCTTTTTTGTTCAATCATTTTCCCAATCCAAGTCAGTCCCTATCTTATCCAGAATTCATAAATTTAGACAAACTCTAACTTTGTTTGATAATTATCCAATATAATTATCAACTTAATAAATCAATATCATAAATATCTTCTATTTATTTAATTCCAAGTATATTCAAAATTATGGAATATCATGTATTCCTGGAATTAACAGATGTTAATAAAATAGCCCAAATCTTATGAAAAACTATTTTTACATAAACCCTTAAGAACTTAAAAATATTATTTATAACATGTTTACTCTAGAAAGGCGAATCTACAGGTTCTGAATACCATTCCACCAATTATGAACCGAATGATAACTTGATTCCAGAGAATGAGATTGAAGAGATTTAAGGAGGTGATGTCCACTTCGAACATAATAAATGATGTTTTTATTGAAGTACCAAATTCTATGCTCCAAAGTAGAAAGATCTCCCAAGGGAATCAAGAGAAGTCTTTACGCATCGATTGGCCAAAAAACCTGGGAAATCAGATTGAAATTCAACTGTCCATGCATATAAATGAAATCTTATACTTTGGAAATGCCGAGAACGGGAGGAGAGAAAACCTTAAAGCTCTGATTACATGGGCTCCAATAATCAGAGAAAATATTGATGCCATTACCGCATCCCACTCACCAACAAATACCCAACCTAAGAGCATCTCTTCCCACAAGAGGCTTTTCCAATGAAATGATGATCCATATTTATTAGAGGCGTCCAAAATATCACGCTAGAGAAATATTTAGATTTTAGAACTTTAGCCACAATTGAGTTGGGATGATCTAGGATTCACCAAACTTGTTTGCCACCATCGCTTGATTGAAAATTATAAATTCGCTTGATTGAATAATTAAAATGCATAATATATGAGAAAAAAATATTTTTAATTTGTTTTTTCGCATTTTGGGTTGATCGACATGCGTAGCTCGTGACCCGTGGTGGGTGGGTTGGACCAGGATATTCGCCCCGTCCTATTTCATTCTATCCCATACTATGGTGGGCTTTATTAGCCCACGGACTGGCCCGACTGGCGGGGTCCATTTTCACAGGTCTATTAAAATATTGGGATAAGGATATAATTACCCTACTTTTTCCTAAAAATCCTTGAAGATATGCTTCCCTCTCCCTTTTTCACAACATATATGTCCCCCTATTTTCTTGATAGCAGATTCACTCCCTCTGTTTTCTTCACATCAGGCACGCTCCAACTTATAAGCTTCAACATAGATCTCAAAAAACATCAACAAAAGAGAAAATCCCATAACAACAAGAAGAAAACAAACTCAATAACAACCATAAGAAAAAAAAAAGAGGAAGAAAAACGAAACAAAATCATAACAAATAAGAAGAAGAAGAAGAAGAAGAAGAAGAACGAACGAACTAGTTGCAGAAAATCGTAGCAGAAAAACCAAAAAAAACAAAAATATTCAAGATAAGCAACAACTTTTGATTTGAAACACATTGAAAATGTTGGTTATAGCTAAAATCTGGTCATATAATTAATTGTTTCAACTAATTGTTTCAAAAAAAATTCGAACATATTTCCACCATGTTTCACTAATACACCTTTGTTGCCTCATTTATTAATTTCTAAAGTTGTTTCAAACATGTATCGAACATGTTTCAAGATTGTTTCATAATTATTTCTTACCCATTTCAGCACTGTTATACATGGAACCTTAGTACTAAATTAGTGAACCCCATATTTCTTTTATGTTTATCATACTTCTTTTATTTTTCTAAACCCTAAATAATTAATTACTAAATCAAATATATCATATTTCTAAATCCACAACATTATAGTAACATTTGAACTTCTTTCTCAAATAATAAAATAAAACAACACACCAATATGTTGCAAAGGAAGAAAAAGCAGTAAGAACATATAAGCAAGAACGGAAAAACAACCACATACATCACATTGTAACTATAACCATACTTGAATTTCTTCCTCAAATAATAAGACAAAATATCAATACGTTGCAAAAGAAAAAAACAATAAGAACACATAAATAAAAATTGGAAAAATAGCAGACGTAAAAGAAAAAAAAGACTTATAGAAGAAGTAAAAAACTCATCAAGATAGTATAGGCTGTGAAACCACGATTGAACTAAAATACATATTAGAAAAAAGTAAAATCACAAATAAATCACAAATTAAAACATGTGTATATATATTGTTTCACAACTGTTTTTAACTTGTTTCAGAATTATTTCTAATTGTTCCATAACAAAATAGAAAGAGAAAATAGAAAAGCATAACAAAAGTAAAAAATTATCATCGGGTGTATGGAAGTCAAAAGAAGCAAACAAAAACTATTTTCCCCAAAAGTGGATATTTTTTGGAATTTTCTCTAAAAATATTTAGTAATAATTGATAGTACCATGCCAAGCCTGTCCAATTAATCAACCTCGTCCCTGCCGAGTGTCGTGAACCATCCAAAGATCACGATCCCAATTCCCATAGAGGCAACCGGATTGAAAGTAAAAGGGGAAATTACTTCTGTCTCTCCCGAACATATGTATTTGCATAATACATGATGAATTCCCAAATGGGTGGCGCTATTGGCACCCCCAAATTTGATGAGTACACCCACCTTATAAGTTCACCCACCCCCACTTTTTCAAATATGACCCAATTGATGAGTTCACCCCCCTTTTTTCCAATTTTACCCTTAGTCTTATTTTCCCCCAAAATACACCCTCCAACCTCTCACCTCCCCCACTTTCTCAATTTGAAATAAAAATACACCCACCCTCGCAAACTGTTCTATTCCTAATCGACGGCAATGGTGAATAAAATCCAAACATACCGGAGAAGAATGATGATTCTTCCCGTTGATGATGACGACTTCGTCGATGGTGCACCACCATCCACAATAGGCCGAGATGAGACACCAGCACCGGCACCAGCACCGGCTCGCGAAGAAAATGACGAGGTATTGTTATAACTCAATTTTTCCTTAAAATAACTTGCATTTTTGTAGTTTGAGTGTGATATGTAGTTGTATGGGTATGGGTTTGAGATGGGTATAGTTATGGCGCCATTTGGACTGTAAAATTTGAAATATAGAACTTTGAAGAAGACGAAATGGCACGGTCGATGAAGCCCTGGGTGGCACGATCGATTGCATCGCGATCGTGCCACTTAGGCGTGCTTACGTCGTCGTGCGAGCGTGCTTATTCATCGTCACCATCGAGCGTGCCATGGCTTATTCCGATCGTGCCACCATCGCGCGTTGTTGGCACGATGGCTTATTCATCGATCGTGCCACCATCGTGCCTTGTTGGCACGATGGCTTTACTCTTGCACGGTCGATGAATAAGCATCGTGCCATAGTAGTACTGCAATTTTTTAGAGTTCTCTATGTGATTTGCTGATAGTGGTTGATTGCTAATTTTGATTTTTTACTATTTTTCACAGTGGGCGGAAGAGGCTGAACTTTATGGCAATAAAGCCGAAGATCAATTTGTATAGCAGGTTGTCGATTCTTGACGACTTAGAAATCAAGTTGCATGATTGCGGGGATTTTGTGTATGAAGAGTTTCAGAAGTCCTGTTTTGGTTTTGTATTGCGGATGGACAACCGTGCGGTTAGTTGTAATGCCGCCCTTCATGCCGTTATTGCGAAGGAGGTTGTTAAGAAAGGTGCAAGGGATAAATTTTGGTTTTGGATTGGAAACCGTTTGATTCGGTTCTCCAAATATGAGTACGCTTTAATTACTGGGCTATCCTTTGCCCCCACCACATTTAATCCGAACACCAACCACGTGCCGCCTCCCAATGGGTTGTATGATAGACACTACCGTGGTGTTAAGGTGTCGATGGAGGATCTACTCTTGCATTTTGCAGGCGGTGCATTCCGTGATGATCCTTCTGATGAGTTGAAGGTGGCGAAGTTGTTGGTTGCACATTATTTGCTATTCGCATGGGATCCAAGGTCCACAGTCATTGAGGATTTGTGGTGGACTTTAGTTGATGACGTTGATCAGTGGGAGTCTTTCTCTTGGGAAGTACTCGTTCGTTTTTATGCCACTACCTTTCATTTGTTACCCACCGAGCCCAAGAGTACTTTCCGTATTTACGGATTTGTTTGGGCTTTCTTGGTAAGTGATATTAATGTAATTTACATCTTATAATTTACATTTAGTACAAACATACATCTTATAATTTAACTATTTTTATTGTTCTTCTTAGATATGGGCGTACGAGGCCATACCCAATCTGGGGGATTCATGTGGGGTTCCAGCCTCAGACATTGCTATTCCACGCTACACACGCTGGAAGTTTCCGAAGTCCTCCGTGAATCTGCATGGCTTTCTTGACCGTCAGGTACAAAATGTAATTTGCATTTTTCAAATTTTAACTTATGGTAATAATTAAGTAATTACTGATTTTGATCTTGCAATTTTGTAGATTGATACGCACCGGACCTTGACTACGAGGGACAATGAGCTTCCTTATTTATTGCATGTCAATCTCGAGCTCCGATCCGGTGTTGTTTATGTTCATCGGGGTAACCCGATCGGGAAGAAGAAGCCCACAAAGCGTCGACGCACCACACATGAGTCGGCTTCATTGGTGGATGATGATGATAGCCTTGATGCCGATCCACATATTGAGATGGGTGATTATGATCATCCAGCCCCCGAGGGCGTTGTTCCAGATGTTCCTCCACACACCTCCACACCCTCTCTAGCTGCGCGATCGAGTCTTTATTAGAAGAATTGGTGTGGCGCGGTGGAGGCCATTGTGCCGACTTTGGTTAAGCGTGCCATTGAGGCCTTGGTCCAACGCGTTTATTACGGCGGGAGGTCGAGGCGTTGGTTCGGTTTGGTTCGGATGCGATGCAGGAGGTTCTGCGGTGCGGCGGAGGTTCCACCTTCGTGCGCGCGGATCGTGCGGTTTGGTCCGAGAAGCACGTATACGCTGCTATGGTACCGCCTTATCGTCGTGTGGAAGGAGGTCGAGTGTCTTGATTGATCCCGCCATTCAACGTCGGATATCTCTGCTCAGTGCGCATTTATTTGTTTTTCTGTTAAACATTTAGAATAGAATATCTTTTGAATTATGTTATTTAATGAAGTTTCCTTCATTGTGCAGATTCTATTCCCCCACGCGGCGGTGGGTGAGCGGTCTCCCCGGGTGGGCGGCGGACTACTTCTCCTCCACCGCCGGTGCCGCAGGGGGCTTCGTTGGATCTGTCCCCTACAGATGTACGGACACCGATTGGGATTGGTGCATCGGTTGTGGGTTCATCTGGAGGGGATGATATGTCCGTTCGTGTTGTGAGAGCACGACTGTCGTCTAGGTACCTTCATAGCCCTTTCACGGCAAACGAGCGTCGTAAGGAGGATGCCACACATGCTGAGTACATGCGGTTCTTAGATAGCGATGAGACGTAAGTTAAATCAATATATGAATTCAAATACACTATTGTTGTTTTGTGATTTTAACACGAGTTTTCTGTCTCAGCCGCAATGTTGGATACGCGTTTTGCACATTTGGCAGTAGTTTCTTTAAGGATATCGAGTCGCCGACCAGTGATTTGGAAGTTGTGGTAACACAATGTTAATGTTTTTTTTCTTTCATTTCCAGGGTGTTATTTGTTCATGTTCATTGACAATTGATCTTATTGTTTGCTTGTTACAGCAAATTGATGCCTACCTAGCTGTACTACATTGCCAGCCTGAGTTGGCTGGTGTAGTGGTCCATCCCCAAGTGCGAGGTCGTATGGGATTGGTTGACACACAGTTCATTGTAAGTTTCATGTATTTCTTAGATAAATAGTCCATAATGTGTCATTTATTTTGTTTCGGTACATTCGTGTTTTTACTAACAAATATGTTTTCATTATACAGCTTGATCTAGGCAAAGTATGGACCGATCTACATGGAAAGGACCCACCGGGTGGAGAGTTTGACGGGACCGTGCCAGAGGTCATACCAGATGACCTTCTGGCGCCGTTGGTGGAGTACGTCCATGGTGAACGACCTCTTTGGGGTGGGGTGCCTCCATGGAGTTCGTTGGACCACGTAAGAACTATCTCTTTTCGGTATAAATTAATTAACTAATTATTGTTTTGTTCATACTCCCTAATTTCTAATCGATTTTTTGCAGGTTGTTTTTATCCACAACATTGGCAGTCATTAGATTGTTGTGAGGCTATTGCACGATTTGGATTTATGACTCCAACATCCACAAGCTACCGCTTGAGGTTAGACTTGACCGGGCGCGGCTCTCTATCCGTTTGCACGTATTATTCCGGTTTTGCTACGGCAAACCGGTTTCTACCAAGAGCGTCCGGAGTTGACACCTCAAGAGAATACTTGGACTGTCAAGGTTGTTGGTCCATCAAAGAATTACGAACAACATGATAGTCATAGTTGTGGACCGTTTGCGTTGAGGAGGGTGGAGAGTTTTCTTATAAATGTATTTGACCCGGTGCTTAACACAGAGGAGTATATAAAAACAACCTATCATCGGCATGTAGCATTTACGGTGTATAAATTTAGCACTGATGCATCGACTTGGACCCCTCCCCCATGATTATATTGTGTAGATTGTGGGTATTTAGTTGGAATTGTGTATATTGTGGTTATTTAGTTGGAATTGTATATATTTTGTATATTTAGTTTTTATATAATATGTTTTGGTTTAACTTGAATAACTAGGTATGATTTGGGAATGATATGGATGAATTGGTTGTTGATTAACTCTCTGGTATAACTTGAATTGTTTGTGATTCTGCTGTCAATGTGGCACGATGGCACGATCTCCATATCATTGATCATGCCATACATGAGGCACGATGACACGCGATCGCCATTTTTTCGATCGATCGTGCACGTGTTTGTAATCTTTGCAATCTTCATAGTTGGGTGGTTGTGCGCTATGTTTGTAATCTTTGCCTGTGTTGTGGTTGGTAATGTACTCTGTTAGGTTGTAATGTACTATGAAGGTTGGTAATGTACTATGGAGGATTGTGATGTAATAATAAAGTTGTTATGAAACGTTTTCAACGTGACAGTATAATAATAGATCAACGCATGTGGCACGATCATTGCATTTACGACTGTGCCACTATCGTGCCTTTATAGACACGATAACAGTGTGTGACCGTGTCACTATCGTGTCTAAAAAGGCACGATCGTAGTATGCGACCGTGCCACCATCGTGTCTATGTAGGCACGATCATAGTATGTGATTGTGCCACCATCGTGCCATTTGACAGTCAACTTAACAAAATCCCTGTAAAAAATGTGCCACCTTAAAACAAGCATTTCCGACAGCAATCACACCAATTAAAAACACATGCATTTCAAACAAAGTTCTTTAACTTATCCAATACATAACAAACAAATAATTCTAACCTAAGTTTATAGTCTCCGTACTACGGACAATGGATCATTTCCTACACTTCCACTATGCAATTCAAGTTGTTTAGTATACAAATTCTTCCAATTTGCCGCACATTCATGGCGATAATTATTCCATGTTGCGACCACGGGAGGCAATGGGTGACCGCCACTCAAGAAAACCTACAAATGAAAAAAAATACATGTCAACAATGAGTACACATAATATTTACTCAATTTTTTAGTTACCTCTATAAAATGGTTATTGTTCACAAATCCAACACAAATTAGCTTGAGCAATTGGCGCTTACATTCGTAATGGTAGATATGTGAGGGACATTCACCGATCCAAACACACAAACGCAAAATTGTAAGCCGACGCAACCAAGTGACCCATCTCGGGTAAACAAAACCAATGTTTCTTATCGCCGTTTCTCGTTATAGTAGTTGAGACGAGACAAGATTTTGTCAACACTACCATGTTTGACGAATACATGATTATACAACCCTTGGTTTTTGTTCAACTCATGACATAGGTCTCCTCGAACCCGACCCCATGAATATTCACCGTATCCAAGTAGTCTCTCACTGCGGCGAAAACCCATAATGACCATCGCTCACAACATCCTTAGTACCAATAATATGTTGATGTAAACGAGTTGGAAGTTGCTCCATAAAACCACTAATGGTCACTTTCTGGTCCTTTTGACGCACAACCTATTGAAACACAACATGAAGAACAATGGGACATTATCAACAAATATGTCATGTGTACATGCACAAATAAAAGAGACGATATTTACCGGTAGCTTTTGCCTCGGCATCGGAGAGAACATAGGTTGATTCGATGGACCAACATTAAAGATTACTTCTTCACATGGTGAACAACTATCTTTAATAGACTCGACATATTCGATGGATCACGTTTGGTTGATTTGGATTGTTTAACCTTTACGAACTTAGGACGACCACGTGTGCGAAGCTGTACTTCAGGCTCAATTAGTGAGGTTGTTCTTAGATTCGTAATCTCCATAATTCTTTTCAAAATTAATAACCTCTCGATTCGGTGCTTGTTCAAATTTGGTGAAAAGATCACCAAACACTTGAGTCCATCGAGACCCATTTCGGCCCAACTCGGCCGTCTTTGCTAGTCGGTAATATATCTAATTTTCGCCAAAATGAAGCCACTTGATCAAGTGGAATTGGCTTATCCAAACTCACATATTCAAAAAGTTCATGAGCACATGGGAGTCCGCACGTCTTTCTCAATACACAACCACACAACAAAGGGTCTACGCTACCCTCAGCTACACGATGCATTTCAGTATAGATCAAATTCAATGAATGTATAGACACCATACCTCATAGTGACATGAATACAATCGATTTGTATTTATGTAAGACTACATTTCTGCTCTTCTCAAAAGAAGAGCAAATTGCATTGTGTGATGTCTCGAGGAGGGTGTGAATCTGTTCCCAACATGTCTCGAAATTACCCTGACTAGACGCAAGCTGTCTTTTCAATGCTGCATGGTGACTCTCCGCCCTATAATGATTTTTCAAACAATATTATATTAATTTTTAGGATTGTATATGATATAACATAAACGCAATGATGAGCACAATAAAGTGAATTACCTATTTGTTGTGGTGTTGTCGAAATGCATGACATTATTCGTCCAAGCGGACAAAATCTTTCTTTATACGGCCCCATCCATTGCTCCATTACATATTGTACGGCTAATTTGGATAATCACAAAATTCTGACTGCAATCTCCTAATTAAGTCATAAAATGATTGCTCAGAATCTGCGATGACCAATAAATTACAATAGAGGTTAAAAGATTCCCACTTCTCTTTTGTGGCCAATATTTTTTTGCAGTTTGCCAAAATGTTCCTACTAATGTGCCACCGACAGAGAAAATGTCTCGAAGTGGGAAATGTCGTCTCTATTGCATTCATTAGAGCTAATTCTCTATCGCAATAATCACATTTGGCGGGGAAGATGGGTCCATCAATGATTTTAAGATCGAGCAAGCCCATATGTAATTATCTTCCGTACTCCATATAAGCAATCGCAATACAAAATGTCATATGTATCGATGTCACACCAACAATTTCCAACAAAGGTAACTTGTACCTATTAGTTTTGTATGTGCAATCCATAAAAATGACACTCGGAAAAGCACGCAACAACTCAACGCTTGTAGGGTGAGCAAAGAATATATCCTTCACGGTGTTACTCGTCTCGCAACGTCTATGATGATAGAAATATCCATGCTCCTTCAATTTATGCATAAGTTGTTGCATTTGAGATCGACCATCATGCTCGACAACTCTATTCTTCATACGGGCATTGTAGATAGTTCGTATAGTGGACTTATTATCTTGAAACTTATTTTGTAGGCCAAACAAAATGTCCTTCGGCCGAGTATTGCCATGTGACATATCCAACACATATTCTTCCTCACTTCTTGATAATCGACCGGCATAAGAGTGACCCTCCAAATATTGTGCAATTGGATGATTATGCACACCACATTCAACATTTAGTGACCATTCTCCTTCAATTGTTACTTGCCGACCCCTCAAACGAAATGGGCAACCACATTTCTTAGTTCCAGATTCTCTCTTAGAGACTTTTTTTTCAAATTTCTTAGCATCATTTTGTTCGACATCTCTAGTCTTTTTTGAATCACGGTAATGCCCACTACGTTCACAAGACAAAAATATCCGAGGTCTTTTCTTTCCTTGACCACTGTCCGACCTACTTATTACAATTACCATGCCGTGCTCATGTCCTCTCTCACGCACCCAATCAAATAATTTATCCCGAGAAACAAATAACTCATACGTCGTGAATACGTGTGTGTAATCGGTAACAACACCAAGCTCTTCAACATTCTCATCATTCTTGGGAGGACAAACAACACTATTTTCCGTAGAACAACGAGGCCATACTATTAAAACAAAATCAACAAGACCAAAAAACAAATCATCAAAAATGGCACGATCATGACCATGATCGTTCCACCTGATTGTGTCACATGGCAATATGGCACGATATGGCATGATCATAACATGTGATCATGCCATATTGCCATGTGGCACGATCGACGTGATGATCGTGCCATCTTTGATGATCGTGCCAATCGGCGAAAACAATGGTGCGGCGAAATATCGAGCGGTAAAAGTGGATAAATTACATAATTTTGGTGATAACCAAGAAGATACTTACAATATTTGGAGGAATCAAATCTTTGTTGTCCATTTAAGTTGTTGTGTTGGTGTCGAAAAAACTAGGGTTTATAAGAACAAGGTTTAAGCTTTTCTCAAGAAAGAAGAATAAGAAGAAGAATAAGAAGAAGAAGAATGTAGCTGAAGGATGTGGGTGGGTGTGTTTTAGTAGATTTAATTGTAATGAATGATGTGGTGTATTTAGAATTTGGCTTTTTAGTAAGGGTATTATAGTCTTTTTAGTAAGAGTATTTTAATTTTAGAAAGTGAGTGTCTTAATTAAATTTGGGGGTCTGCAAATAAGCCCCCTTCCAAAATAGACAAAATACTACTCTTATTTTGGAGTATCTATTGGAAAATCATCACTTTGATTTACCAAATCAACACATATTGAATGTCATATGGGCATAAACTCTGCTTCTTCTCCCCCATTCTCTTTCAAAACTTCTTTATTGGGTCTATCTTTTTGGATCATTTTTTATCTCTGTTTTTGCTTTCAGCTCGATTAACACGTATTCTTTATTGCGAGGTTGTCCGGATTCCCATTGGGTTTTGAAGGTTCGTGTTTTTCAAAGCAATATGGATTAGGGTTCTTAGTTTTATTTGTGTACTTATGTGAAAATGATGAGCGAGTTAGAATTAATTATTCACTGATAAATTGGTGATTTGTCAGTGAAAGTGCTTGAATTAGGATGTTAAGGCGATAACGATGAATCAAGGAGAAAGCACCGACACTATTACTTCCATTGAGGTAATTGCTTTATTCGATTTTGTGGACTGATTTTTGTTGATGAACTTTTGCGAAACAGGTGTTGTCACTTTTGTCTGTTGGTGAATTTTAACCTTGATTCCGGATGCTATATAGTAGCACATAATTTTCCTCGAAATTCCGGATATTGTGTTTGTTTTTCTCCTTCCCTGCGGGAAAAGAAGTACAAATCTTGTGAGCGGTCATAAGCAGCTGATTTTTGGTGGTATAAATTTGATGTGGTCTGTAAAGATTGATAATTATAAACTGGAAACTGTTCAAGAGGCTTATACGTTGCCATCAGGATATCATTTTAGGTTAGTTTTAGGGTTTCTAAAAAACATGGGACTTTTGGCAAGTGGAGATAAATCTTAACCATGGATGTCTGAATTACTCTATAAGCTTTATCTTCATTTAATTTTTTCAAATTTTCTATTTTCACTGGCCAAATATTTGACAACACGAAAACCATTTTTCAACTCTTTGACAACATGAATCATATGGAATTGTTGATCTTGTAGCAGTTGAATGAGGAGATTTTGTGCAGATCTGTGATTTGACATGTTATTGCTTAGTTTGAAGAATTATACCATAATTATGTTAAATTCTGCCTATATTGACAGTCTTGGTTGATATCGACGCTGTCATTTCAAATTGTGATCTCCACACATTTACTGAATTTAGGGAAAAACTTGAATGGCAAGAAAGCTCAAAGTTGGAAATTTCCTTTGTCTTCATTTTCTTATTTTTGGACTAGAACTATAAGAAATTCAACATGCTTTTCGAAATTGCTCATTAACCACACAGTTAATCAAGGTGTTACCTCATGGATATCGGAAGTGATTAACTCTTTCCTTATCAACAGGAGAAAAACAAATAATGCAAGGTCATGTTTGGTTTCTATGTTTCCCTGTTATCCCTTCTTACGTTTGTACATTTAGTTGTTATGTGCCCAAGTTTGATATCTAATATTGAAGTTATTGGTTCCTTTAAATGATTTATTTCTCCCTCTCAATTATCAGAAGCATCAGATAAACGATTCACAACAAGTTCATGGCTCATCTTATTTTTCTCCTAACTGTGCTGTGGCATCATGGAACACACAAGGGGAGAATCATAGCTTGAGGGAGAATGGAGTTCTTTCTAATTCTGGCTACAATCATGATCAGCTAGTGGAGCCAACCTTGAAAAATGTTCAAGATGGAATGAGTTCAGCTCCTGTTGTCTCTACATCAAGTTCAATACCTGCAAATGTGGCACAAGGTTATGGTGGTTATGCTGCTTATCCAAACACTGATCCCTATGGATATAGCAGCACGGGTTATGCAGCTTACTACAATCAGTATCAACCGCAACCCAGTCAATATCAACAGCAACCCAGTCAGTATCAACCACAATCCAATCAGTATCAGCAGCAATCTGATCAGTATCAGCAGCAAACTAATCAGTCTTACCCTCATCATGTAGGAGCTTATCAAAATACAGGTGCTCCTTATCAGCCTCTTTCCTCAATTCAAAATACAGGGTCTTATGCTGGGCCCGCAAGTTACTCAAACACTTATTACAATCCTGGTGATTATCAGACATCTGGAAGTTACACAAGTGGCAACTATGGTACCCAGACCAACTTGTGGGATGGAGGGCAATATGCAACATACAGTTCTCACCAGTATCAAAACTACACCCAGGACTCCAATTCAGCCTATAGTTCAACCACTGCTGTTGCCACTCCACAATATCAGCAACCTTATAAGCAGTGGGAGGATTACTACAATCAAACTCAAACGGAAGTCAGCTGTGCTCCTGGGACCGAGAATATATCTGTCTCTGTTGCATATAGTTTGAATAGTTCTGTTCCTAGTGGAAGCACTGCGTATACAGCTCCAAGCAACCAGATGCCTACAGCTTACACACCTTTGTGGAGGCCAGAATCTAGTTCCTCTGAAATGACTTCAATGCAGGTTTGGTGGTCTTAAGTTCTTATCGATACCATTCAGTTAGATAGAAGTCTCTATCTTGGTACCACAAAATTCAATAGCCTTCGATGATTGTAAACATATGGGACCAAAAATTGTCTATTAATAAAAAACATCTATATGAGTGTGAGAAATAATAGTTAGGACGAATTGTAGTATAAGAGAAGCTGAACAGTGGGCATGTTCATGAGTTTGCTCAAGTCTCAGCTATTGAAATATAAATCGCTGGAGAATTTATCTATGTGGTTTGGGCTCGTAGACAAAGGTGTCCAGATGTATCTATAAGAAAAGGTGATCAAGACTAACAATGGAGAGATAAATGCACCTAATTGCATGGAACATGTGAGAAGTATTATATAAGGCTTTTTTCAAGTGAAGTTACTAACTTGTATACATGTATAAATTTCTCAAGGAGCCTTAGAATAATTCAAGATAATGTCCACAAAACCTCTTAATCAAATTTAATAATATATTCTTGTCCATCAGTTCAACACAGAGTTCTTAGAGTAGGAAAAAAATGATGCTATTGGGTTTCATCGTGGTTTCTCAAAACTCTCTCTGCCCATCTGAATCAATATTACATTAACCTGCAAAGGATGTAGGAGGAATTTTTGTTGCATTTCAATGAGCACTGGGTGTGCCTAAACTTAGAAAGAACATCGGTAGGATGCACAGAATTTCTGAACAATGTCACAAACTTGCATGACATTGTTCAGACACACTGTGGTTTTTGAGGCATTCTTTGAGTTGTAGTTCATCTGTCAGTCCTTAGTGCCTTTATGATGCTTTATATTACTCCTTTGTCTCATTATAACATTAGAAACACATATGAACAATAATTGCTTTCTTTCTGTCCATGCATCTTAATATGATCATTGTGAATTTTCTGTTAGAAAGCAGTGTCTACAAACTTGCATGACACTCTTGTAAAATTTTTGCATGCTAAGCCCTACTAGATGAACAATTCCACAGTTTCCACTTTTTCTGGACAAAAGTTCTCATAAACCTTAATGACATAGGGAGGATGGCCAATTAAGAATAAAATCACAGTGCTTTGCGTGCAGATATAGCTACAGAGTATGATGGTGTATTTTTGGGCTCTACCAGTGGCTCTATTATCTTTAAAGTTCATATTGTTCCTCGACGAATCTTCTGTTCGCATAAAATGAAAATAGAATATATGGCCAAATAGAAAAAAGTGTTGTCTGAAGACTCTGCAGTGCCTCAGCATCTGTGAGAACTGCCTTTAATTCAACCAAATCAACTTGAACAACACGGGTTGCCTTTCCAACATGCGTTCTGTCTTTATTATATATTTTCTGACCTATATAGTCCTTTTATAAATGAATTTGTTTTTAATTATAAGAAGTCCCTCCTTTATACTTTGTAAAGCTGGAGGTCAAGGAAGCTGCTCTTGTTTTTTTATTTCTATCATTCTCCCTCTCCCTTTGTTCTCTTTTATCCTTTTTTCTTCTTTGTTGTTTTCTGTTTCTTCTCTCTCTCTCTCCCCCAAAATATATAATTATATATATAATATATATCTTTTGTTGGCGTATAATGGTAGATGCATTTATCTCTGATTTAAAAGAAGCTAACTAGGGAAATTTGTAGCTTCATTCATTCAGGGTGGTTATTCCTTATTGGATGCTTGCAAAACGTGGCGTAAACTAGAGGAGGTTTAGCTGGGGGAGGGGGATATAAAATGGGTTAAAGTTTTAAGAAAAGTTCTAGCTAACAACTGGAAAGTGGGGTTCACTCTTTATGCAGGCATATTTTCATTTTTCGTGGATGTACATACAAAATATACAAACTGTTTTAATGCACCAATAAAATCGTTCTGTTCAATAATAACTAACTGAAACGTACCTTCTTCTCTATAATTTGTCAGATTGAAGACATCTCCATACATGTATGGATATTGGTAACTGAAATTGTGGATTTAAATATTAACACTAGATTTGCGTACTTTCTAGTCCCATTCATTATCTCTATATTGTTTATTTGTTTTGGTAATTGATGCAATTGTTTTCATACTCAGTAATGAATTTTTTTTGTTGTAATTTATTTTGAACACAGTTTGTTAATTGAAATAGCATTTTCTTTAAGATGTGAGATTTAAATTAAATAAAGAAAGTGAGACTACTATCATCTTTGTTGTTTACAGAACTTACATTATTCACATCATTTGACTCTTTCTAGTTAAATTGTTTGAAATTTTTTACATAATTTATTGAATTTATTATTAAGAATACTTAGTGTCAACCCCCAACCCTGATCACCACCCACCAAAGAATGAAACCTTGTCTAAGTTGCAACATCTTGAGAGATATAATAGGCTGCACTTTTGCATGACACTACACCATGGTTTAACATATTCATGCTAGAAGGTTGTGTTGAGATGTAATGATGCTATAATGTCTTGGCTTGAACAGTCAGCAGCCGTTGGCTCTTTGTGTAGTGAAGATGATCCCAGTTAAATCTTATGAAGTGCCAGCTTTAAATGGATATGCTTTATTCTTTCTTCTGGGCTGCAAGTGGAATTTAGAGTAAAAGAAGAGCTCTAAGTTTTTTGATCATGTAATAGCTAGAGCCTGTTCCAGTTTCCCTATGACTGTTGCTTAGTATTATATTTCCGTTATGCAGAAAGATGTGAATTAAGTTATTGAAATGACTATGAGTTGTTTAGTCCTTGTAATGATATTGATTTGTTTATATTTTGGGGGTAGTTGGTGCCCGGTTTGAAGTTTGATCGAAATTATTTGAGATACTTTTGGTAGATCACAACAAATTCACTTTATCAAAATTGTTATGTCAATCTCAACTCATTACAGTGTTCTGTTGTCAGCCTGTTGCAGTAAGTGGCAATACCCCTGAAGGTTACTGGAAACATGGGGCTTCTGCTTTCCAACATGACCCGCCTAATGCTGTACAACCACATGCTCAAAAGCCACAGGATGTAATTCCTGCATATGAAAGTTCTCAAAATCAACAGAGCTCTACATTTTCCCAAGGGTCCACTGCTCTATATCCAGCTTCTTATCAGGTTTCTCAGAGTCACCCATCATCCTTCCAAGCTGTTAGTCAACCTTGTGAACCTCTAGACTCACGTAAGGCAAGCAAACTGCAAATTCCAACCAATCCAAGAATTGCTTCAAACCTACCCTCGAGTCAATCAAAAATTGATAAAGATGGCTCTATGACTAGTGCAGCTGCAAAGCCAGCCTATATCAGTGTTCCAATGCAGAAGCCAAATGCAAAAGTTATTCCACATGAGGAAGCTGATCCAATGCTCAAGGTTAGAATGTTTTGTTATGTATAGTCTTCCCATTTTGTTCAGCTTGTTTGACATCGAACAAAATCAAAGAAAGTATGCTGAATGCCATGTTGTCTTTCTTTTACATTTTCTTATCATTTTTATCAGAGTCACAATGCAAACTTTATTTGATATAACAAGTATACAGAGTTTTTTGAAATTCAGTTAAGTAAAAAGCAATCGAGACAAACGGAATTAGTAGCCAAGAAGAAAATGATAAATGGATGATGGTTTTTTCCATTTTTCAAGTAAAATTGGATGTCTAGTAAATTGAAGTAATACAAATTGAGTACATTAGGTTAGAGTCGAGTCCAATTTACAAACTTTCAGAAATTGGGTGATTTACATAAATTTAGCAAAGGCTGTTCAATGCGTCCAATTGGAAAATTGATGAAACTAAAACTAATGTCTAGAGTAGAGCAGACGGTCTAAAATCACATACAACCAGGCTATTGTAAGAATTTAAGAAGTTGATTCAAATTTAGTCAAAATCATTCGACGAGTGGAGTGGATTGTCAATATTTCTCTACCTAAATAACAACTAAACGGAGGTTCGTTGAGTGGAGCTGAGCTATTGGTAACGTTGGATATCTCAGGAAAAAACATAATTTACAAGAAGTAGGTAAGATGTCTGATTTGCATATGATGTAACTTTTTGATGATCTGTTTTACTTTTGGATAGATTTATTTTTTTTTTTAATGATAATTTGTTCATTTCTATCTTTTATTTTGTTAAGCAGACATTTGGCATTGGAAACTAAAAATGGAATTTTGCAAGTCCTTACATATTTGTCCTACATATCCCTCACTTATGTTGTAAATCAAGATGCAAATGCACTTACTGATTTAGCTCTCTACAGTAGCAAGGATAAGAATTTCTTTTATCTGTTTTCTTACATAATTCGCCTAGAAAAATTATGCTTTTCAGTGTTGATCTATAGGTCCTATACATTCATATTTTACTGATAATGAATTCAGATATCATTTAGTTTTATGGATATGAGATATAAACAAATACTTAAGGTGTGATTGCTTGTTCTTTCATTCCGTTTCACTTTCATTTTCTGAGTGAATAGTGGTGAAATTCTTTTCAAAAATGAAAGTTGGATGTATAGAGAAAAAGTAATGATTATGTTGATGTGATGGGAATCTTTTAGAGATGTTGATTGTTTGTGGATTTTTTGAAAATAATAGTGTAAAATATAATGCCAATAAATTGAAAAAAAAATAAAAAATGAAAACAAAAATAGGCAATATGTATCTCAATTTATTCCTTTTGTTGTCAAGATTAAGAAGAAAATAATAAAAATGGTGATAAATTAAAGAAATTACTGGAATTATTTATATCAATATGAATGGGAGAAAGAAATACATAGTATTGATGGGTATTGGGAAGTGTGATAGAGAAAGAGAAAAGTGAGTTATTTTGAAGAGAAATGAGATTTTCTTTGAAAAAAAAATCCACAATCAATAACACATTCCACAATTTTTTTGCTCAAAGATGAAAATTTGGAATTTTTTTTATAGGCAATCACAGCCTTATTATGTCAGGGCTCGAAAATTCCCAATTAATTGGCACGAAGTTCTTTGCAAGTGTTGTTAAGAGTGGGATTCTAACGCATGGTGTGCAGATTCTTAGTTGTCGATGTTGGCAGTCAGTTACTGAATGGGCTTTACAAAAGGAATACACGTTTATGGATATCTATTAATTACCAAGTACTAGTGATAGTTGTTTTCTCAAAAAGAAAAAGAAAAAAAAGTACTAGTGATAGTTGTAGAAGGATTCAATGAGGTTGGATGGGATTGAATTCTGCGTAAGCAGGTATCCCGGTCTTTACATCTTGGTCAAAAGTAATTAATATAAGCTATATGTTTTTACTTAAAATAAATGGTAGTCGAAACTTAATGTGTTTAGAGTAGAATGCTTGCCACGATTGGTGTCTAAACATGGCAGTATGGTTTGTCCCTGGACAGCAGCATGTTTACCGCTTTATCTGCGTGTATTTGTAAAGTATGTCACATGGCTGTCCCTGGGGCTTTGAGGCTTTGCATATGAAAGAAGATAATGTAAGTTTTAGTTTGTAATTGCGTTTATCCATTCATTGAAGATGGTGAACAAAAGACGTGATTGATTCAGAAATTCAAACAGCATTCGAATTTCTGCATATATTTTACTATTAAAATATGACATCAGATTTTACGATGAAATTATGCCATCATGTTGGTAATTGGTAGAATGAAGAACGCATGCCAGAATATACTACACTGAAGTCATTGTCTTTCCTTTTACAGCCTGTTATGTTTCCAAAGTCATTGCGTGGCTATGTTGAGAGGGCTTTGGCTCGTTGCAAGAATGATAGACAAAAGGCAGCTTGCCAGGCTATCATGAAAGAGGTATACTCTGCAGACTAGATCTTGTTAATGCAACATTAGTTTTGTGGTAAATGAATGTAAGCAATATTTCTTTTGATGCTGCAAACTTCACGAATCTGGTAGCTGACACTATGAGATTCAAGATTTTACATGAAATGATGATCTTGAGGCATGGTTTCATTTTATGTATATTTGCATTAGAATTGTAAATTATGTTATAGTGCTGCCATCTCATAAGTTGGGCATATTTTAAACCACTCGCACTGGCTTTTCTTCGGGGCGTTACTTCTGCAGTTTAATGCTATTGGGCAAGGGTTACTTATAAAAGTACTATTGCTGGAAATGTTTTTCACTCTTATGAATCTAAATAAATAAAGTTTGATACTTGTTCAAGCACAGTTTGATGTATGTTGTTTATGATGTATCTACAACAATGGGTCTGATGCCTGGTTATTTCATATAATCTGTGGAAGGACTAGTCTGTGTACTGAGGATTTGTAAACTTAGGGAAAGCCATGACTCAATTTAATACATATTATCCAACCTACTCTTCTTCAATATATTTATGGCTTCAAAATTGTTTTCTCATTGTGGACCTAGATTATACCAAGAGTAACTTTATGTTCTGTGTTATGTTCTGAAAAGTACTATATTTGAAATACCTTTTTGGCTTATTTTTTTTGTTAATCAGGTTACTGCTAATAATAAGAAGAGCAGTATTCATGGAGACTACATTTAGCAATTCGACAAGTATCTTTTGGTGCGGCTGGCTTTCAATAATAAAAATATAAATTTAACACTTGGTCTTTTGGTCCAAGTCACGATGGAATTTTAATATTCATTAACCCTTGATATACATAATCGTTCATGTCTATTTGTTCTAATTGTTGTATGTTTAGTCTCAGATTAATATGTATCGTTTTTGGAGCAGTTTTAATTCAAGTAGCATTTAAAATTGTATAAATAATCTTCTGCTGAAATATAATGTTATATAGTCAAGTTATGTGAAGACATGCTCAGTGTGTAATTTGATCTTTACATCTTATTACTCCTTTTATCATCTAGGTAATAACAAAAGCAACTGCTGATGGCACACTTTACACAAAGGATTGGGACATTGAGCCTCTTTTCCCAATGCCGGATAGCATTGCAGTTGACAAGGAGTATGCTTCTTCTGTCTCATGCATAGATTTGTTATAGAATGAGAGCTAATAATATGTGTCTGAATGTTATTCTGCAGTGATACACATTCTCAGTTGCAAACTTCTGCAATGCCAAAGAGTAAGAGTCCTAGTCGGCGAGCCAAAAGTAGGTGGGAGCCTATTCCAGAGGAAAAGGTGGTTGACAAATCTTCTGATATTTCTCCAGGAACTGCAAAATACGGTGGTTGGAACAACAAAAAGGTACTGATGAGAAATTTATTTTGGCGTCTTTTGTGGTTTTTGTGCTTCAGAAACTGGGGTGTCTGGTTACTCTCATATTATATATATAATATATTTCCCCCTCATACATGATTGATAAATTTTATACTGACACTCACTGGTGGTGCAACTGTTAAGTTGATTCTATCGGTTACGTATGTTGTCAATTAACTCTTTGTTAAATATTGATTGATTCATTTGAATTTTCAATTGATTTTGGGTACGATGAGTTGTATGAACAAATGTCTTGTTTGGTCCTCGGTAATTTGGTCTATGGAATCACACATCTGGCATGTAATTGAGAACATGCTATTGCAGCTGACTGAACATGTTTTGAGTTGCGATTTTCATTTGTTCATCTGAAGGGGCATTTTAGACTATGTATGGATGAGATAAGAAGGTGTGTTGAGAATCAGAATGAATCAAAATCAAATTATAATTGATTTATTGGGATAGCAGAACATCTCATTTAATGTAAACTGATATGGCCGATACATTACTTTTATGTAATGATTTCTTTCCTTTTATATATATTTCACACGTTTTTTACACCTATATATAGGTGATATTGTAGTGATATAGTAAGAATGAAATGAAAGTGTTATAGCCCTTTCGGCATTTTGTCCGTGGATGTAGGCTAAATGGCCGAACCGCATAAATCATCTTCTTCTTTCTCTCTTCTTTCAACATGATGTAGATGCCAGCTTTGTTTATGATACTTTTTATGTAAGTAATATGTAGGCTTGATGTGGTTTCATTTTTAACTGCCTTTTGCCAAGTGATTCAAAAACGTTGAAGGCTTCATCATGCAATTCTTTTGTTGTCTGAGTGACCTACTGTATTCATATACTTGCAGTTTTCAGGTGGAAAAATTGAGAATAAGGACAATTTTGGCACCAAATTTTCAGTTACATATCAGAAAAGTTTAGGTAAAAATGCCGCTAGACCTGCTAAGAAGCAGCGTCTTGGTGAAGACCTGAATGCAGCTGATGATGGTGAAACTTCTAGCGATAGCGACAAGGAACCAAGTTTGACGAAATATTATTCTGCTGCAACTGCACTTGCAGATTCACCAGAGGAGAAGAAAAGACGCGAAAATCGTTCAAAACGTTTTGACAAGGGAAATGGAAACCGAGCAGAAAAAACTAACATAAGAGCAAAGGATGTTGGAGCTGGTAATTTGTACGCAAGACGGGCTAGTGCTGTAGTGCTTAGCAGAACCTTTGATGAAAGTGGTAGCAGGGCTGTCGAGGATATTGATTGGGATGCTCTTACCGTTAAGGGAACCTGTCAGGAAATTGAAAAACGCTACTTGCGCCTTACTTCTGCCCCTGATCCTGCTACGGTAAACTACCCCAGCTTCTTCATGCTGCTTCGTAAAGGAACCCTGTTAAAAAATTATGTTTTTAAGATAGATACTCTTTGCAGGTGAGGCCTGAAGAGGTGTTGGAAAAAGCATTGCTAATGGTTCAAAATTCTCAAAAAAATTACCTTTACAAATGTGACCAATTAAAATCAATACGACAAGATCTTACTGTACAACATATACGTAATGAGCTTACAGTCAAGGTACTATTGCTTTGATCCCATCATTCACTAAATGATTATCATTTCCCAGTGTGAAGTGTCCATGATTCTATGTGGTTTTTCTGTCGATACGTATGCTTCATAGTTTACTGTCATTGTTTTCCAATGTAAACTTGACATGATTATAAGCTTCTTTAAGTCTTAGTTAATCCTGTTATATAGTATCACGTTTCGCCTTTGATTATAGGTGTATGAAACTCATGCTAGGTTGGCTATAGAAGTTGGGGACTTGCCAGAGTATAATCAGGTTGGTTATTTAAGCTTTATGCCTGCTTGTATGGATGACTTGTTAGTTTTATCTCGCAGATTATTCTATTTCACTATATCAGTATTACTTATTAAACCACTGATTTATTACTTAGATCTTTGGCAGTTTCTGTATTCTCATATTACCTGAGAAGAGCCTGCAAAAGACTATGTTTGAGTATTGTATGTTTTGGGCATTGTTGAACTTTTATTATTTCCCATTATTGGGCTTTTCAAGTATGTATGCTGGGGGTGCCATTTTTATTCGGCCTGTCTCTTGCCATGTATTTATGTTCAATAATAAGAGATTAAAAGGGTGTATAAACGGTCTCATGTAATTGAACTTGCTTTGATATTAGCTCTTACTCTTGTCAAGTGGAAGATAGGGCACATATGATGTTTGTAAAATTAGAACACCACGATATCGCGCCTTTTTGCCATTATAGCATGATAAAAATTGGAATAATAATAGTAGAAATATTGTTGAAGTAAGGTTTTCCTTTTATATCTCTTCTATGTTGGATAAATTGACATATCAGATATTTGGATAGGTTTTAATCAGAAGTTACAGCCAAAAGATTAAGCAAAGGGTTGGATTTGATTACTAATTGCTATGAGAGAATTAATTGAAAAAAAACAGTTGTATTCTTAGGTTGTGA
The DNA here is from genome assembly GCA_016081115.2 of Rehmannia glutinosa. NCBI lineage: Eukaryota > Viridiplantae > Streptophyta > Magnoliopsida > Lamiales > Orobanchaceae > Rehmannia > Rehmannia glutinosa. The sequence continues at coordinate 66,308,758 of CM071936.1, forward strand.
ACAAATCTAAACCATTTTTTAGGAAACTAAGCATTTTGGTTGCTCGCTAGGAAGCACAGATACTTCTTACATTCTGTAAGAATGGCATACCCATACCGGATATGTATCGTATACGCTGTGGATATGTATCTGTACATGCCCATAACGTGTCCAATTAAAAATAAATAATACGGCCCAGGCACCTGAATTTGAAAGAAACCAATCTGTGTCCATAAGAATTCTTATATATCCACATATGAAAAGAGATGGAATTTGAGAAGAACAAACTTGGAGAGAGGAGAGAAAAGGGGTGGGTAGTAGTGAAGTAGTGAGTGGTATAAATGTTTATGGTTTTAAAAAGAAAGAAATTGATTTTCGATTGCTGGTGTGTCTATGGGACTTATCACATTTGGGATTTGAGTATTTATGAAATGTTAGTTTTTTATGGTTGGAACATTGAGTTTTTTTGACTTATTACATCTATATTTTCAATAATATAAAAATATATAATTATATATATATGCCTTGCTCATATCCTTAAAATTTCAACATATGCCGTATTCCTGTGTCCCTGTCGAATTGTACCCGTGTCCCATACCCGTGTATCAGTGCTTCATAGGTTGCTTATGAGATTATCGAGCTGTGGGCTTAGTTATATTTATTGAATGCGGATTTTCTGGAGAGAAGGATGAATTTCTGAAGCAACAGAAGAGGAGGAGAAGTCAGAAGAGAGAGCTTTCCATTCAATGGTTGGGCAAGATTACACATCACGCTATGATTTCGTCATAAGCAAGTTTTATTGGATTGTGAGTAAAGTGTCTATAGACTATAGTATATCTGAAACCCTTGTATTATGAAAAAGGATTTTAGAATGCAATTTACAGTAGTAATTACTGAGTAATTAATTCTTAAATTTATCCTAGATGATGGACTCCATTCTTACTTAACAACCTAATGAACAAACTTGTCACAAACTTGGAAGTACCTATTCCCTGGCCTAATTGTATGAAGAAGAAAAATGCGACTATGGTGAAAATTCTAGTATTACCAAAGTACTCGAAGAAGAAAACTACAGTTATAGTGAACACTCTAAAATTTATGTTTTATGTGTCTTTATGGCATTTCATTTCCTAACTTTGATATGAAAGAGATGCGTTCTTTTAAAACTTTGCTTCTGAGCATCTTCTGTCTGAATTTTGTTTATGGGTCATTTTTATTTGACTCTATATATACATAGAGTTAATGCTCAGTATACTTCACCACATATGGTTATATTCGTTGATGATCCGATAGCTCTTATTAGCATCTTGGTTCCTGTCTCTGTTTGCCAGACTGTGATGTATTAACAGAAATTGCAATTCAGTATCTTATATCCAGACCATGATTCTCTCTCTCACTCTCTCTCTTTGGATAAGAAACAAATATTTTATTAATGTAATATAAAAAGTTCCAATTAGTGGATAAGACACCCACAGAAGATTATACAAAGCCTGCACTAAAGCATCATAGAGCTAGCCTCCGATCTCTAATCAATTCGCAAACAATTAAACAAACAAGTGCTTGAACTCTTAATTTTATCCCAACAATCTAAAATTGACTCTTCAATTTCGTTAAACTATTCTATTGTTTCTTTCCAACCATACCTACTAACATTCAATAGGGACAATCGCTCTCCACAAAATCCTTCCTCTACACCCCAAATACCATCCTAGCTTAGACCATAAATTTTCCTATTATACATGTAAACATAGATTGCGTTTTGTTTTTCATAGGTTCAGTTTGCATGTACTCTGATTTATTCTGAGCCGTTATAGTATTTCCTAAAGTGCGTCTTTTACGTCTTGTTACAAGATGCTTATTCTGTACTGAAATTTTAAACTGATATCACTCCAAATGGGAAAAAAAAGGTAGCACACTCCAAATGGTGAAAAAGGTAACAAAAATTAACTTGGTTGCCTTTCATGTACGCATCAACTGTTTTATCCCCATCCGAATTGAGAGGACTAGAGGTGAAATATGAAAATGGAAGTACTACTTGTAATATTCCTTTTCTGTCCTTTGGGGGCATGGATGGAAAAATTTACATGTCCACCTCCAACAACCCCCTCCCCCCCACACACACACACCCACCCAAAAAAAAAAGAAGAAAGAAAGAATAAAAACGATGACCGCTATGGCCAAAACCCTGACTAAGCACTGCATGGTTCTGAATGGACCATTACCACTGTTGCCTTCTTCCTTCCCAAAAGGACAAAGAGAAGAGACCATCAAAATAAATTACTGCATAGTTCTGAATATCCTTATCTCAATCCTTGTGAGTTAGCTGCAAAACCTATAGAATCCAATATTTCTCTTTTCAGAGCTACTAATTTACTGCCAAGAAATGAATTTCAAGACTTGGATCCAACATTGGAGGGTGTTTGGCTAAGCTTATATTAGTGACAACATCTTAAAAGCATATAAAATGAATATTTAGGGAAACACATTGCTTAAGCTTATGTTGTAGTGAAAGCATCTTAAAAGCATATGAGATAGGTATTTGGTGAAAATTTATGCCCAAGAAGTTTTAGCTCCAAATATAAAATCATATGAGGTTATATTTTCTTTAGAAAAAAGTAATGGACCCCAACTTCTTCAAGTACCTTAGTCTCTTACTAAATAAAGAGCAAATCTAAAAACATCATATAAGCTCTTAGAATTCTTTTTAAAATGGAATCAAAATAGCAGCTTATTTTAGGATAAGATATACTTAGAGTTCCAAGATATTTCTTTTAAATTTGAGCCAGATAAACTTCAATTCTGTTGTAGAGGTCTACAAGAGAACCATGGAACTGCATTTTATATTTATTACACTCATGGTTTTGAAAAACGTAAACGGGAACCGAGGCGTTTTTTTTCCATGAGGCGGGGCGTAAGCCTTGAGGCGGGTTCGAGGCGTAAGCCTCATGAAAGCTCAAAACTGAAATCCAAAGATACCTGCAGCCACATGGGCGGAGCTAGAAGTTTCATTTTTGGGGGGCTAATTAATTTTGGGGCTAAAACAATAACAAATAAATATTTAAAGACCAAACTTTAATATTTAAAAATAAAATATATATAAAATATGGAGTTTTTGAAAAATTTGGGGGCAACAAGAATACGCCCCTGCCTGCAAGCTCTCCTTGATTTTTTATTTTTTTTGCTTTTCAGAGAAACTATGCTGCAAAGATAAATTTCTTTTGTTTTTCTACAAAAAGAGAATGGTGCAGCAGACTTTTTGGCTTTTTCTATGTTTGGGGCAGCTTTTATTGATATTTACCTAGGTTTTGGAGCCCTAGTTGATTTCTAAACCTGACTTTTTATATTTCTATCGGCCTAATAAATGGTTTACATGGGAGATAGTAAAAGGTTGCTTGGGTAAAACAAAGCTCATGGCCCAAGGCGCAGTGTATTTCAGCAGAGGCGTACACTTCCCAAAAAAATAACAATAAAATACGCCTCAGCTCGTTCTACATGCGCCTCGAGGCGCACGCCTCGTACGATTTTCAAAACCATGATTACACTTATGGAAGTTGGAACATAGTTTTTGTGATTTTAGCGGGGCACCTTAACTACAAAGTCTGGTTTCATCCTGCTAATATGGATAAGGTTTGATTGTATAATAGTTTTTTCTCCGACTTAGCCAAGCTTTGTTACTAGGTCACCGCTGTCGGATACTTGAATTGTGTAGTTCTAATGACGTTTCCAAGAGTGGTATACTATTCATAATTGAGAAGGGAAAATATGATTATCAACCAAATATAATACAATGGACAAAATTGTATTTTGGAAAGTTGATAGTGTTTTGGCAGGGAAGACAATGGAGATAAACACAATGTGGGTTAATGAAGTTTATATTTATTGCTCTTTGACTCTAAATATCTTCATATCACAATGAGCTTAAACCTCAGTCACGCATTTTAAAATTGAGACACCATATTGTCTCATAGTTTTGGTGATACATTGTTTAGACCAGCATTGTTGTAGAGCGCCTGTTGGTTTCATTTAACCGCTATTAGCTTTGATCTTTGGTACAACTATTATCTTTATAATGCTAGTTTGTTTATCCTACCAAAATCAGTAAATGGTGGATGAAAATGGGACTGATAGACAATATCTCGGAGATTCTATAATTGTGTTTTATTTTGTTTACATGAATGAATTTGATTACCTGTTGTAAGCCCTTTTTGTTAAACCTTCTCCCTTTTTGCATGTGCAGTGTCAATCACAATTAAAAACACTGTATGCAGAAGGAATTACGGGATGTCATATGGAATTTGCAGCATACAATTTACTGTGTGTAATACTGCACTCAAATAATAACAGGGACCTCCTGTCAGCAATGTCCAGGTTTGTGACTATATTGAGTTTGGCTTTGTTTCCATTGGTTTATTCGAATACGTCCATTTATTGCATGATATGAATGATAATTAGAGTACTGTTATTTCCTATGACATGTTCAGCCGTCTCTTTCTTTCTCTCAACTTTTACATGTAAATCCATGAGTAGTCTTCTACCCCCCCCCTTTCTCGCCTAGGAAAACTCTTTCATGTTTTTATAGAAGTGATTAGTGGTGAAAGCGGTTGAAAACTTTGAACACCAATATTTTCTTATATCTACCAGTGTTTTAAAAACCGGACTGGACCGAACGGTTCTACTGGGAACCGGCCACCGGTCCGGTCCGAAAGGTCTTATGTAACCGGATTGCAGTTTGACCACTCCAAACCTCCAAGAACCGGTGAAAACTTCAAAAAACCGGAAACCACCCGGTTAATGAAATCATCCGGTTCGCAATAAAAGGGGGAAAATTTAAACAAGTTGGGAAATCAGAAACCCTAACCTCAATCCTGTTTCCCTCTCCTATCTATCGCAGCAGCATTTGTGGGTGTCTCTCTCTTTGTGTGTGCACATCGGGGTGTGTGTGTGTGTGTGTGCATCGGGGTGTGTGTGTGTGTGTGTGCGCGTCTCTCCTGTGTGTATCTGCGAGAATCTCTGTGTGTCTGTGTGAAAGGAGAAAAACAGAATCACAGTGGGTATGCTTTGAAACAGTGTTTCCACTTTCGTTCCCCTTTTCTGATTTGGAGTAGTCAACAAGTCAAATGACAAGCAAATACAATGTTTCCTGGTTTTTAGTATTGTCAAGTAATGATGAAGAAGTTTCTGGATTCTTATTAAAAATTTGACCTTGAGTTAAAAGAAGAGGATAAAGTGAAATAAGAAAAATTGCTACTAAATCTGGTCAACATTACCAAGACGTAGATGCAAATATAAGAGGACAATTAAGAGAAAGAACGACATTAAACCCAATATTGTGAAGTGCCATAACCTGGTACTACTACCAATAGATTTGTAATTAAATGAGGTTTTGAAATAATAAGATACAAAGAATGTACAGAAAAGAGATCCATTTTCATTTTAAATAAGCTTGATAAATTATGATTGATATAAAATTGGCAAAATGTAATGGTGAATAACTGGTTACTTTATGTTATTTCTGAAATTCAACTCGAGTCAATAGTGGGGTAGTATCTCCTGATATATAGGCTGGAGTTGCTGTAGGAGGCAGGTAGAAGTGATGGAGTTGGTGCTTGGGGTGATAGCTCAACTGTTGACATTCGGTGATTGGGTTGGGGTTTGATGTTGCGTTTATTTTGTGGTGGTCTGGTGGAATTGGAGGGCGACTCCAATGATGATGGCCATGAGTTGGCGTCAGAGATCTCTTGGTGGCAGTGGTTTGATTTTTAAAGTGCGTTCATAGCTATTGCTTTAAGAGAGATGTGAGAAAAGTGCATTCTGAGGAAAACATAACTTTTTCTGTTTGGACTAGTTATGCTGAGGTTCCCCCCTGGATATGAGAAGACAAGATACGGAAAGTTTTGGTTTGAGGAACAGGTTTTTAATTTTTAAGGACAAATATGTATTGGAATGTGGTGGAGGGATGTATATCCTTAGATGATTTGAATAATACTATTATTGATGGAGAAATTTATCATGGGATATGGGCTCAAACATTTGCTGAATATATCAATGCTTGTGAAGCATATCAAAGAGAAAGCCTTTGTTATTGTTTTTGTTGTGAATTAAGTGAGCAATTATGTTAATTTGTTTTGGGATGTACATTGTAAACCTTTAATTTGGTTCCATATTGCTTAATTGAACCGTGCGCTTAATTTCGATGGGGCTTTCTTTCTGCTCTGGAGATTCAAATCATGTAGCCATTTATTATTTTGTGATTTAACCTTTAAGTAGACCGCTTCTCAATCATATCATCATATGTGATACCAATGTTCTTTAATAATATTGATGAATGGCCTCCCCACCTGAGGCTTGCCGAGGTGAAAAGGGATGAAAAATAACATTAAACTGGATAAAGGAATAAATTACAGATTATTTTGTTTTCCGAGACAATGCGTTTATTGCACTCTCACTTCCAAAGGAGTCTGTATATGGTTTTGTACCAAATCAAATTGCTAATTCTCTTTGTACGAATTCAGTTTTAGCTTGCATGGAGCGAAATGCTTCTCTGGATTCCCAGTATCCAGAGTGGCTGTAGTACATAATATATACTGTTCTAACTTATCATATCTTTCTTTGCCATAATTTTGTTGTGCAGATTATCGGCTGATGCTAAAAAGGACAAAGCAGTAAAACATGCTCTTTCAGTTCGTAGTGCTGTGACATCTGGAAACTATGTGATGTTTTTCAGACTATATAAAACAGCGCCTAATCTTAACACCTTGCTTATGGGTGAGTTGTACATGCTAAACTAATAACGAGCTATTTGAATCACACCAGTCTTTCTGTATCCACCATTGACTTGCAAATGAATGATGTAAACATTTTTACTGCAGATCTTTATGTTGAAAAAATGCGATATGCAGCTGTAAAGTGCATGTTGCGTTCATATCGTCCAACAGTTCCTGTATCATATCTTTCTCAAATTCTAGGCTTCACTAATGCATTGCCTACAAGTGAAGCAAGTGATGAGAAGGAATTGGATGCAGTGGAGGAGTGCATGGAATGGCTAAAAGCTCATGGTGCATGCCTCATTTCAGATGGCTCTGGGGAGACATTACTTGATACAAAGGTAATTTTTCTCTGAAACTTACGTTTCAATGTGGGCATTAGTTGATTTTGTTAGTCATAAGGATATGAGTTGCTTCGGGTTTATAGAGTCCTATTAGTGGGGGTCGTTTTTGTTACTGGGTGTGACAATATATCAATATCTGATATATATGGTTGCTCAGATAGAAAAAGTGCAAAACTCTACAATGTCAAGTACTGTGGTTCTTCGACACTACCTCCCTCTTTGGATTTTTGTAATTATTTTTGGGATGGGGATGCGGTTGAGGTTTCACTGATGAATTCACATCTGGTAATGCCTATCATTATATTTTGATTCTCTACCATGTCTGTAATTTGGACAAAAATTTGTAGACACAAGTTATACTTGTTTTCTATGTTCCACCCTTTTCTCACTTTTCAGATTTCACCACTCACGGTAGGTGCATGGACTTTTATTATTGACTTAGTCCCTGAAGAGTATGCATTGTCTAATATGGCTCCTTCCTCAATATCAGGAGCTCCCTTTTCCTTTCACCAATGGTTCATCAGCCCTTTTTGTTTATTGGCAACTGGTCCGGTCTTTCATAGCTTTTCTATGTGAAGAACATGAGTGGGGTTCTATTGAAGTAGCAGCCAATAACAGGGATAATGAATGATTTTTCCGCTTTGTGTTGCCATTTTCTCATACAAGATGGAATGTTAATGCTCGATATGTGTAACGCCCCAATTTTTCTAACTTTAAGATAAATATATAATAAGACCATGATCCATTAAAGTTGACTTACTAAAATGAAATATTGAATAAAAATTCTAATAATTGCATAATTGCCAGAAATCTAAATTTTAAGGTACGATGACATTAAAAATTCTAAATAAACTAGTTTGACTCCTCAAATAAAACATTTGACTCTAAAAATATGAAAGAAACAATAAAGTAACTTCTGGCATCCACATCCACCGCCTCATGCCTTCGCCAAGCTCCTTAACCTGAAAAATATTTTTAAACGTGGGATGAGCTTTCAACTCGCTCAGTGGGAATAAAAATTCATCTAAAATGAATAGGCATGTAAATTATCAATGCATCAATCACACATAATATTCTCGCTTGCGAGTACCATAAGGTGCGTGGCGAAAAATTATTTCTGCTTTCTGGAAGCCCGTAGGCCATTCTGGTTCTGGTAGCCCGAAGGCCATTCTGTTTCTGGGACATGCATCATACTTCACTAACAATTTAACATATAATTTTTAAAAGACAAATAGAAATTCCCACCTCAATTTGCAGTTTAATAAATGTGAAAAGCAACTGCTTGAATCCTAGGCCTCGTGTTCTTCGTGTCCTACAAATTAATAAAAATTCTAATTAATAGACGGCCTTGGAACTTGGATAACTGAAAAGAAATTGAAAGAACTGGAATGAGAAATATTGGATTCAGGTTGGAAATATATGGTGAAAGGCTGGCCCGCTTTTGGTTAAAATCTCAAACTCTTTCAATTATAAGTCAAAGTCCCCCAATCAAACTTAATTCTCTAAAATTTGTCAGCTCATTTAAAAACCCTATCAATTTATCCTCAAATTAGATAACAAATCCCTAAATAAATCCTTAAATGACAAAGCCCCAAAACAAGCCCAAACAACTCATCGTCTCTCTCTCTCTTTTCTCAATCTGCTCTCACTCATCTCGATCTCTCTCTTATCTTATCTTTCTTCTCTCTCTGATTATCTATTTTCCCTCTTTTCTCTCTGTAATTAGAGAATAAAAGATGGGAAAATTTTCTGTGTATTTTCATTCAACTCTGTGTAGGGTATTTATATACATAAGAAATCCTATACTAGGAAAGAATATAATTACATCCCTATAATTTTGCACTCAATCATCTACACTAATTAAGCCTATAATCTTGCACACTAATTACGCCTATAATCTTGTAACACTCCCCCTCAAGCTGGAGCATAGATATTAATCATGCCCAACTTGTTACAAAGGTAATAAACCCTAACTCCATTAAGTGCCTTCGTGAAAATATCTCCCAATTGTTCTCCAGTTTTGACATAACTTGTAGAAACTAAACATTGTTGTATCTTTTCACAAATGAAATGACAATCAATCTCAATATGTTTCGTTCGCTCGTGAAAGACCGGATTGGATGCAATGTGAAGCGCAGCTTGGTTGTCACACCACAACTTTGCTGGCATTGAAACCTTAAAACCCACTTCGCTGAGAAGTTGATATATCCACATTATTTCACATACGATTCGCCATAGCTCGTATTCGATTCCGCGCTTGATCGTGAAACTACATTCTGTTTCTTGCTCTTCCATGAAACTAAGTTGTTGCCAACAAAAACACAACATCCTGAAGTTGATCTTCTATCTTCCTTAGATCTTGCCCAATCAGCATATGAAAAACATTCAATCCTAGTGTGACCATGATTGGCATATAGAATCCTCGCCCAGTGCTCCTTTTAAATAGCACAAAATTTGTTCCACTTTGCGCTTCCAGGTGATCAATAGTCGGAGATGACATATCTTGACTTACCACACTGTCGAATAATAAGCAATATCCGGACGACTTACGGTGAGGTAATTCAATTTTCCAACCAATCTTCTATATCTTTCAGGGTCTTCAAATAAATCACCGTCTTTTTGTAAGCGCATACCAAGAATCATTGAGTAGTCGCATGGTTTAGCTCCCAACTTCCCTGTTTCAGATAGTAAGTCGAGCACATACTTTCTTTGAGACAAAAGGATTCTCTTCTTGCTGCGAGTTACTTCAACACCCAAAAAATACCGTAACACTCCCAAGTCTTTGGTATGAAATTGAGTGTGGAGGAAGGATTTAAGAGATGAAATCCCCGTAGAGTCACTGCTTGTGATGACAATATCATCCACATACACAACTAATAGAATGACACCACTATCAGAGTGTTTGTAGAAAACAGAGTGATCGGACTTACTTTTATGCATGCCAAAATTCTCAACGGCTTGACTAAACTTACCAAACCATGCACGAGGACTCTGTTTCAAGCCATACAGAGACTTACGAAGGTGACATACTTTCCCATACTCCCCCTAAGCAACAAAACTAGGTGGTTGCTCCATGTATACTTCTTCCTGAAGGTCACCATGAAGAAAGGCATTTTTAATGTCCAATTGATACAGGGGCCAATTATGAGTGGCAGCCATGGAAATAAAAAGCCTCACAGAAGTAAGTTTAGCAACCGGAGAGAACGTATCAAAGTAGTCCACTCCATATATTTGAGAATATCCCTTAGCAACAAGACGGGCTTTCAATCGAGCAATAGAGCCATCAAGATTAACCTTAACTGCAAACACCCATTTACACCCAATAGTCTGTTTTCCTGCAGGTAAGGCTTCCAATGTCCAAGTACCATTAGCATCCAAAGCATTCATCTCCTCAATCATAGCATTACGCCAGCCAGGATGAGCTAATGCTTCATGAACAGTCTTAGGAATAGTGATAGAATCAAGAGATGCAATAAAAGAACAAGAAGAGGATGACAAATTATTATATGAAACAAAGGATGATACTGGATAGGTGCACATACGTTTACCTTTACGAAGGGCAATGGGAAGATCATCATTGGACGTGGGATCAGATGGCGAAGAAGCTGGCTCATCAGGACATGAACTAGGAGGATCCAGAACAGGTGCGACAATAGGTTGAGCAGGAGCAGAAGGTTTTGTCCGTCGAGTATATATTTTTGTGATGGAAGGTCTCATTGAAACTGGTGGAGGTGGATCCGGGGAGGATGTAGCAGTGTAAATTAGTAAATCATCATTCTCCCCCTGAGGAGTAGAATCTGTAGATGAGGAAAAAGGGGTTTTCTCCCAAAAGGTAACATCTGCTGACACAAGGTACCTATTAAGTGTGGCACAATAACATCTGTATCCTTTTTGCATACGAGAATATCCCAGAAAGATACACTTCAAAGATTTATGATCAAGTTTTGTGACATGGGGACGAACATCTCTAACAAAACAGGTACATCCAAATATCCTAGGTTCAATAGGAAACACTGGGAAAAAGAACAGAATAAGGGGTTTTACCAGACAGAACTGAGGAGGGCATTCTATTGATTAGAAAACAAGTTGTAGAGACAACATTAGCCCAGAAATGTTTAGGAACCTGCATCTCAAATAACAAAGCTCTAGCAGTTTCAAGAAGATGTCTATTCTTTTTTTCAGAAACACCATTTTGAGATGGTGTGTCTACACAAGATGTTTGATGAAGAATACCATTGTGGATCATATACTTTTGAAAAATATCTGACAAATATTCCTTTGCATTATCACTTCTCAAAGTTTGGATAGACCCACCAAATTGAGTTTGAATTTCAGCACAAAATGTAGAAAAATGAGTGAATAATTCTGAACAATTTTTCATCAAATATAACCATGTCATTCGAGAATAATCATCAACAAAAGTAACAAAGTATCGAAACCCAGGTTTAGATACAACTGGACACGGACCCCAAACATCAGAATGTACTAATTCAAATGGAGCATTAGCTCGTTTATTGACTCTTGGACTAGAACTAAGACGATGGTGTTTAGCAAACTGGCAAGACTCACAATCTAAATGCGACATAGTAGAAAACTGAGGACAAAGTTTCTTTAACAACGGAAGAGAAGGATGACCCAGCCTGCAGTGTGCTTCAAAAGGGGTGATAACTCGTACAGGCTGTAGGTTTCGGTATTTGTGTATCAAGGACGTATAGGCCTCCAGTTTCATGTCCCTTACCAATAATCTTCTTCGTCATAAGATCCTGAAATAAACAATAATCGGGAAAAAATGAGACACAACAATTGAGATCACGAGTGGTTTTACTGATAGACAACAAATTGAATGATAATTGAGGCAAGTTAAGAACTAATGGCAAAGAAAGTGATGGTGTAGGATTAATGGTTCTAAATCCAACAGCATATGACGTGGAACCGTCAGCTAAAGTAACGGGGTTGGTGGATTTTTGTGACTGAAATGTAGAGAAAAGTTTGGAGTTACCTGTCATATGATCTGTACCACCAGAATCAATGACCCATTGGACGAGGAGGAAACAAGACATGTTTTTTGGGGTTACCTGACTCAGCAATGGCAGTAATGGGATGTGATTGAGTTGATGAATGTTCAGTTAACCGGGCATACTCCTCTGCAGAAATTGTAACAGATTTATCAGAGCCTTCAGTGGTAGTTGCAATATGGGCGGCTTGTGCTTTCTTGTATTGCAACTTCCGACAATCTCGTTTGAGATGTCCTGACTTATGACAATAGTGACAAACTACTTCCCCAGGCTCTGGTCTACGAGTGCCATAATTGTTGGAACCCATGCTCTTATTACCACCACTTTTGTATTGTTGGTTCCCGAATTCAGTTGTGGTGTTGCGACTTATAAGAGCACTATTAGGCGGAGCAAGGTGAACCGGTGGTAAACTCTCTGTACGAAGAACCCTACTGAAAGCATCCTGAAGAGAAGATATCTTTGACCTGGAAAGAATTTGTGATTTAACTGTCTCATACTCAGATGGAAGACCCGTTAAAAAACTCATAACAGCCATCTGCTCCCACTGAGATTGTTGTATAGTTACATCGGTACTGAAGGGAAGAAGCATATTGAGTTCTTCGTAGGTCTTCTTGAAATCCATAAAATAGTTGGTGAGGGTTTTATCACCTTTATCTGCCCTGTAGAATGCTTGAAACACATCATAGATACGATATATATTCCCTTTGCCAGAATACAAAAAATCTAAATAATTCATCAAATCTTTGACTGTTCGACAGTGAGTAACCATACCCACAACCTCACTATCAATGGAGTTACGTATCTGAAGAAACAAACGAGCATCCTCTCGCATCCAAGGCAGTTTAGAGTCATCACGAGGAGGGTCATCTGTGAGATGGTTGTCCATAGAGATACTTAACAAATTTAATTCAATAGTTTGACGCCAATCGAGATAATTCATAGCATTAAGTTTATGGTCCGTGATTTTTGACATCACGGGAATGACATCCGAGACAACAGTCTTTTTCTCAGCCATAATAAACCAACAAACCCTAGAAATATGAAAAGGGCTAAAGTCTGTCACAGAAATGGCACCAAGAAATTCCCAGAACTGAAAAATACTCAAACCTGTCAGACGAACAACTCAAAACACGAAATCAGTGGTGGAATCGAAAAGCCTAGAAAATTCCGATCAGACTGAGGGTGGACGGAAAATTTTCCGACGGGCGACCCGCTCTCACGCGCCGGCGTATGGGACTGGAGCAGAAAAAGAAAAAGATCGCGTGTGGACCCCACGCGCGGTTTCTGGCGATCGGCTTCTCGCAGACGGTTGACCGGCAGCGGGCGCTCCTCCCTGGGACGGCAGTGTCGACTGGAAGATCTTCGAAGACGGCGAACTGATTTTGGAGTATCTCCCTCACTCACACCCAACAACCAGAATTTCGGAAAAAAAAAATATATTTAACCCACCCAGAATTACGGTAGCTGTGATACCATGTAATTAGAGAATAAAAGATGGGAAAATTTTCTGTGTATTTTCATTCGACTCTGTGTAGGGTATTTATATACATAAGAAATCCTATACTAGGAAAGAATATAATTATATCCCTATAATTATGCACTCAATCATCTACACTAATTAAGCCTATAATCTTGTACACTAATTACGACTATAATCTTGTAACACTCTCTACGTCTCACCCTCTCATCGTTGTCATCTCACTACCCACACAATCCAGCGAGGGGCGACGGCCGAGTTTTGTTTTCCGGCGAGTAGTTGGGTGCCGGGGTTGCTGGTGGTGATTAGTTGGTGAGGTTTCTGGCTGCGGGGATTTTCGGTGTTGGGTTTGATTTTTGCTTTTGGGTTTCCGACGACGGGAAAGCTTCTGGGTTTTACGGGTTTGGGTTGTTTGCTGGTGATTGGGTCCTTTGGGATTTCTGGGTTTCGGATTTGGTTCTCCGGCGGTGGTTCAGATGGAGTTTGGAAAGGAAAAAGAAACAGAGAAAATTGAAAAGAAAACGTGACTTACCTGTGGTTTGGGAAATCTGATATTTGGTTTTAAAACTAGGAATAGTGAAGGTCTGTATATATACTGTGTATTAATCTAATACTAGAATTCTAATCTTATCAGGAGTCTGATCTTAATCCGAAAAAATGGATTCTAATGCTACAAGGAGACTCTAGAGGCCTAGAATTCTAAAACACAGAGAATTGTGAATGATAAATAATTCTGAAAAAAAAATCATGTTATATAATACTCATAATAAAAATATTATAATTGATACTGATATCTCGTAAAAAGAAACGGGATATTACAATATGTGAATGAGATGATTGTATATTTTGGTTGATTTTTTTCCCATAATGCCTGGTTTTGTGTGTGCAGGTTTCCGTATCGAGTCTCTATATGCCGGAGCCAGAAGATGCTGTGTCACATGGAGATGCAAATCTTGCAGTTAATGATTTTCTGACTCGGAGTTTACCGTAGGTGTGATTTGCCAATGAGGTTTAGTCAGCCCTCGCAGAAAGCTTGTCATCCCGATAGGTGTGTTGCCTCATGGAACAACAGCTTCAAACATCGACGTGGAGTTGAATCATAGAATCACAGCTCCAAACAATGACCTGAAATTTGGGAGAAGCACCTTTTACCATTTAAGAGATCACGAAAGACTGGCTCTAGATATAGAAGAATTAGGGCTACATTTACATTGTTCTGAGGGTAGAGGCTGCCCTTTGACACCAAGTTGTATCCAAGAAATCGTCATTCTTTTCATTATAATACATTTTGGTATACTTTTATAGGGAGCACCCGTGGTTGTATTCTAAACTGTATATTGGCCGGGTATAACATGCTGTAACGTGCGTTAGATGTTGGTCTAATCTTTATCACAAACTAATTTTGTGCTGTTGCTTTTTCCAGTTTACAAGCTGTCTTGTTTTCTCATTAATTTTTGTAATTTTTCCCCATCTTTTGGTAAAAAATGGTACTGCTGAGATTGAAAATTTCCATGGAAGTATCAGCTACCATTGTCCGATAATTCTTTCCTATAGATAGATGTTAATCCAATTTATATTTTACTCTTATCATATTCTAGTTTGCTTTGCGCTTAGCTAGCTCGTGTGTTGCAGTGCGACATTGCGTTTTGTACCACGTTTATAAATATGGTTTACTTTGAACACCTAGCTAGACTCGTGTGTTCACCATTGCTAATTTATATATTTAATTAGAATATTACCTGTGTGTTACACGTGATTTATAAGAAGACAAAATTTTGGTGCCACAAATATATTTATGAGACAAAAATTTAGTGTCTCAAATATGTTTGTTATAGTTATAGAAAATACAAAATACTAATAAAAAATACGAAAAAATAAATTTGAAGTCAAATAATCGTAACTCACCTTTACCATTAAAATATTTCAAATGATCATTCTAAAACCAAGTCATTGGGGAAGTTTTTCGGGAAATTTGGGGAAATAATCTTCTTTTTGGAAAAATCTCACTGTTTATGCTCATATCAATTTTATACTCTCTTTTTTACTTTTTTACGCTCCTGCATATGTTTTTTTGTTATTTTTATGTTTTTTTCGAATTTTTTGTTCATGTATTGTTTTATATGTTATTTCTGGTGTTTCGATGTTGTTTATATTTATTTATTGGTTGTTTCTATGTTGTTTCATTGTTGTTTCGATGTTTCAATACAACTTTTATTTGTTTTTTACGCTTTTTATTGTTCATGTGTTGTTTTATATATTGTTTATGTTAATTTTCTGGGTTGTTTTCTATAGCGTTTTTAATGTTGTTATGATGTTTCTTTGTTTTTTCCATGTAGTTTTTACCTATTTTTAATTTTTTTTTATTGATGTGGTGTTTTCTATATGATTTTTATAATTTTATTAACATGTTTGGATGTTGTTTCTTGGTTGTTTCCGGTTTCAATTATTTTAATGCATTAGATCAAAAATTGAATTTTTTTCTATATTATTATTATGTTTCTTTATTGTTTCCATATTGCATTCGATGATTTAATGTACACTTTACCTATTTTTAAGTTTTTTTTTTATTTATTAGATTAAACATGTTTTTTTTTTTATATTGTTTGTCCTGAAAAAGGTTGTTTCTATATAGTTTTTTTTTTGAATGTTGTTATGTTGTTTCTTTTTAGTTGTTTCTATTTAAAAATTTTCAATATTTTTAATGCATTTAGGATCAAAAATTGAAATTGTGTTTTTAGTTTTGCTATACATGTTTCTAAATTATTTTTTAGATGTGTTTTGTTTAATATGTTTGTTTTATGTGTATATTTTTTTTTTAATTAGATTGTTTATAATATTTTTCCACAAATTAATATAAAATTGATTATTTAATGCGGTTTTAGATTAAAAATATTTTTTTTACACTATTTTTTTTTTATCTTTGAATTATTTATTAGATTAAACATGTTTGAAACATGTTCGAAACAATCGTGAAACAACAACGTAAAAAATTTGGAAAAATTGGCGGGAGCGTAATAATGTCCTGAAAAAAGGCGGGAGCGTACAAATATCCAGAAAAAGGACCGAAGCACAAAGTTTATCATTTTTTTGGAATGTTGGGTATTTTTGTCCATATCTCTTTTTAGTATCTAGATTAATAGGCGGTGTTCATTTAAAAAATGTTAAGTCATATATAAAGAATTACTTAGTTAATTGTGCTAACAAAAATTTATTAATCCAAATACATATATCTTCCATAATTTCTATAAAATTTAAATTTTATAGGTTATTTTTACAAATACAATCTATTTAGTTTTGCACACTAGTTGGGTATAAATAAATTTATTTATAAATAAATTATTTTCAATTTTTAGAATTATATTTAGATTATATAAATAGATTGTTTAGATTTTTTTTCTTAACAAATTTATTTATAAATAAATTTGAGTATTTTTTTTGTTTTGCCATGTCAAAATAATATTAATTTTTAATTTTTAATTAGATTGTTACAGTCATTTTCACATTATTTTTCCACAAATTAATTATACATTAATATGAGTGATATTTAATTTTTTGGCATCAAAAGAATCACTTACAGTAATTTAGTTTTAGATTATAAAGATAGAGTGTTTAGATTGTTTTTTACTTTGTAGACTATTTTTTTTTATCTTTGAGATTATATGTGGGAAAACTATGGAAAAATTGGTTAAACATGGATAAATATTAAGCCGCCAAATAATGTAATTTTTTAGGAGGGAGTGAAAGTTGCCAATATAAATAAAAGATTTATTCATGGTTAAAAAATATACGTCTCAAAAATAGTGAGGTATTGAACGTATGTATCATTTAGACTCTTTTTTTTAGTATAAATATATGGAAGTTTTCCACAAATTAATTGAAAACAGGACGTAGTCATACATTGTGGCGCACCTGCATAGATCTTGTGACTTTTGCATTTATTTTTCCATATTTATTTTTTTGATCTTCGAATTAGTTTAAAGAATTACTTAGTTAGGTTGTGATTGCTTGATTTGATTTAATTTTCTTCATATACATATAAATATTTATTTTCTAATTTGAATAGTGATGAAATTGTTTCTAAAAAATGAAAGTAAGATGTGTTAAAAAAAATAATTATTGTGTTGATGTGATTGAGAATTTTTTAAAGACGATGATTGTTTTATACCAAAATAATATTTTCAAAAGTTGTCCAAATACTTCAAAACATTTCAAAAGATTTTTACTAAGTTTGTGATTTTTTTTTGAGGAGGAATAATAGTTTAGAATATAATACAAGGAAATTGAATAAAAAAAAACTAAACTAAAAATAGGCGATATGGATCTAATTTTATAAAATTTGTAAATCTCGATTATGAGAAAGATAATAATATTATTGATAAATTAAAAAAATATCCAATTCTTTATGTGAAAATAATAAAGAGAGAGAAATAAATAGTATTGTTCGGTATTGGAAAATGTAAAAGAGAAAGAGAAGAGTGAGTTAATTTTACAGAAAAATGTGATTTTTTTCAAAAAAATATTTTATTTTTCCACAAACAATAACACATCTCACAAATGTTTTTTTTCAAAAATAAAAATTATGGAAATGGAAATACAAGCAAGCACAATCTTAATTATTCTAATTTCATTAATCGAAAGTATCAAATACATATATCTTCCATTTAAGAGTAGCTTATCGTTTTTAGATTATATAGATATATTGTTAGATTAGTTTTTACATTTTATATTATTTTTTACCTTTAAGATTTTATATTGTTAAATTAATTTTCCAAATTAATTTCCCAAGAATCTTCTCAACGATCAAAACTCCACCTTCCAAAGATGATCTAATGAAATGATAACGCACCTGTATATGCTTCATCCTAGCATGATACACATGATTTTTTGCTAAATGAATAGCACTCTAGCTGTCACAATATTACACACTATTCCCATACTCTTTGTCATAACCCGAAACTTTGCATTTTAATTATCATGATAAATCATTTCTATGCATAAAATTATATGCATTTTGAAATTTCATATTCATATTAGAGGGCATATAAAATCAAATTATTTGTATTAATATAATTACATATGTAAATTATTTGAAATTTATTTATATATATTTATGAAAAAAAACGAATTGAAAATATACTAATATATATATATATATATAATAAAGTATAACCTTAAATGGATAGTTAGCAAATATATAGATCCTTAGTATATCTGATACGTGTGTATATATATATATATAGGGAGGGGATCCTGTGAGACCACCCTCCTAGGTAAACACATAGGACCAAATCTACACCATCAAAAAAATAAATCAATGGCCAAGATATAAACAAATCTATACAGCAATTCATATGAAAGTATACATTAGAGGGGGTAAAATAGGAATCCAGGAAATTAAATATAATAACCGCTTCCTAAAAATTAGGGACGTGATAATCAAGCGATTCACCTTTCCTTTCTCTCCCTTCCCATTCGAACCTGCAAATTATTCAAATATGGCAACAGAATCATGCAACAATTAATGAAAAGTATACAATTCCACTAAACTAACTATACATTAAAATATTACTAAGCATACATAAATAATTAACTAAGTATACAATTACACTAAACTACATGTACATTAAAATATTACTAAGTATATAGAAACATTTAACTAAATATACAATTACATTGAACTAACTATACATTAAAATATTACTAAGTATACATAAACATTTAACTAAGTATACAATCACACTAAACTAAATACACAATTCCACTAAATTACTTATATAACTAAGTATACAATTCCATTGAACTAAGTATACAAATCCACAGAACTAAGTTTACAAATTCACTAAACTACTTACTAAACTACTTATATAACTAAGAATACGATTCCACTATACCAAGTATACAAATCCACTGAACTAAATATACAATAAAACATGACTAAGTATACAAGTTCACTGAACTAAGAATACAATATAACGATTGTTCACAAATATGGCGGAAAGAAGTATCAATTTTGAAAAAAACGCTTGAAGTTGATGATTTTTCCTCCCTAAAAATCGGGTAACTGAAAAAGTAGGATTATGTTTCCTTAAAAATAGCTAATAACCGTCCAATTAACAAAACTGATTAAATATAAAAGTACAATTATACCCTTATAAGTCTAAATTAACTAAAATGATCTACACCATCCAAAATTTTAAATCAAGAGTCCATAAGTGTTCTTATGGACTAACCTAAAGGGGTTAGTCCATAAGATATATATATATATACCCTTGATTTAAATGAGACCAACCCCTTTTTGTCCATAAAGAGATCTCTTTATTTATTTTTAATTTGAGATCTCTTTAGTTATTTTTGGGTTATTAAGGGTATGATTGTATTTTCACCATTTTACAGTTTTTATGGAGATAACATTCATTGCTAATTATTAGGAAAATAGGATCTTTCCTTTATCAGCTTCCCGTTTTTAGGGGGAAAAAACCATAGATTTTCAGTTGTGTCTTTTCAAAAACTGGTTCCTTTTGGCTTCCCTCATCTTTACGTTTTTTTGACAAGAAAAAAAACCCTAACTCTTTCTTTTCTCCCCCAAATAATCCCACATTTCCAGTCGAGTAGCGCACAAAAAAATTGGTAGTTCGTCTTCCCCGGGCACACCCAAAAATTGAAGTTCGAAATTATTTCGCCGGTCGTAAGTTTGTTGTTGGTAGGCGGTTTGGGTTTGCGAAGAATTGACCAGAGAAGTGCTATTTTTGTGCATGTTATTGCGTGTGTAAAGGTGAGTCCTTTTCTCTGTTAATGGCCCAAATCCTTCAAATTTAAGTTTGTTCTTGTCTCTATTAAGTAATTTTTGGTGGATGTAGGAGTTCGATTTTTGTGGAGAAGATTTGAGGAGAGGGGAACTGACGTCTGAGTTCTTGTATTTTGAAGGTATGTTTGTTGTTTTCATCTTCTGCCCTTTTTTATTATTTCTGGTCGTTAATGAAGGTTCTTATCGCAATTTGTGAGTTTTTTTAATCATCAATTTTTCATTCAGTAATTTTGAGTTATACTGATAACAAACCCATAACAAGTATGCATATCTTTTTATTAAATATACTGATATATTTTGTTAATTATACAACATTAAGTAGTATATAAGCATACTTTTGTATTCACGTTTTCATATATAAATTAAGTGTTTTTTTATGTAGGGGGGTTGTGGTGTATTCTTGCTATTCGTACATGTTATGTTAAGTAAACAAGATTAAGTGGAATGTAAACAAATTAGTGTACCCCAAGTAAGAAACACATAACAAGTATGCAGATTTTTTTAATAAGTATATTGATATATTATGTTAAATATACAACATTAAGTACAATATAAACATACTTTTGTATGCAAACTTTGTATACTAAGTATACAAGTTTGTCATGTTAAATATTAAGTATGCAGATTGTTTATACTAAGTATATAAGTTTGTCATGTTAAATATACAACATTTATGGGAATGTAAACAAATGAGGTTTAAAGTCTTGATATCTGAATTTGTGTTCTTTTTATGTAGGTGTTTGTGTTAGTAAAATGTCAAGTGAAGAACAGGAAATAGAGGTCAATAGTGGTGCAGAGGATAGTTCCGGAGACGAGCAGCCCAAAAAGAGGCGAATGATTGATAGTTCATATCCCGGCATGCAAGTTAGGGCGAAACCCAAGGTTTTGGTTGATGCTCTTGCTTCTATGAAACCTGCACAGAAGAATGCAGTACGTGAGATGGGTTTTGGCAGTTTGTGTAGCAGAATGTTTTGTTTTTTACCATGTATGGTGTTGTGTCATCTCATTTTTTTTTCCTTTTAGATTGATCTTTTTTAAGATGAAAGTGTTTTTTTTTTAGATGCATGTACATTATACATGGATGCAGCAACTTGTATAGATAGTTGTATCGAATTTTATATTTAATATGTTTCATTTGTTTATTTCTGGATTAGTTTGAATTGTATTTTTTATTGTATAAACCAGGTTAATATAATTGCTTGATTAGTTAAGTGGATTTGTATATTTTATGTGGCGGAATTATTTAATTGATTGTATGGGTTATTCACTTTTTTAGTTCAGTGGATTTGTATACAGTTTCAATGACATGTATAAATAGACATATCGAATTGTATATGTAATGTGTATCATTTCTTTATTTTTGATTAGTTGAATTGTATTGTTCGTTGTATAAGTAGATTAATATATCTGTTTAATTAGTTACGTTGAATTGTCTATTTTGTTTGGTGGATTTGTATACTTAGTTGAATGGGTGATTTTCTGATTTTAGTTTAGTTGAATTGTATTTAGTTTGCTATGTACTTGTATAAATAGATATATAGAATTGTATATTTAATGTATTGCACTTGTCTATTTTGTAGTAGTTGAATTGTATTATCTGTTGGATAAGTAGATTAATGTATTTTGTATAAATCTTAAGGTACTTATTGGCGTATACAGTGTAGTTGTATATAAAGCAAAACAATTTTGTTTGCTTAATGTTTTTTTTTTGCATATTTAGTTGAATGTAATTGTATATGCAATAAATGTTTGGAGAGAAAAAATAACATTAAAGATAAATTAACAATCACTCAATGTTTCAAAAAAAAAAGTTTCATAAATAATAAACTGACAGAATTGTTTTTTTTGCAAAAAATAGAAACATTGCACTAAGGCGTGGTGTCGCGTTTTGGACATGTTCGGCTGTTATGCGTTCCGATCTCACCACATGTTCCACATCGTCTTTTGAGTTTTGTGCTTGCTTTAATGGCTTTCTCTCTTTGGCTCTGAATTCTACTTCTCGACATCGCCCTTTTGTTCTTTGCTGTTTTGGTGGTAACACGAAATATCAAGTCGTGAGGTTGACCCACAATAGGTCTCTAGTACTGACTTTTTGGTTCCAAAAGACGGTAAAATTGTACACCGGTTTCCAACGTAGCGAAATGCATCCCCACTTGCGGAATTTTTTCGTGTTCCACCTCTGGTATCCAATATTTTGTTGATCCTGGCGAGATTTCGAGCCGTTGTCCTACGTTGTTTTTTGACATCACAAAAGTTATTAGACAATAATACAAAATGTATATATTATATATACAATTTTATAACATCATTCATATATTTTTAATAGTCTATACATGCGCGTTTTGATTTTATAAGTATACAAACTTATTAATTTATTATGACAGACAATTTTTACTTGAACAAATTACAGACGTAAATATACAACTGTTGCCTTATAAATATACAACGAATAAATAAATATATACATATTGTAATTGCTGAACAAACATGCAATGAATTTGGTAACAAATGTACTATATGCAGATAAGGCGTAACTATGCATATACATAATGCTATATACACAAGACTTATATTCTAAATTGGCAAATTATATGTACTAAACATATAAACTACTAATTGAGATGCAACCTTCATACAGGTGGGTAATATGCAAACATATAAAACTATATATACAACGTTGACACAGTAAATAGACAAAATTCACACATTAAACATACAAAGCAACAATAATATAGTTCTATATTTTTGCATACAAAGCAACAATTTAGACTTATATTCTAAATTCGCAAATTATCCTTCTAAACATACAAACTACTAATTGAGATTCAACATTCATACAATGGGTAGTATGCGGACATATAAAACTACATATACAATGTTGACACACTAAATAGACAAAATTCACACACTAAACATACAAAGCAACACTAATACAATTATATATTTTTGCATACAAAACAACAATTTACACTTATATTCTAAACTGGCAAATTATCCGTTCTAGATATACAAACTACTAATTGAGCTGCAACCTTCATACAAGTGGGTAACATGCAAAAATATAAAAATATATATACTATATTGACACACTATTTAGACAACATTAACATACTAAACATACAAAGCAACAATAATAGAAGTGCATATAGTTCAGATATCAGTTGTTGATTCACAGGCGTATGAATGTAATAACTTTTTTCTCGCAGAAATTACCGGGAGGACATTCTTTAGTTGCGTTGCAATCAACACCTTTTTCCATTGTATAATTCTATCCAATCAAACGGATGATAATTCTGTGCAAATTGTTAGTTTTTCTGTCGCATTCAATTTTTTTGTGGATGAATTGCAGGCCGATTTTGGGTGATAATGGTGATTACAGAGGTTTTGATAATGGAGATGCAATGTTGGCGTTGGGAAGGAGACGTATATTTTTGATTGTATATGGTGAATTGCGTGATTTATGGGGACGTGATCAATAACAGATCACGTCCCTATAATGTAGGAGGAGGTTACCATTAATAATTTTCTGGATTCCAATTTTACCCTTTCTATTGTATAGTTACTTTCGTAAACATGTATAGATTGTAACGAATCTTGGCCATTGTTTTACTATTTGGATGGTCTAGATTGGGTCTTATGGACTAACCTAAGAGAATGGTCTCACATGATCCTCTCCCTATATATATATTTTATTGATTATTAAAAATCTTGAAGACAATAGATAAAATAGAAATGCATTGAAAATATTTGAAAGTGGATTATATATATATATATAAAATAATTAGAATTCTCTTAAAGGCACTGATTAAGGATTGCATACAAATAACATCATTAGAGCTTAATCTATTATATTGAATGTGGTTATGTAATTTTTATATATTATTAGGACAAAATCTCGAAAGAAGAGCGGATACGACCGACGAATGACATCGGGATAACAACACCACTTTGTGAGTATAATCTTTAACTTGTTATTTGACTTGTGTGATTATATAATTGATATGTTCGAATGAATTACTTACTTGTTTGGTTATAGTGATTAAAAGTTTGTTGCGCTCTAATGTGAATTGTATGATTCTCTTTGGTGATATCGTGATTAGATCGAGATATATGATCTCTATGTGATGACATTGAAATGGGATTGAGATATGTGATCTCCACTGATGTTATTGATATGAAAATGAGATATGCGATCTCCACTAATGTTATTGATACATAAATGAAATTTGTGATTACAGAAAATGCATTCGTCGGAGATTAATGGATTCTATTATGGCCGCTAATGACCTTGAATCATGTGTTACATAATTATAAATATCCAAAAATTCTGATTACAGAGTATCGTACGACCACCCCGAGTTCACCACCTCATACTGATCAAGTGAAGGACGTTACACCAAGAGTGCAAGTCATTTAGTAGACTATGTAATCAAGTTCTCAATTATGTCTTGTATTCAATTATCATAGTTAGTTGTTATTTGAGTTGTTCTCGAGTCATTGTGAATTTTTGGAGGACATGTTAGAGTGTTATTTGGAGTTAGGAACAAGAACATGGCCACACGGTTAGCTCGTGTGATTTCACACGACTGTGTTGCGATTCCAGAGGAGCCACGCAACCAGCTCGTGTGATTTCACATGATCCTGTTGCAATTCCAGAAAAGTAAGAGGTCGATTTCGCTCAACCTGTGCGCTCTCGTACAGCCAACATGTGCAATTTATCACGACCATCTCCGAGTGCCAGTTTTCCGCATTTTGTTGTCTTTTGGGTATGTTTTTATTTCCTTTTCTGGTTTTAAGTTGTTTCATAGTTAGTTTAGGATTTAGATTCCCTTCATGAGGGAAAATACTTTTTATTTTCTTCAATCAATCGTTTGAATATATTTTCTCTCAAATATTGAGTATTCTTCCAAGGGCTTGAAGATTCATGCTTTCTTGTTGCAGTGATCGACTTATCAGGAAATAATTCATATTTGATTGTGGCGTCTTCGCATACCAAGGTTCTTTCTTCACTAAGCAACGGGTAGAAGTTTTACCATCTTTAACCATACTAGTGAAGATCTTTGGTTAACAACATATTGTTGTTGAATCGTATGAACAATTATTGTTATTGTTCACATCAACAACCACAACTCTCATATCCTAAGAGAAACATGTATTATTCTGTGGATTATCTTAATCTTTCTAACCTTAGGATTATGACGGCTACCATATATGTGGCAAATATTTTTTTTTCTATATTGATTTATTTAGCTCACTACGTCTGCTACACAATCTATTGCTAGAATTTTACCTTCTGGTCCTTGATGATGACAAATTAAATATGAACACAAATATAGAAATATTTTTTGTGTATTGATTCAATTGAGAAAGATAGATTTATATAAATTACAACTAGAAAAGATCCTAAAAAAGACTTCTAAAATCAAGGAATATTTACAACTAAAGAAGTCTTTTAAGGAAAGATTTTAATGGCTAGAAATCTGGGATTGTAACAGCTAATTATACAAAAAAAGCTAAATTAAATGTAGTTGACTATAATGAAATTAAATATAATCTGATCTTTTCTATCCATGCTCCCCTTCCAAGCTTGGTTGTAGATGTTGATGAGACCAGACTTGCTTACAAGGAAATCAAATGTTTGTTCTGTCAATCCTTTCGTGAATATATCTGCTAGTTGTTGAGAAGTAGGCACATATTCAATGCTAATAATACCCCTCATCAATCTTTTTTTATAAAATGTCTTTCTACTTCCCCGTGTTTAGTCATATCATGATGGACATGATTATGAGCAATACTAATGGTTGACTTGTTATCACAGTAGAGGTTTATAGGTTCTTCGTATTTGATCTTCAACTCCTCCATCACTCTTTCTATCCAAATAAGCTCACAAAATCCATGAGCCAAGGCTCTATACTCGGCTTATGCGCTGCTTCTTGCGACAACATGCTATTTTTTACTTCACCAAGTTACCAAATTTTCTCATAATAAAGTACAATGCTCAGAGATAGACTTCCTATCATTAATGGAATAAGCCCAATCTGCATTAGTAAATGCTCTGATTTTTAGATCATCAGTTTTTGCAAAAAACAGTGTTTGCGTCAAGCATCTCAAGATTCTGTAGACTGCATCATGATGACATTGACATGGTGAATGCATATACTGGCTTACTAAACTTACTGCAAAAGTTATGTCAGACCTTTTATTTAAAAGATAAATTAGCTTCCCTAGAAAGGCATTGATAACTTTCTTTGTCAACACAGTATCCCTCTTCAAACATTTTTTTTGTTCCCATGTTCAATAGGAGTTTTACTTGGTTTGTGAGTTTCCTTTAAAAGATCTAAAATTTATTTTCTTTGAGAAATAGAAATATCATTTTGACTCCTTACAAACTCCATTCCCAAAAAGTATTTCAAAGCTCCAAGGTCTTTGAATTCCTTCGCCATCATCTATTTAATTCTCTCAATCTCCTCAATATTATTTCATGTAATAATGATATCATCAACATACACTATCAGAATAGTTATTTTCTCACCTTAAGAGTGTTTAACAAAAATTGTATTATCTGTTTGTCCTTGAACGCAACCAAACTAATTGATTACTTTTGAGAAACGGTCAAACCAAGCAGGAGGAGACTATTTTAGACTGTAAAGAGTTTTGTTGAGCTTACAAACAATATTACTTTCCATTGTCTCTTCAAAACCTGGAGGTTGACTCATGCAAACCTCCTCCTTTTGTTCACCATTAAGGAATGCATTCTTTACATCGAGTTGGTGTAGTGGGAGTAGAACTTGAATGGTATTAAGTTTAGCAGTGGGAGCAAAAGTTTTAGTATGGTCATCCCATAGTTTTTTGTAAAACCTCTTGCCACCAACTGTGTCATATATCTTTCAATCAAACCATCAACTTTATATGTTATAGTCTATACCCATTTGCTGGTACTATTTTTTTTGTGGCAATTCCACCAAGCTCCATGTATTATTTTATTAAAGAGCATGCATCTCGTCACATACTGCAGCTTTCCATTCAGGAATTTCTAAAGCCTCTTCAATAGATCTATGAATCACAATACTAGAAAGATTTGTAGAAAACTACGAAATAAAGATGTCAGATTGGAATAGGAAATTAACTTGGAAATAGGATGTTGAGTACAAGATCGAATACTCTTTCTAATTGCTATATAAGCACCTAGATCAAGATTAAAACTTGAATTACTTGTCACAAATGGAAATTGAGGTTCTACAATCGGCTTGATTTCTTGAGCGTGAGTAAGGTTCATGATATCTTCATTTCTATTGGAGACCTTTTTCCTGGATTAGACACGTAACTCTTGTTGATTCAGCATAGTTGTTTCTCTTCCTGTTTCTAAGACTGGTACATTAACTAGTTAATCTAATATTGGAGTTGACTTTGTTGGATTAGATAAAACAACATCTGGACTTAAAAGATGTGGCATACTAGAAGTGGTGGTGGTGGTGGTTTTATAGTGATATCTACTCTAAGAAGTGTCAAGTCAGGAATATCCCATGGACAACAAACTTTTTGGTTCTAATGCTCCATCTGAAGCGAATTACTTGTCACAAATGGAAATTGAGGTTCTACAATTGGCTTGATTTCTTGAGCGTGAGTAAGGTTCATGATATCTTCATTTCTATTGGAGACCTTTTTCCTGGATTAGACACGTAACTCTTGTTGATTCAGCATAGTTGTTTCTCTTCATGTTTCTAAGACTGGTACATTAACTAGTTAATCTAATATTGGAGTTGACTTTGTTGGATTAGATAAAACAACAGCTGGACTTAAAAGATGTGGCATACTAGAAGTGGTGGTGGTGGTGGTTTTATAGTGATATCTACTCTAAGAAGTGTCAAGTCAGGAATATCCCATGGACAACAAACTTTTTGGTTCTAATGCTCCATCTGAAGCGAAGTTGTAGAGAAATAAGGATTATTTTCAAATAATGTAACATCAGAAAAGACATAGGTTTCGTTACTTTGAAGACAATAATATCGGTAACCTTTTTGAGTTGGAGAGTAGCCAATGAAGATAGTTTTGAGAGCTCGGGGATCAAATTTATATTTTAAGGGAGTTAGTATGTAGAAAGGTTGTACACCAAAAGGTTCTTAAGGAAAGGGGATTCTTGATGGAAATATGTGCATAGTTTTTGGTGAAGGCAGAAATGGGAGTTTGGAAGTTGATGATGCAACTTGGCAGGGGGTTGATAAGATATGTTGCAGTTAAGATAACGTCTCTCCACAAGTATTTTGGAACATTCATGGTGAATATAAGAGCACGGGATATTTCCAATAAGTGACGATTCTTTCTTTCAGACATTTCATTTTGTCGTGGAGTATCACCACATGGACTCTGGTGAAGCGTACCATTTCTAAACAGATTTCACTAAAGATAAAATTAAAATATTCTCTGTCATTATCCATTCGAAGAACTCGGATATGAGTCTGGAATTGAGTTTGATTCATTTTGTGGAATGTTTGGAAAATTTGACAAGTTTTGGATTTTTCACGAAGAAGATAAACCATATAATCTGTGTGTAATCCATCGATTGTGATAAACCAACTTTTGCCATTGGAAGTGTATTTTTTTATGGTCCCCATATGTCACTGTGACTTAAAAAAATGGTGCAGATAGTGTATATGGTTTTGGAGTAAAGAAAGTGCAAGTATATTTAGCAAGTTGACATATTTCACATTCAAAAGGAACAAAACTTTTATTATCAAATAAAGATGAGAACAAACGTTTCAAATAGAGCTGCAAATGAACCAAGCCGCTCGTGAGCTATTCGGAGCTCGATTCGATAAAAGCTCGTTCGAGTTCGTTTAATGAAGCTTGTTAAAATAATCGAACGAAACTCAAACTTAGAGATATTCCGTTCGTTAGCTCGTGAACATGCTCGTTAGTAAGCTCGTGAATAGGCTCGATAGTAAGTTCGTATAAATTAAACTAATAATTTAATTTTATTTTAATTTTTCATATTTTTACTTAAGATAATATAAAAATATTTCAATAAAATTATTTTTTTAAATAAAATTATAATTTTTAATAAATATATTATGAATTTTAAATATAAATAATTTTATTTTTGTGATAAATTGAAGAATAATTTAATTTATAATTAATATTTACTAAGCTCGTTTAGGCTCGATTGAGCTCGAAAAAGTTTGTGAGCCATCAATGTATTCGATAAATTCAGGCTCGAGCTCGACTCGATAATAAACGAGTCAAACACAAACACTCAAAAGCTCGGCTCGGTTCGGTTCGATTGTAGCCCTAGTTTCAAATAAGAGTAACTAGGATGACTAAGTCTATAGTGCCATAACATTATTTCCCTGATATCATGAATAGATATAGAAGAAACACCAGACACAAAAGTTTGTCTACTTCGGGAAAAATCATCTTCAAAGTAATAAAGACCATCATGAACCTTAGCACTGTCAATCATTCTCCCCGATGATGGTTCCTGAAATTGACACTAACAAGATAAGATTTTGCAACACAATGATTATCACGAGTAATTTTGCTAATTGAGATCAAATTGCATTTTAAGGTATGAACATGAAGAACATATTTAAGTTCAAGATTTGGAGAAATTCTAATTGTGCCAATCCCAACAACAGAAGTTAAATATCCATCAACGATGTTAACAGTAGTATGATTAGAACAAGGAATATAAGAATAAAAATGAGTAAGTCCACTTGTCATTTGATCAAAGGCTCCCGAATCAATGATCCAAGGGTCCTTAGTGAATGGAAGAAATTACTGTTGAATGGAAGTTACCAGATTGAGACACAAAGCATGTTTATAAGATGACAAAGGTGCTCAATTCGCTCTTTGCCAAATGCGACAGAACCACTAATGTGACCAGCCATGGATTGGTCAGATTGAGTTTGGTGGGCACGCTCTTTAGCCATTTTTTGAGGTTGTCAATTGCCTGGTTTCTCGTGAAGCTCCCAACATTTCTTTTTAGTATGACCAGAACGACCACAATAATCACATTTTGGTCGTTCTCCTCGCTTGTTCATGCGTGAATCATGATTCGACCGCCCATTTAAAGTGAGATTTCTTGGAACCAAGGTTGATCTATCTGGAGCAGATGACAGAAGGGGTAAAAATCACCAATTAACATCACTTTGCGACGACCCTCTTCAGGTCGTACCTCAACAAAAGCTTTCTTCGTAGTAGGAAATGGGTCTCGTCCCACAACTCGACCCTCGTACCTCGTCCAGATTAAGACCAACAAGAAAATCATAGACAACTTTTTCAAGATTCTACCGATGTTTGACATACTCGACACATAATGAATCATCTTCGATAAAGAGATCAAGTTCTTGCCAAAGATCTTGAAGATCAGAAAAATATTGAGTTACTAAACTAGAGCCCTATTTCATCTCCGTTAATTTTGAAAGAAATTCAAAAATTTGGGAAACATTTCCAAGATCATAATACATCCGACAGGCTACATCCCAGACTTCTTTTGTTGTTTTAAAGAAAAGATAATGACAATCGGTTTTAGGTTCCATGCAATTAAGAAAGCAAGAACAATCAGTTGGAGGAACCCAAAGTTCACCAGTGATGTAACCAAGTTTGTCCCAACAACAAATAACAATCATGGCAGAGTGAGCCCATTGTAGATAATTTTGTCCATGTAATTTGTGGGTTGTAATATGAAGAGAGTAGATATAACCACCGGAAAAAGTAGCAACAAAAGCAGGGGCTGGGCACTTCGCTCGGGACAGGCTGGAAGTTCCAAAACTGGTCATTGTTGTCTTGTTATTAGCCATAGATTTCTAGCCCATATGCTTTGATACCATATGACCACAAATAGAGAAATGTTTTTTTGTGATTTGATTCAATTGAGAAAGATACAACTAGAAAAGATCCTAAAAATAAACTCCTAAAATCAAGGAATACTTGCACCTAAAAAAGACTTTCAAGGAAAGATTCTAAAATAAAAGCTAATTATACAATAAAAGCTAAATTAAATACAGTTGACTATAATCAAAATAAATCTGATCTGATATTAAATCATCTCAAAATTGATTCGAGAAGCATTAAGAAAATTGATTCGAGAAGCACTAAGAAACATAGCACATCCACAACAACAAATTTAAAAAAAATAATAAAAAATATCGGTCATGTCATTGCAGAGACTCGAACTCGAGCCTCTTCACCCAATCACAATGGAATACAAAAGTTGACTCCAACAATTGATTCTAATTTCAACAAATATTTGATGCATGAAACACCACCATCGCTAAGAGTGTAACTTCCTCTGATATAGTAGCATCTTCCTACACATTAATAAACTTTCCTGGGTTTTCGGCTCTTCTATAAAGTATCAGATTAGGTTCATTGTCTCCCGCAGCAAGGCCCAAATTAGCATATGAAAATAGTTGAAAAAGTCCAATATTTGTGTTCAAACAAGAAACACCGCATTACGCTTCAGAATGTTCACCCTGTATCTGAGAGAGCATTAAGGCCATTCAGATATTATATTCACGAACCAGCGAAGAAAGGACTATAAAGGTGTATTCTTATCAGTCGATCCATGTTTACTGGTATAAGAAAATACGAATCTTTCTCTTTCACACTATAACCTCGACAACTCGCAAAAATGTACCAGTTTACCAGCATAAGAAAATCTCCTACGGTGATCATCATATCTTTACATCCAACTGCTGTTTACAAAAAGCTTAGACAATTGTTACTAATTAAAAGAAAAAGAAACCAATAACTCCCAGACAACTATCAAGTCAGAAACTTCAAAGAATCCAAGAAAGGCAACAAGCAAAAAAACATGCACAATATTTTTACCAAACCATGCCCAACGCGAAATAATGTACTAGGAGGAAGCACCAAATAATGCCTCCGAAAGAAATAATTAATAAAAATATTTCTTACAACTAAGCAAAGAGAGAGAGCTAAAGGTTGTGAACTAACATAATCGGTTGCCAAAGTTGGTCTCCATTAAACAATTGGCGAAAGCTCGCCAAGACTTTCCAAATGCGTGCAATTTTTAATATTTCTGTAGCCTGGCAAGCATGGTACTTGCAGTTAAGCTCAAAACTCCATGCACAGCTTCAAACATATCATCAACAACTCAACAGACAGCTGAATCCTATTCGATGGCTTGTACCACAGAGATACTGCTTTAATGCTTTGTAGCCAAATTGATACAAACAATTCACTATAGATACCTGAGGATATAGAAAAATATAATTAAAATTTATCAGTATAAGCAACAATTACCAAAAACAACAGCGAGGCAGCATCCTATTGAAGTAAAACAAAAAAAGAAAACACACCAATATAGTCATCTTAGCATCGTAAACTACATATGAAATCAATGTAAACCCACAACTAATCCATGACGAGACATTAATAAAATTTTATCATTAAGGTCTAGTTACACTTACCTCCCGGTCCGAAATAATTAAACTACCAATTTGTTCCTCGTATTATATAATTACAGAGATTTTCCCTCTAAGTTGACCACTTCTACCAAATTTCCCCTGCCATACTATTTACTGTTTTGAACATAAAATAACAGATATTGGAGAAAATAATTAGTGGATAACTAAATGGGTGGCGCTATTCACAACCCCAAAATTGATAAATACACCCACTTACTAAATACACTCCACCCACTTTTTAAACTGTAATATAATTACTAAATACACCACCCATAATTTCCAATGTTACCCTAGCACTACCTCCCCCCCGCCTCCCCAAATACTAAATACACACAAGTAATTGTGCGAAAATTTATTATGCCATTGACAATGGCTCGAGACTTGGTCACTTACCGGAGAAAGAAGAAGACTGGTGATGGAGGATGAAAACGATGATGTGCCACCACCACCATCGACTTCGGTCTTAATTAAGTAGAATTTAATGGGTAATTGTTGGAGTAATTTTGTATGTATGTTGACTGATTATGTTAGGGAAGACGACAAAAGGCATGATGGCACAAAAAGCCCTAAGTGGCACGATGGCATGATGGGTTTTTTGCCATCGTGCCACATGGCACAATAAATTTTTGGCCATCATGCCACATGGCATGATGAATTTTTTGCCATCGTGCCATGTGGCACAATGGATGATGAATTTTTTGCCGTCATGCCACATGGCACGATGGATTTTTTGCCATAGTGCCATGATGAATTTTTGGCCATCGTGCCATAATGGATTTTTTGCCATCATGCCGAGTGGCACAATGGCACGATGGATTTTTCACCATAGTGTGTGATCATGTGAAGTGCGACGGTATTTGTCAACTTGAAAATTTGAGAAATGACATACTTTAAGCTGTAAATGAAGAATATACTTCCATTATTTGGGGATATGAATTCTTTGGCATATGTGCAATGATTTGAGTGTTGGAAAACTCTAGGGATTAAAGAAAAAAGTTTCAACTTTGTTCAACAAGAAGAAGAAGAATGTGGGTGAATGATGTGGGCATATTTAGAACTTCTTTTTAAATAAGGGTAATATGCTCTTTTAAGTGAATGACATTTTTGCAATTATATAGAGGTGGGTGTATTTATTTGGGTGTGAATAGCGCCACCCTAACTAAATATCGTATTGTTCACTTGGCCAACTACCCTTATGTTGTTGCTAAATGCAATACCCCTGGTGTAAGATGTGAAATTTAAAAGAGGTGCAGAAGTATTAATTAAATATATGAAATTGAAAAACGTAATAGAATATTGGGATAGTTACAAAACTACCCCTAAGGTGTGGCCTAATTTCAGAAAAACCCAGCTATCATTAAAAATTACAAAAACCACCTTGAGGTTTACATCCGATATACATTTTGCCCTAACCGATAGTTGACCGGATGGAATTTGCTGACATCATCAAATATTTAACAATTACACCCAACTTTTCTAAATATAACAAATAAACCCCAACTTTTCTTGTAGCTATTTGTAATATTTACAAAAGTTGAAGAACGTAATTGTAAAATGTAAGATGAAAAGTTAGAGTTATTTGTAATATTTAAGAAAAGTTGAGGGATGTAATTGTAAAAATATTTGATGATAACAGCAGTCTCCGTTAGCTCCACTAATGGAAGGTAAAATATGTAAGACGGATGGATGTAGTGGTTTTTGTAATTTTCAAGGTTAATTGGTTTTTTTGGTAATTAGGCCAAACCTGACGGGTAGTTTTATTAAACATACCTAGAATATTTGATCCAGAATTTCTTTTCTATTCCTAAGCTTCTCAACAAGAAAGCTAGTTTATAAATTCATCATTGTCCCTATTCTCACTTTTTGGTCCCCCATCTCCCAAATGCACCATCTTGGTCCCTCATCTCTTCAACATGACTCACTAAGGTTGTGATTGGATATAAAAATTCAGGAAATCTTTTGCTATTAGGAATTGTTTACTGAGAATTGTGAATGGAAATGAAATTTTTTGGAAAATATACTATTCCCTCACTTTTACTTTTTCTTCCACCAATCACATTTATTTATTTTTTAAAAATAGAACCATCAAATCATCAATCATTATTACACTCTTTTCCACAAATTCTACTATTCACCCACTCACATATTTCAACTACCAACCATATCCAATCATTATTTCTCTATTTTTATATCAAATCAACTTTTCATCATTACATTTTCATTTCATATCCAATCACAATCCCAGAATTCATTTTTCTTCTTTTAAAATTTTTTCATCACTATTCTCTGGTGGGAAAAAAAAATTCACTAACGAAAACATATCCAATCACAACCTAAAGTCCCCTAAACAACTGTTTCTGCCGCTCATGGATGGAACATTTCACTAGCCAAAAGGCAATTTTGGTTAGCAATATGACTTAAGTCATCTACCCGATCAGAGCAAATTTGGGGATTATTAAATTTAAAACTGCATTTATAATATTTGTTTCTATAATAAAGTAACAAATTAGTTTGGAAATGGAAGAAGGTGAAATATTGAAGTTCAATTCAAAGTAGGTTAGCAAACTCCAACTTAAACACAAAATAGCTATAAAACAAAAATAAACAGAAACTAATTCAAATATGAGTAAACTGAACTTTGTATGTTATATTAAGCTAAATGCGAATTATTAAATTTTGTGAAATCATGCAAGTCATGTCAAAAAAATGCAATAAATTCACCAGAACTAGTGAAGTTAAGGAGCAGGCAAAAAGAAAAAAGGAAGAGAAGTAAAGGTCAATTAAAATGCAAACTTGAAGAATTGAACGGATTACTTTACTGTTATATCTCTTCTTAAAGTGCTACTAACCTGAATGAAGTGCATTTATATCAAACAATGTCAGTGATTGCATGAGGCGAAAAATTGATTTATGAAACTAGAGTAAATGTAATATATTAGGGCTTTGATTTTTGTATCTTCAGTGAGTCAAATAGGAGAAATGAGGGACCACAATGATGCATTGAGATATGAGGACCAATGAAGAGAAGAAAACCAGAGTAAAGGGACCAATGAAGTAATTTGGCCTAAACCCTCTGTTATCAAAACTCAATTCAGAATAAATTTATGTTGACATATAAAATACATTTTTTACATTTCCTCACTTTTTGACCATATCAAAAGTACTGAATACTGATGATCTCTCTATGGAGACGCGTAATCTAATACTTCACTATCAAATTACTTATGTGGCAAGGCACAAATCTAAAATAAGAATAAATGGAATTAATAGACTGAAAAAGAACTCTATCTTAACATCAATGGAAAATCTCACCAAACGGAAGTCAAAATGGAGCCTCAAGTGATTCATCCCAGACATCTGCACTTCCATTAGAGGCATCTTCTGCATCTTCCTCCATCGAAAGCCTAATGTATTCTCTGTGCGCAAAGCGATCCCACTCGGTCAAATTTGGGTTCTCACGCTCCTGTCCAGATATATCAAAGTGTGATAAGAGAATGAACCTTGCAACTTTATGGAGCACATCTCAATTGCAAGCATCAAATTATCCATAAAAAGATAACAAAATCACATCAATTTTACCTGGCGAATTAGAAATGGATCACGACTCTCAAAAGCCATGAACTTGTTAAGGTTAAAAAGGATATTAAAAACACTGCCAGAAAGTTTGCTTCCTTTAAAATCATGTAGCGTGAAATAGCTCTCATCCTGCATATGAAATCATTTAAAAACCATGAAATGTTATAGTAGATTGACACCTATATTCTACATATGCATCAACTAAAAACATTTATAGAACCTGAACACAGAATACTACACAATTAACTTCTTCAACCATACTATTCCAACATAAGTAGCGCAGTTCAGTTCTCTGAACCTCTCAAATCTTTCCAAATTTGGTGCTTTAAAGTCTCAAATGTCAAATTAGCCAACTTAGGACTTCCAACAGATCATAATCCTATCACAGGCTGCATGATTTTCTTTTCTTTCTAGACAGTGTTATCTAGAATAAATAAGATTCCACATCCAGCTCACACAATGAGGTCCTCAAAACAACAGGATACAAGCTTGATGAAAATGTAGAAAAACATCATTGGATTTATAGTCTCATTTCTTCTATAGGAAAATAACGGCCTGTGCAGGACCTAAAGCATTAAGGACATCGAGAACCAAAATTTATTTCAGGAAAAGGAGAGTAGACAAAGTAAAAGCAAGACTGCTCCTTGCAACTCCTTAAGACACATAAAGCACACCAAGGTGCAAACAATGCATAAGGATCAAGTGGAAGTTCACCTCCGGACTAATCATGTCAACTATTTGACACAAAATATCCTCAAAAAGAACAGGCTCTTGGGCCATGCATTCCATTCTGTGCAACTGCTCCTCATAAAAGAATTGCATTTCATTCCTCGTAATAACTCCATTTCCATCTAAATCTATGCACTTGAACCTGAGGGGAAAAAAGCCTTTAGCATGCATATAAAAAATAAGAAATAATAATGCAAATAATTGAGGTGACCATTATTGATACAACAAAAAATTCAATGTAAAAAAGGAATCAGACGTTACGACGTGCTTCTTAAAAAGTAAAAACCACCCGTATCCTCCTAGTTTAATCACAACTAATGAACACAATTTGGAAGCTAAATTTCAAGAAAATATCAAGAACCAGATTTACACATTAGGCCTTAAGTCATTCATTTACATATTCAACCCCTGTAGGGGATCGCATATGGTGTTACTATGCTTCCTGCATGAAAATAGCATTATTTATCCAGTAATTAGAAAGTATGAGAAAGAGTTGAAGATCTTTTTCTGAGCCACTTGTCGAAGGGCTCAGGGGTGGCGGACTCTGCATGCTACAAACCCTGCAAACCACATGTATAAAGGACTCAGAGGAAATCAGGCTCCATTATCCTGATTCCCCATCCATTTCCTACATTATGAGACCACACCTTCGGCAAATGATGAACATACTCAGGTGCGACATGATTAAAATGAACCCAAAAATATACGAAGTCAAGATTGCACGACTACTGAGGATTCTTTTTACTTGCCAAATAAAAGTATACATACCAATACTCAAGACTAGGCTCAGACGATTTATCTTCCTCTGACAATATGAAGTAAACGAAATCTTCGTAACCCATCTTTCCATCAACTTTACTGGTGAACTTTCTGGGAACCTACACAATTTCAAATATGAAATATTTATATAGGTGGATGAAGCATCCTTAGAACCAGACAATCTTTATTAACATGCAATGTGTCTTGAATAGCAAAAGGAAGAGAGAAAACACAAACCTGAGAAAATATTCTATCAACAATCCTGTAGGTAAGTGCGTGGTTACCATATCTGATGAGGTTCTCTTTGTCAATCAAAAAATCATGATCCGTATCCAGCTCCCAGAACTTGCAATATATCACGTAAAAATGTTCATAAGAGAAGTACCTGAAGCAAAAATGGAAATATGAAGGAGGAGAAAAGGAAATGATGAAGATCAGTGCAGATCTGAATTTGTAGCAGAAATGAAATTAGAATGCATAACATAGAACGCACATGGCAATGTGAACACTCCTAAATAAACAAAATTGCTGCTTGAAAATTTAATATTTGTGAAATCATATCTGATCTCAAGCAAAAGAAATGGCACCTGGGGAGGACGGGATACTTGAGGATATTCATTAATTATTTTTTTCTATCTTCTGTCTTCTAAAACGCAATACTGTTTAGTTTTTTCTGAAGAATCAATCAAACCACAGTCTTGCGAATTACCAGCATAGCAACTTGATAAAGTTATTGTGCAATTCACTAGCATTAACAAAAGAATAACTAGAAAAGCTCTAACAAAGCAAAACATATCATGAACTTCTCTAATTACCTCAAGACTTTGTTAATATCCTCTTCTTCATCTGCATGCTGCATTGCAGCAATTAAGTTCGAACGTTTCAGCTCCCTGAGTGTAAGACGACCATTACCCGATCTATTCACGTAGTAAAATATTCTGTATATTACAGTTTCAGCTGGACATAGCAATGAATTGAACAGTTAAGTCAACCAAGGAGTGTGGGTACTTTAACAAGTAGATAGGAAATGTAAGTTTAAACTGAACATCAGCAGTTCATCAAAAAGCCATGAAACAGTCCAGCCACCGCAGTGGTAAACCTTCTGACTAGCAAACCAACATTTCCTAAGAAATTATAGAAGCAAATATAGAGATTGGACAACTACAGAGAGGTCTCAAAAAACTTAATGCTGCGGATCATCACAAAACACAGAGAGAAGACTAAAGAAAGTCAACAAATACTTACACAATTAAAAAAGTACAACTTCCAGGGAAAAGAGCGATGTACAAGGTGTACAAGAACAGATACACTACGCATTAAATTAATGCAAATTAGCATCCGCTAGTCAGTCGAACTTTAAGGGTGAGTTTGAGTCCATGGTCAGGCTCAAGCCTGTAAGCATATGACCATCATTTACTTGAGTCATTTCAACATTGATATGATCATGAAACTGTAGTACTACCAAACAAAATGGGCCTCTAAGGCGGGAGCTATAATTTCTGTAAAAGTAATTAAGAGATTTTTTATCATATAGCTATGATGAGACACTTTTTCGTAATCCTTTTCAAAATGCAGATATTCATAGTAAATATGCAAAATATATGGAACCTAGATGGAGAGTGCCATTAATAGATGCTGGAGTTAAAAGGAACAGGACATCCAGGGACGCAACTTGCTAGCAACAGAATAAGCAACTTGATATTTATAACTGCTCTAGTAGTGTTTGAGTACTTTAAATAACACTCAGCAGCAACAACAATACACAAATGGAAGCATAGTACCCTAGATGGCAGATGTTGGTGGCAGCTGCAGCATTAATAGAGCACAACTTATTGGCGCAACCACCAAGAGAGAGAGAGAGAGAGAGAGAGAGGAAATTATAGCTGTGTGCAGGCATTTGGTAAAAAAAAAATGACAAATTGAACCGATTTGAGTCAGCAAAACATGAATAAATGAATAAATGAAAGAGAAGATATGATGTAGAACATACCATATCTTTCTTGAAATTCTGGTGTACTCTGTAAGAACTCTAACCCTGGGTGAGTAGCCAAAAGTTCTCGAAGAACAGGTTTGAAGTCATCCTATGTCCAGTTCACAATATTGCCACCACATGAAGCAGATATTAATACCAAAAGCTAATTTTTCTGTAATTTAAGTATTAAAGAATAGTCTTCATGGTCGTCATTTAACCTGGGCCAAGTATTTGAACTCTGATTGCTTCAAGATTGTGTATAATTGAGTTGCTATATCTTTGGTTAACATGTTTCCATTGATCCAATAATCGACAAATGCATCCCTGCTTGCATATTACAGTCAAAGTGAGCAAATATGCATCAACTTCTCTAACAACACGCATCAAAAACATGAATCATCGATGAGTAAATCAACCACAACAAATTATAATGTAACGCAAAATTTCTGGAATTAAGCTTCCAAAAAGAATATGTGGCCTATCAATTTAGAATATATCAGTCAAAGTTTAGCTAGGCTACCTTTAATGTCAAAAAAACTAGTGTTAATCCTTACAAAATTAAGGTGACTTGCTGCTACAATTTAGTTGTCATTTGTCAAATAACAAGAACAAAACCCAAATTAAACAAGCAGTATAGAATGTAAAGTCAAACATATTTCTAGACAAATTCTGGATCGTATCTCTATTTTGAGCTTGAGTTATAACCAGAATTCATAGGATTTGAACCAATACTTTTTAACTTTGTGTTTTTGCCCTTTCTAATCCCTCTCCTTATTAATGATATACTTACAGCTCTTTCTTAAACATTGCAACCTCAAATGTTTCACCTATTGGTGATTACAATCGGAACAAAAACAACCATATATATTACAAAAAGACTTTGCCCATATGCAAGTCCTAAAAAAGGCACATAAAGTGACAAAACGAGGCAGTACCACAACGAAAAAGAAGTCCTAATGTCTTGAAAACAAGTGCTAAAAAAGTCTACATAATGGGATGTTTTACCCATTGCATTGTTCACACCACATGAACACCATTGTAATCCTAGAACCACATATACAAAATTACATTACTTTGAAATAGCATTCGTATAGGGTTAGGAACCCTGGACAAATCAACTGAGGCAGGCATACATGTAGATAAGACTAAGTTCTGAGGGAGAAAATGGTAGGTTACCTTTGAATAGAAACTCCTTTTAATTCATTAACTGTTAAATGAGTATTTCCCCAAATACACTACTACTCAATATAAAAGGTGAAAAAATAAAA
Source organism: Rehmannia glutinosa (assembly GCA_016081115.2). Taxonomy (NCBI): domain Eukaryota; kingdom Viridiplantae; phylum Streptophyta; class Magnoliopsida; order Lamiales; family Orobanchaceae; genus Rehmannia; species Rehmannia glutinosa. The sequence goes on from CM071936.1 coordinate 66,349,874, forward strand.
GCCGTTAGAAGAAGTTGTGAGTATGAAGAGCAGACATGGAATAAGACACTCAAATCACTCTCTTCTAATGGATTACCAAGATAATGTCATGAAACATCATCAATTTCAACAGGATGGTGACAGTGCATAGACCAAGCAAGGGATTACATTTCTTAAAGAAAATGTAATAACTATAACGAGTACTGATTCGTCTCTAAGACAAAGTATCAAGACACCATAGGAATATGATGGAATAAAGTTAGATGTCAATAAGGGGTGTAATCAGGCTTCTGCCTTGAAGAGCCCTATCCACTGGTTCTCTACCTGATGCCCCTCACAATAATGTCCAATAAATGCATAAAGAAATCGAACTACATCGCAAGCTAAATAGGCTTGTTTACGGCACCGTGGCAAAAACCATCAGCAAACCAAATGTAGAAGCCCATTGATAAAAGAGAAAGAGGCTACAATTATCCGCTAGATCAGAAACAAAATGGTAGATTCAAGAAGAGAACAAGTTATAACATTTCACTGACGAGAATTAATTCTACACAAAACAGAAATAAAATGCAACATTCAGGGAGAGACGAAGTTGTGACTTTGCTAATGACTCCTAAGTTCTACATAGAACAATTCATATGTCATGAATGCATATCTTAATCTTAGAACCCCTTTGTTTGAGACCTAAAATTGAAAAGTTTGCCATCTGCGGATTGTATTCCAATACCTAGGGGGAAATGGCTGCAAATCATGGTTGATTGGTCTGAGAAAAGAATCAATTATCAAATATCGATTCATTTGTTTGTCTATTGTTAAAAAGGAACTGTGATTCCGAAAATGTAAAGTTAATAATGCTGCAAAAGATGGACCTATTGGCTATTTCGTTCAATTTATCTCATAAAATTACGAAATGAATGGGAAACAATGTTATTCATACGTCAATAAACATAGACCATGGGATGGACAAAAATAAAATAGCATATTCGAAGGTCAAGGCAAATCTAGACGGAAAGAGGGGGGGAGGAATCACAACAATTACCTGGTCACAATTCCAGTGCCCTCGGAGTCGATCTTTCTAAACAGGACAGAGGAGAAGAATGACGGAAGCTTGCAAATTTCCTTAGTTACTGGTTTAAATTCTGGAAACCCATGAAAATTTAAGTATATAAACACTGATAGGCAGATGATCAGCTAATTCACTTTCAAGTTCCATATGCAATAGTAAATATTAAAAGTAGTGAATATTCTAAGGATCTAAAACATATATACATCTAGCCAATCTCACCATGCATTTGGAGTCCATCCATGTGACCATAAAAAAATTGGTTGATTCTAAACAAGCACCGCTCTCTCAGTTCATTTGGTGGTGGACGGCCATTTTGGAAATAGAACTGCACTAATCACAAGACTTATCAAGAAATCAATGTTTATTGCCAAAACTAAAGAAAGCCAGCATTGTACCAAGAGAAGAAACAGTTTCCACAGATAATAACACCACATCAATTAATTCAACCTGAGGTATAAGCTCCTTCACAGGTTCATTCACTAATTTCAAGGGAGAGCCTAAAACAGATGGGCCTGCCCTCTGTTTCATGATTCGCGGGGAACCTGACGAACTTCTTGGTGAAAGTGGTGGTGTACTGCCGGCAGGAAACATTGAAGGCAATGAATTGCTAGCTGCAGCTTTGGGGCTAACTGACGTTCCAGAGACATTCAATGGGCCACCTCCCTTAGCATTATTGAGCAAGGATTTTACCTGTATTACATAAGTGGATCTTTATGAATATATCTGATTTCCATGTCAACCATAATGAGCTTCAACTTAAAATATTTAGGAGGATGTTGCAACAAGCTATCACTAAATTGCTTCTACCTGCACTTGCAAATTCTGAAGGATAAAGAAGCATTAGACTATACCCCTTTGTTCTAAATTTATCGCTCTCCAATTTGTTTTTCATTTCCTAAAATGGAACATTTTCCCAAAGTTGCCTATTAGTTAAGGCAACAATGTAGGACCACTAACTCTGTCAATCACTACATCTAAAGGCGACGTTTCAGCTCCCATCTAAATCTCTGTGTCTAGCCAATTTTTAACCAACGCATGGAGTATCACAAACTTCCCAAGTTGCGGAACAAAAGTATACAAACTTTTTGATAAAAAAAAACATTCCTTCGTTACTAAGTGTGAAACAAGTGATATCAGATCATAAAGTAGTCACTTATTGCAGTAGAACATAAGAATAATATGCAGGTCCAACTGCACCAACAACATAGTTGTCAAAGGCGAGCCTCACACAAGGCGCTCGTCCCTGCGCCTCATAGCCTCCCAGGCGAGGCGTTTTACTCGGGCGCACGCCCAGGCCCAAAGGCGCACAGGCGCCGGGTCTGCTCAGGCACGGCTGAGTTAAACGTAGAGTTTTTTGAGACTGGGCTACTTAAAGTTGTGCCTAAAGTGGGTTTTTTAAACTGGATTTTCAGATGGGGTTTGTATTTACTATGTTTTGTAGGGTTTCTTAAGTTAGCCCCTAATTAAACATAAGACCAACTGCGCATCTGGTTTTTTTTTAATGGATTTATGCATGTTTATGTTACAAATTTTATTTTATTTATTTATTTATTCATTTTTGTGCCTCACTTCAAAAAGGCGCGCGCCTCGTTTTGCGCCTCAGGCTCCGGGAGCCCTTGGGCCTTTGTACTCCTTGAGCCTTTGACAACTATGACCAACAAGCAACAATACATCATACATGTGAATGTGATAGCATGATATCTTGAAATTATAATTTCAGTTCTGCTGCAGAACCTAAGATCTTAACTATTAAAAATGTACAACAAATGCAAACTGTGTTTCCGAAGCATGGAAAAGAGAATCCTCCAGAGCAGCAAGATATTCCAAGGAAACCACTTCCAATTACATCAGGAACAAATACATTAACAAATTAATAGTCACACAAAACATCTCATATTTCACTTGGTTAGTTGGGTTCATTTGGTTTGGAGGATCAGTAGGAAGACAACGGGTAGGAGGCCTACTTCCCTTAATTCAAGGGGAACTACTAAGATTAGACAAAGAGGTGAGATGGCTATTCCTGAGCACACTCTCAAAATCCTTTTTTGGAGGAAAAAATGAGATGGCTATACGTGAGCTCAACTGTTGGTACTCACACTCTTATTACTTTAGCCTGGAGGTCATGGGTTCGAGCGTGGGGGAAGGCATGAAACCCACTTCTAGGGGTGGGAAGTCCATGAGTGGCGACGCGGACGGAAAGCCCAAGGAAAGGGCTCGTTTCGGATAGCCCCCGGTCATTACAAAAGAAGGCGCCTTTTTTTGTAACGACTGGGGGCTATCCCACTCGGGCTTTTTCCTTGGGCTTTGGCTTTCTGTCCACGTCGCCACTCATGGACTTCCCACCCCTGAAATAGGTTTCATGCCTTGCCCCATGAACACCACCCGGACCTCCGGGGCTAAAAGTCTTGAGTTCTAAGAGTGTGAGTACCACCAGATGAGACTCACACTCTTAGAACTCGGTACTTTAGCTTGGAGGTCCTGGGTTCGAGTGTGGGGCAAGGCATGAAACCCACCTTCGGGGGTGGGAAGTCCATGAGTGTCGACGCGGACGGAAAACCCAAAGGGAAAGGTTAAGGAAATGGCCCGTTTGGGATAGTCCCTGATAGTTACAAAAAATAGACTCAAGTGGAATATAAAAAACAAATACAGATGTGGATCAATCCTTGTCCTACCCTTCCCCAAATCTAATTTTTCCCCTATCAAAAGAACAAGAGAAGATGGAGATCTTTATCACATCAGTAACACTTATAAATATTGTGCTCCAGCTACAGCTATAGACGCAAATCATCACACATAAAGAAGAAGCCAATTATTATTTGCAATAACAACATCTTGCAATACAACATTGGTAAACCAAAGGCTATAAAATATCTGGAGCTTTCTTTAATAAGCTTGCCTCAAAAAGAGAAAAGCAAATAAACATAAAGAAATGGCCAAAGCATATAAAAAGAGAAACATTAAGTTTACATGATCATTAAGAGAATTTCCCCCCAACAAAACCATTTTTCCCCTAATTTGGTTCACTTGAAAGTTAGTTGAACTAAGAAAACTCTGATTCTGGGATTAAGATGGAAGGTGGGGGATGGAAAATCTATTAAAGTGTGGGATTCTCCATGGCTACCAAAAACTCCATCCTTTAAACCTGAGGGAGTGGGAGAGCAAGGGAATCAGTTTACTTGGGTGCATGAATTGTTATCTGGGGATGGGAAAGAGTGGAAGAGGGGACTTATTTTTCAATGCTTTGGGGTAGAAGATGCTAACCTTGTTTTGCAGGTCCCAATAGATTCTGATGGTAACAAAGACAGATTTTGTGGCATTGGGATAAGAAAGGCCTTTTCTCTGTGAAATCCACTTACAAACATCTGATGCAATTGAAACAGTGGAATAGGGACAAACCTGAAACAAGTGCTGGGAGTTCATCTGCGGGTTCTATGTGGCTTAAGTGCTGGAAATTGGATATAAAAAATAAACTTAAGCACTTCCTATGGAGAGCAATCAACCACAGCCTCCCAACTGCTACAACTGCTACAGGTCTTAAACAGAGGGGGTTGGATTTTGACAGCAGATGCAGAATGTGTGGAGAGGATCAAGAAACACTTGAGCATGTTTTCTTTCAGTGTGATCGTGCTCAGCTTGTCTGGGAGCTCTCACCGGTACAATGGTCTGATACTCTGCACCCCTCATTCTCAGTTAGAAGATGGTGGCAACATGCGTGTGAGATGAAAGATTGCAGTTTCACTCAAGACAGGATCCAGCTCAGTGTTTACTTGCTTTGGTGGCTCTGGAAAACAAGAAATATTTGGTTGTTTCGAAACATTAGATGGCAGGAAATTGAGATTGTTAATAGAGCTTATCAGGAATGGCTGGAATTCATGGATCTGACAGGTACTAAAAGGAAGGTTTCTCAATGTCTTAACAGCTCCAAAGAACCAGATATTGTCATTAACAACTTCGCAAAAACAGTAGGACGCTTTGATTTAGTGATCAGTACTGCTTTAGTGAAGAATGGTAAAACAGGTTGGCGGGGTTGGCTCTGTGATTGGAATGATCAGTTGATTCGTGCTTGGACTACTTCTAGGGATATGTTAATTCAACCAGTGGAAGCAACCTTGCTCGGAGTTCGACATTCTCTTTGTGTGGCAGCAAAATCAAAGGCTAAATCTCTTTCAATACAAATAGATGATAAGGATATTGTTTGCATTCTCAACAACAAGAACCACTTTGATGGTGTTGAAGCAAAGATAGCCGAAGACATCTATTTGCTTATTTTCTCTTTGATTTTGTTCGTTTTGTGAATCTTGACCGTAAGAACTTTGTCTCTTGTAATAGAGTAGCTCTTATGGCCCTTGATGGTGATGTTGATTTGGATTGGACTGACCAATTCCCCAATTGGCTATTGTCTTAGCTTTTTGGTTTCTAGCCAGTCGGCTACGTTGTAATTCGATGTTTGATTGAGTTGTTTTAATGAAATTTCTATCGTTTGAAAAGAAAAAAAAAAAAAAGTTAGCCAATGCGCTATAAAAATGAATATATGATCATAATCATCAAAGAGTGCTTGTTACCCAGAAGCGATCCTACTTAAAGACAGCGGACGGGTTATCACATTTCATTTGATGGTCACAAGCAAATTGAAAGTCAATTTTCTTTCGTCCAAATAGAGGGAAGAGAAAAATATATAGATACTTGACAATTTTCTGATTGTATGTTACTAAGAATCAGCAACATATTTTACATGACTGCATCAACATATGCATTTCTAGGCTCGATATGAATATCCATTCAAATAATCCCTTGGAAACACTATAAACAGTGGGCAACTACTGATTACTTTGATGTGTTGTACAATTATGCTCATTTATTATCCATATACCCATGTATGCGCAACCTCTAAGAGTAGATACACTCATCAACTAGTAGAAAATGTATCAATCAGAAAGAGAGAGAAAAATAAGCTGCAATCCACCTCTTGGACTTCCGAAAGTCATGCAATCATTCAAAAAGTCAAAACTATTCTTACCTCAGCTTTCCTTCCATAAGGAAATAAAACCTATAAAGAAAAAGAATACTTCCGTTTTCTTATCTCTCTATTGAAATTTTGAGAGATGTGCGCAAACAAGAAAAACAGAAAGTTAAATGTAACTCCATGGCACTAAATATATTCTTAGAATTGCTAGAATGATGAAAGTCTTCAGCGACAGGGGCTATATCTTGAAAAGGGAGAACAAAAATAATTATCACAAAATGTTAAAGATAAGGACCATTACAAAAAAAAATTGTCAAACGGATTGCATTTGCAGTATAGTTAAATACATTGAATGAGATATGAATCAAATCCAAAATATAAAAGACATACATGGTTTTCCAAACCAGATAAATTGCAGAACTTATCAGCATATTTTGCATTCTACATTCACGTTACATTTCATCTTCCGGGTCAGTAAGAGAGGCAAAATTATAAAAGCATCAGCTCAAGTTCCACGAAGCAAATTCTTCGTTTTTAATGACTATAATATTACATCTTTTTTATTTAGCATAAATAACTTAGCTTTATTGAATTAATGTTGTAATCGTGCAATAAATCTGTATAACTCAGCATACTATAAAAAACTTAGCTTTATTGAATTAATGCTGCAATCATGCAGTGCAATAAGTCTGTAAAAGTTTCTGTTTAAGCATTGCCTTTGTGTCCCAATGGGACAAAGTATTATGTGTAAAATTAAAACCTAGGTGAAATCTTTTAGGTTACATTTGGATATAAGGATTTAAATTTGATGAAATGATTTCAAATGACTACACATAAGATGGATTTGGAATCCATCACAATGACTCAAAAAAAAGCTCAAAAATCCACCACAATGACTCAAAAGAAGCTCAAAATAGGAGCTTAAGGATTTAAAACCCATTGTACTATGAGATTACAAGTTCAATGGATTTATTATTCGTTTGAAATCCTTAATTTCAAATCTATCAATCCATATGAAGTCTTAGAAGTCCAATAAAAGGCATCGACCAAGAGAGACCACACTCACACCAACATATACATAGATATCGGAACACATATCAGAAGAAACAAACACAATTATAATTGATGAAGTCCTATAGCTTATTACTGCAAGCAATCAAAAAATGTCAATATTCTTATACATTCGGTTAACATGGCAAGTCCGAGAAATTCAATCAAATTCTCGAACAAACATATCATTCAACATAGTATCAAGATTATAAAACCATGTGCTTAGGTTACTCCATCTATGTCAAGGTAAATTCCTAGAGCTTCAACCAACTCGGGCAATACATAAGGTAAACCCTATTATAAATAGACGGTAATAAGTTGCGCTATGTTTTGATTCATTTTCCCACCTCCATTTCATTTTCCTCCATATACACACATTCTCCAATATACTCTCCCAAATTGTGACATTCTCCGCAGAACATCCAAGATAAAACAAACTATCCTGTAAATCTTGTAACTAATGGAATTTTCAGGAACCAACTCTGTCCTGCATTCCAGAACAAATGTTTTTTATAAATGATAACAAATAGTATCTAAAACAAGCTACTCTACAAAAGCAATTGCCTTACATAATTGTATTTATACATATATATAGTCTTCTTGTGTATGTGAACCTATTTATATGTATGCCTAGTCTAATACACTTTGCAAGGTTTAGTACACATCAGCCAATGTAACTAACATATGAGCCAACAATCTTCTTTCTATCAAGTCATATATAACAACCACAAGAAAATCTCCTTCCTGCCAGACAGTGTAAAAGTTATGTTGCGGTAAAATCAAAACTTTGAACATATAATAGCTATCAAAAGCGGGCGTAGGCGACGCCTATGCGAGAGGCAACCGTGTCCCACCTCAACGGGCTCCCAGGCGACGAAAATGATTAAGTGATCACCCGGGTTGCTTGAGGAAAAATCAAGATTTCTGTAAAAACCGTGCCCAGTCATCCCAACCCTTAAAACCGCGCCTCCTTCCACATCACGCCTCCTTCGCACCCCACCAAAATTTCTGTATCTAGGGTATTATGGTTTTAATCTATTGGGTTTCCAGCTATTCAAATTCAATTTTCCGTCTGCCACAGGGAATTTAATTATTCGTCTCGAGTCTTGACAAGTGTTTATTATGTCTTTTACATGGTTACCCCTGTCCTTTTTCTTTTTCCTTTTTTTTAATTCTAAAATATTAGCTCGGATTTTACCAAATTGTATAACATAAATACTAAAAGCAATTAAAGTTCATAAAATTAATGTAGATTAATTAATTTCTACACTATTGATAAAACTAAAGGGTATATCTCACTTTGCCCCCCTATACTCTTCTTGAGTATCACTTTATCCCCTTGTACTTTCAATTGTATCATTTTACCCCCTTATACTCTCAATTAGTATCACTTTACCCCCTTATATACTTTTATAATATCATTTTGTATTCATATAATCAAAAAAAATGACCATTTTATCCTTACCTATTAGTTTTAGTAAAATAGAAAAATCATTTTAAAAGTATTTAATATTAATAAATTTGTACTTAAATTAACTTTCATAACTTGATTAATTAACAATTAATTAATATTAAAAAAATCATTTTACATTTAGTTGCTAATTATTTAACTTTATTGTAGTGCCTATTAAATTATTATATAATATGATATTTTTTATTAACTAATACATTTATACTTTTAATTTCTGATTCATCACAAACATAAAACTATATAATATCTCTAATACAATTTATTAAAGATGTGAGAGTACAAAACTAAACTATATAATCTATTAGCTAATACATTCTTATTTAATAGGAATTTATAAAATTTAATAAATAGAAAAAAAAAATGTTCAAAAAAATAAACTTATATGAGTTTAATAAAATAAACTTATATGAGTTAATGCCATTACATAAATTTAAAAATAATTGCAGGGACAATTAGGTCATTTAGTAAATGAATAGGAGGATAAAATGGTATTTTAATAGTATAAGGGTGTAAAGTGGTGCTTCCATATAAATATTAATAATTTATTAAATTCATACATTGTTTGACCGGAATGTAGTTGAATATTCTAGTTAATGACGGATATTTTCATCACTAATTGACTAAATTTATATTGTTTTTTTTTATTTTTTAATTGGTTAGTGATGAAACTCCGCTGAGATTGGTTGCTCCCAAGCCCTGGATAAAGGAGGAGGGTTGCGTTAGGTCGACAGGTTGGATCATATAAGACATCGTGATAAGGCGGATGCTCCCCGTTTTTTTTCCGCTACACCTCCATTTTGTAGTGAAAAATACACAAGAGCCCTCACACACACTAATAAAAGGAACACAAATGATAATAAGAAAATTAGAAAGTATAGAATTGGCAATTTTGAACATAGTACTTTGGTAAAACAAACCATATTATGAAAAGACGAAACATAGATATTATGTGTATCCAAGAGACTAAATGGGTAGGCGAAAGGCTAAGACACTACTAGATACTACATGTTATAAGCTTTGGTATAGTGGAAAGGATAAAAACTAGGAATGGGGTGGGTATCATTGTAGATCCTCTCTTCATAGATCAAGTAGTAGGAGTAACTAGAAAAGGAGATAGAATCATATCCCTTAAAATTGTAAGGTAAATCTAACTTATAAATATTGTTAATACACTAGTAGGATTAGATGATGCTAGGGAAGATTTAGAAACTCTATGAAATCCTCAAAATGAAAAAGTCATCATAGGTGGAACTTAAATGGAATGAAAATAATTTAATTGGAGGATACGGCTTTATAACATGATAGAACCATCCTGATGACCATGATTTTATTAAACTTTAATCACATTTAAAAGTTCCTAACAAATCATTATTTTAAGAAAAACAAATTTTAAAATATGCAAAAATTGCAAATAATACAAAGAAAGCAAAACATTTTTTGGATATCAAACTTATTAACATACACTTAAAGAGAAAGAAAATTAACATCACCGAGAATTAAGTGGTGGAACTTAAAGAATATAGAAAAAGAGATAGTTTTGTCAAATCTCTAGTAGAAACCATTGATTGGAAAGTGGAAGACAAAGCATGGAACTATGTAACTACTCAAATGAAAAAGATTTATAAATGGTAATAAATGGAATAAAAGTCATGGTGGTGGAATCAAGAAATCCAAGAAAAGGTAAAGGAAAAACGGTTTATTTTCTGTATTTCCTTAAAAGATATAAAGACGCCAAAAAAGAAGTTTATGAAAAAAACCAAGGCAAAGATTTCTATAAGAAACTAGATACTAAAGAAGGAAAAGATATATATAAAATAGCAAAATTTAGAGAAAAACAAACAAGAGATCTAACCCAAATTAAATGCATAAAAGATGAGAATGAAAACATTTTAGTGAAAGACGAGGACATAAAAGATCGATGGAGGAGGTATTTCAATAATCTTTTTAATGAACCGAAGAGGAATGAAGTCACATTAGGGGAACAAATCTGAATCGAATAGAAACCGTACCTTTTATCGTAGAATTCAACTTCATGAAACAGAAAAAAGCACTAAACAAAATGATAATCGGCAAAGCATTGGCAATATACCAATTGATGGAAATGTTTAGATGGAGTTGGAATATCATGGCTTACTAAATTATTTAATGTTATTCTAAAAACTAAGAAAATGCCGATGAATGGAGAAAAAGTATATTGATACCTATATATAAAAACAAAGGGGACATACAAAATTTTTACAATTAAATTAATTTCAATGAAACTATGGGAAAGAGTTATAGAAGCAAGAATAAGAAATGAAACTAGTTATTAGATAATCAATTTCTTCATGCCAGGAAGATCCACAATTGAAGCTCCACTTAATTCGATTATTGAACAATATAATGAGAGAAAACAAGATTTACATATGGTTTTATTAATCTTGAAAAGGCATACGATAGCAACCGTGATATAATGTGGCGCGTATTGGAAAAAAGAGGAATAAAAATAGCTCATAGATGCCATAAAAGATATGTATGAGGGTATAACAACATGTATCAACACCATATCTAGTGAATTCCCAAACACTATAGGTTTGCATTTTCCGTACCTTTTTATCCTAATAATTGATGAAATCACTAAACAATTACAAAAATCCATCCCCGAATGTTTTATTTGCGGACTTATAGTTTTAATTGATTAAATGCAAAATTTTGGAGAGAAGCTTATTTTACTATAAGTAGGGCTAAAAACGAATACATGGAATGCCACTTTAGCAAAAACAACATCAATGAAACGATTTTGATGGACATTCTCATATAACAAAGAGTTTTAAATACTTAGGATCTATAATTGAAGAGAACGGAGAAATCAATAAAGATGTCACACATAGGATCCAAAGGGTTGGAATAAATGGAGGAGTGCATCTTCTATCCTTTGTGGACCGTAAAATACCATTAAAATTGAAAGGAAAATTTTATAAAACGGCCATAAGGCCCGCAATGCTTTATGGAGTTGTTGGGCGACTAAATATGAACACGAACAAAAAATGAGGGTAGCAGAGATGAGAATGCTAAGATGGATGTGCGGACACACTAGATTAGATAGAATAAGAAATGAACACATTAGAAACAAAGCGGGAGTAGTTCATAGAAGAAAATTAGAGAAACACGATTAAGATGGTTTGGACATGTTTATAGGAGACCTTTAGATGCACCGTGCGACGTTTAGAAGGTAGAGAATCACTCACACAAATCAAAAGAGGGAGAGGTTTGAAAAGACTTGGAAAGAAGGTAATTAAACATGACATGTTATACCTTGAAATAAACGAAAATATGGCTTACGACCGTAAACGATGGCGCGATATGATCCAGTATAAGCACCCCACGTAGCGGGGGATTAAAAACGGGTTTGTTGTTGTTGTTGTTGTAATTGGTTAGTGATGAATACTTGAGATTGGTTGCTATTGTCTAAGGTTAGTGGCGATTTTTTTTCCTGCAATTTTTCGCTTTTTTGTTGTGTTGGTACAAACCATTGTGATGCCTGTTAAGGTTGAGTGTAAAGAGCAACGACTGTCGTACGTGTGTGAAAAGCAACCCAAAAATCAACTAAGAATACCTAGCTAGATTTCATTGAAATAAGGTATGAATTTAAGAAAATATTAATTGTATATACGATAACATGATAGGTCTGATGACCATAATAAACTATTTTCATTATTTTAAGAAAAACAAATTTTAGGGGCAAAATTGTCCATATAAAAGTGCAAAAATTTACATAGTTCATCATATGGTAATGCATAACAACAAATAGTTTATATGGTAAAATGTAAAAACGCGAATAGTACATGGGGTTTATTTTAATTTCCTATTTTTTAAATCAAAACGCCATCCAGTACACACGATGTGACTCCAAAAATATAATAAAAATCAAATTGCCAATAGTATATAACATGTTTTCTAATTATCAATCAACAACAACAGACTGAGCCTTTTTCCACTATGTGGGATCGGCTATATGGATAATATCACGCCATCATTTACGGTCAAATACCATATTTTCATTTATTTCTAGATATATCAAGTCTTTTTTAATAGTTTCTATCCAATTCTTCCCCTTCTCTTTTTAATTTTAGTGAGTGATTTTCTACTTTCTACACATCGCACTAGTGCGGGTAAAGGTCTCCTATGTACATGTACAAACCATCTTAAGTGTGTTTCCCTAATTTTCTCATTTGTTGGTGCTACCCCCACTTTTTTCTTAATATATTCATTTCTTATTTTATCTTATCTGGTGTGTCAACACATCCATTTTAACATTCTCATTTCTGCAACCCTCATTTTTGGTTTGGGTTCATATATAGTCGCCCAACATTCTGCTCTATAAACACGTCTTATGGTTGTTCTATAAAATTTTCCTTTCAATTTTATGGTATTTTACGGTCACAAAGTAGTCAATTCAACATAATTGTTTGATATAATTTATTACTTTTTCACAGTTGTTAAAGGTGCGCCTGCGCGACCTCCAGCGCCTCCGGAGCCCAAAGGCGGGCGCCTTTCCGAGGCGCGCGCCTGGGGGCACCTTCAGCAAAGGCCCAGATTTTGACACTTCTTTTAGTTAGTTGTTTATTTCAATTTAGGGTTTTAAAATCAAATAGATAAAAGAAAGAAAAAAGAGAGAGAATACGACAGAAAACCAAGAGAATGCCGAGCAGCCCCCTTTCTTGACTTCAAACCCGTCACCTGAGCCCGTCCACCGCCGCCGAAGGTGCGTCCAGATACTTTCTCTCCTTTTTTCCGTTATTTCTTTTAATTTGCTGAAATTTTTAGTATAAACCTAGGGTTTCTTTGTAACTTATTTGTTTTATATGATGCTTATTTGTTTTTCTTTTTTCTATCTTTCGTAATTTCAGCATATTTTCTTGGTTTATATATTTTTCAATTTTTTTATTATTTTTGCGCCTCGTGCAAAAGGCATGCGCCTCGCCTTGCGCCTGGCTCCAGGAGGCTTTGCGCCTTGAGCCTTTAACAACTATGTACTTTTGTAGTTGATTTTGAGGAGAATGCGAGTATATTAGATGTCTTCTATATGTTGTCGCCTTGCATGACCAAGCCATCACTTTTTGTCGCTTAGGCCATGACTTATCACCTTGTGTCGCCTATCGCAGTGATAAATATGTAATTGGTATCATTAATAATCAACATTTAAAATTTAATTCTTCTAACATAAAGCTAAAGCTTTTCTATTAAGCCAAGGATACCCAAAATCTTCAAAAACTGTGTCAATGCTCTAAATAAAATATTCTTTAAATATGAAGTATCATTGATCCTAATGTTAAACCCTAATGGGGACTATCAACTAGAATATAGTGGAAAGTTGTTGTAACAGGCAAAAACATTTAAGCTAGGCATGTTTCACTTGGCAAATCTCCTTCGTATGAAGGTTGTGTCAGGAAGGGCATCCAGCGTAAAACTTTGCCACTTTGCTTTTTGTGTGAATTTTGTAGTGTTAAATAATTATAAACAATTAATTGACACTAAAAACTTCACACCACCGACCCCACATAGTGGGATAAGGTGCAGTTGATGATGATGATGATGATGTTTCACTTGGCAATAGGCCAAGAAACTCATGGAGTAAACAATTTGAAGAGGCATAACCTCTTCACAAAGAAAATAAATGATGTAATCAGTGTTATTAGAGGCGAGAAGCGCGCAGAGGCGCAAAGGGGTCCGTAGTGCATGAGGCGATAGGCGCGCGCCTCTTGAACACGAGGCGCCAAAAATAAAAAATAAATATAAAAAATAATATAAGCTATTTAATTCAAAAAAAGAGAGGAAAAATAAATTAACACAAGCTGAAACTAAGGAAACACTGAAATTTAATTAGTAAATCAATGAAAAAGAGGGAAGAAAAAACAAAAAAAAGGACTTTCCGATGGCGAGAGGTGGCGTCCGTCGGCGAGAAGCGGAGGGCGTATCTTTGGAGTGCGATTCTTGGAGAAGCAGGGGCTTTCATTTTTCTTTTCTCAAATGAAACCCTAGTTTTCTTTATTTTTGAGTTTTCTAGGTTATTTTCCATGTTAAAGTGTAAGTTGTTATACCAAAGGTTAAAAGTGTATTTCTGAGATGTTATTAAACTAGCAACTTTATAAAAAAAACACCCTCAAAAAAGAATTGTGCAGGAGGCGCGCCTCGACAGTGCACCGAGGCGCGCGCCTCCGTAACATGCATCGCTTCGGAATTCTAGAGGCGTTTTTCTAAGCTTCACGCGAGACGCGCCTGAGGCGCACCTCTAATAACTATGGATGTAATCTTTATGAAAATGACAATGCACTTTATGGTGCATACATTTGAGAGTGGAAAAAAAACATAACTCGTCACTTCCATGGTCTATTCTCTAGCCAAAATACTCTTAAATTTAGACATACAAGCATACTTGCAAAATTACACTTCAAAATCATTTTCAATATATTGAAGCAACCTTGAGTTCCTCAACTTTTAATGCTTACAGTAAATTCTCTAAAGCTACAAACATAACATCTCTTAACGATATATTGATTATTGACTACATCATTATAAATAATGAGAAGAATGAATGTGCATAGAAACAACAGCAGTTGTTGGTAGTGGTCCATAGAGACCTTCGCAAACCAAACTAAAAGGCTCTAGTAATGCAAAAGTGATTATCAGGAGATAAACAAAAGTCATCCATATTTGACACAATGACATGACCAGTAGTAATAAAAAGTGCTATAACTGGAAATTCATGTTCAACTCTTTAGCCAAAGACAGGCATAAGGATAGACATCCTTTGGCCATTTTCATTGCATACTGGCCATTAAGAAATTGCACAGACGCCTCTTGTTTGAGCCACCTTAGTAACTGAGATGTTGACATTCAAGATGATCCATGAAGTGACTCAACTACTGAATTACAAATCTTACATTTCGGCTTTCGGAGTGGGAAAAACCCCTATGCACGTATTTTATCTTCAGATTCCAAATTTATAATAGCCATTTCTAAGCCAAAGAAATAATCACCATAGTTCTCCAACAAGAATCAGCGCAACCTAAAGCCCAAAATATTTTTAGGTAAATATCCCGGGATACACACAACGTGTCCAGATAACATTGCATGTAATACGGCATTCGTATTTTACCCTAATTACTTACTCATATCCAATAAATCAACTAACCTAACCCACAAACTACGCAAAAAGCACGTCCCCAATAACGAAAAATCATTAACAAACTCTATGCAGAAACTAATTAAAATTAAGAAAACATAATAATTACCAACGAATTGGTTTCTGGAAGTGAAAGCCACTGATCAAAGAGCTTTTCAGCAACATAAGGGTTGGCTTTGATGGCGAAAGGAGACACCTCCGGAAGCTGCAACAGTTCGGCATCGAGGCACGTGACATCTCCATTGAAATCCAAA
Source organism: Rehmannia glutinosa (assembly GCA_016081115.2). Taxonomy (NCBI): domain Eukaryota; kingdom Viridiplantae; phylum Streptophyta; class Magnoliopsida; order Lamiales; family Orobanchaceae; genus Rehmannia; species Rehmannia glutinosa. Next base: position 66,365,822 of record CM071936.1, read on the forward strand.
TCCATCTCTTTCACAAGCTCCTCAAATTACAATACTACTCGCAACCCTCAGATCTTTATCCGCTTCTTGAACCATCAAACAAAACCGTAGAAAGAACCAACGGCAAGCAAAAAATGCCCGGAATTTCTCAACTCACGGATCTTTGTAGATTCCAAATCCGCGACATATAAGAGATTCTAGATGCGTCGAGCTATACCTATGCAGCATAAAAAAAAACCTAAAATTCGAGTTAAATTGAGATCGGAGATACGGAAGTCACAGAGAGATTGCAAACCCTTAGCAGACATGCGGTGTACATCTCTTGTGCCTGTGCGTGGGGGTTGGAGGTTAGAGAGAGTGTATAGATTGGATATAAATCCGCAGGGCTGATTTGAAGTGATGAATCACAATTCCAACCCATTAAAATATTTCTATGCTCTCATCACTGTTATAAAAATCTTTATTTTAGGTAGGGATAAGAAATTTTTCCGAAATTTCATCTTTGAGCTAAAAATCGATTAGAATGTGTGATTGGGTGTACAAAAAAGTTAAAAAAAAAAAAAAAAGAATTCAAATAATATATGATTTCATAAAAAAATAATTTAATTTTCTCTTTTTCTATCACACTTCCCAATATTAAATCATATTATCTATTTTTCTCTCCCCTCCTATTCATATAAATAATTGTGTGATTGGGTCTCCCAAGTTAAAAAAAAAAAAAAAATTCAAAGAATATATGATCCATAAAAATTAATTTAATTTTCTCTTTTTCTATCACACTTCCCAATATTAAATCATATCTATTTTTCTCTCCCCCTATTCATATAAATAATTGACCTCTCCTGATAGACCGTGCCTTACGGATCTATTTCGTAAGATCGATCCCCCGTGCCCACCCCCCCCCGCCCTGCCCCCACCCCAACGCCCACCCACGCCCACCCACCCAACGCAAGCCCCCCCCACGCCCAACCTGCACCCAACGCACGCCCGCCCACGCCCAACCTGCCCAACGCGCACGCCCGCCACGCCCTCTTATTTAAAGAATTTAAAGAAAAATCCGCTCCAGAGCGGAATTGAACTTGCGACCTTAATAGACTTAAAGTGGTGTTCTACCACTACAACACTAGTACTTATTATGCAATTTTAGTATAATAACTTATATAAATCCATTCATAAATACGTCTGGTAATTAAAAAAAATTAAAAATGCCTATAAATGTAAAGGCTAAGAATCGAACCCAAGTCTATTAAAAATTCTTGATACATTATCTCAATAAAATGGATACTTATAAAAGTGATATTTTAACTGCATTATATTTATTTTTTTCCTCTTTTTTTGTTCCTAGTTTGTAACTGTATTAAGAAATCTGATATTTTATCTCAACAAACGGATACTTTAACTTATAAAAGTGTTACTTTAACTATATCATTTTAATTTTTTATTTTTTCTTCTTTCCTTCATTTCTAATTTGTGACTATATTAGAAAAACATGATACTTTAAATCACGAAGGAAAAATAAATAAGACAGAGCTAAAGTAACACTTTTATGAGTAAAAGTATCCATTTTTTGAGATAAAGTATCATGTTTTTGTAAATAAATCACGAAGTATGAATTCATTATAGTGAAAAAAGAAAAATAAATATGACAGTTAAAAAAAAGTACCACTTTTATGAGTAAAAAAGTATCCATTTTTTGGGTAAAGTATCATGCTTTTTTAATACAATCGATATTAGAAAATCATTAGATTGAAGTATCACAAATGTATCATATTTAACATCAAAAGTATCACTATTTCCAGCACAAGTATTAGTTTTTCAATGGTAAAAAACATTAGCTATGAGACTAGAATGAGTACATCAACAAAATTTATTTTTTGAATAATGTTCACCTTAAAAGTATCATATTTCTTACTCAAAAGTATCACTATTTTCTGATAAAGTATTACTTTTTATTCATAGAATTTAAACTTTTAAAATGTCATTGTCCATCATAAAAGTATCATATTTAATATCAAATGTATCACTATTTCCAGCATAAGTATCAGTTTTTCAATGTAAAAAACATTAGCTATGAGACTAGAATGAGTATATCAAAAAATCTTATTTTTTGAATATGTAAAAATTAAAATATCAATGTTCACCTTAAAAGTATCATATTTATTACTCAAAAGTATCACTATTTTCGGATAAAGTATCATTCCTATTCAGAGAATTTAAATTTTTAAAATTAAAGGATGATAATGAAGCTTTATATTAATGGTTATAGTAAATATGCATAATAAACACGAGTGGTCTAGTGGTAGAATAGCACCTTGCCTTGGTATAGACCCAGGTTCAATTCCTAGTTGGTGCAAATTTCTTATTTTTTTTATTAAGTGGATCCAGCCCATCCAGGCGTCTTGAGCGGGCGGGCGGGCGCGCGCCCAACTTGGGTTGGGTCTGTTGGGCCCAGCGGGCGGGTCGCGGGTGGGGCAAGCAACTTGGGCTGGCGGCCCAGCATGCAACTTGTATTTAGATGCAGTATTTTTTTTTATACGGGTTGTGGGTTGTGGGCGGGTCAGGTAGGCTGGGGATCCGTCTTACGGAATAGGATTCGTAAGACGGTCCTATACAAGTTTTTGCCTAAAGAATTCTAGTAATGTATTCAATTTATCATCATTTTTATTATTTTTCTCTTAATCATAATAACAAAATGAACAAAATGAGATCTACATTGCCTATTTTTTGTTCAATTTTTTTATTTTTTACTCAATTTTCATGTCTTATATTCTACACTATTTCTACTACTATTTTTCATATACAACCACAATTTTTCAAAAAGATTCTCCATCATATTACTGGTCATTGTTAGTTTTTTACTTCATATCCAATTACACTCCTACAATTTCTGTTCTCATTCTCCAAACAAAATTTCACCACTATTCATTTACAAAATGAAAATGGAGAAAATAAAAGGACAAACAATCACACTTACGGGGGTGTCCCCAACCATAGAATTTAATGGAATTTAATAGAATTTATAATTCCATAACATTCCAAGTGTCCTCAATTTGGATTTCAATGGAATCCATTAAATCTTGAGGTCCTCAACTTGGATTTTAATGGATTCCACGAAAATACAGTATCCTCAAACATTCAAGGAATTCCATGGAATTCTTTTATAAATGGATATTAGTGGATTTTGGTGGAATTATAAGCTAGATTTATGAAGGATAAATTCTCACATTCTCCCCTCCGAATTCAAATTCCATTTTCCAATAATAATAATAATAATTTTTTTTGGTTATAGTATAAAAAGAAAAAATAATATATTTTTCTCTCATGTACATCTCCCCATGCATCGTCTTATAATCTCAACAATTCAACACGTTCTACCTCAATTTTGTGAACAAATATTGTAGAGTAACTAGAGTTGATTTGTCGTCTTATTTCAATTGCTAATATTTTTAATTTTATCGATAACTTAATAAGAAAACCTATTGTTATAATAATACTTTACTCGAAATCATTGTTGATAAATTTACATTCATTCATCTTGATAGACACATTGTTTTGTGTTAGAAAATATGGTTTTAAAATTATCTGGTAAGATTTTGATCATCAATGTTGTTGTTGTTTGTTGAATAAATATTTTAAAAATAGTTGTTTATGGAACTATTCTAAATTTCGATAATTTTAAATTATATTTTTGCAAAGTTTATGAAACTTTTTTTTTTTTGCTAATGACTTTCTTTCAATATTTACATTTCATATTTAATGATTATGATGTTATGCTACTAGTTTCATAAAAAAAATATTAATTATACTTTTTATAACATCCAACAAATTCCACTAAAATCCACACAATTCCATAGTATAATTCTATTAAAATCTACTGGAATCCATAGAATTCTCTTAAAATCTATAAAATTCCATAACTTAAAAAATCCTTGAAAATCCATGTTGGGGACACCCTCCTTAAACTTTTAAGACGGTGATTGTTTGTACTTTCATTATGTTCACTTTCATTTTCTGGGTGCATAGTGTTGAAATTTTTTTTAAAAGTGAAAGTTGGAAGATTGTAGAAAAAATAGTGATTGTGTTTGATGTGATTGATAATTTTTTAGAGATGTTGATTGTTTGTGTAGAAATAATAGTGTACAAAATAATACAAGAAAATTGATTAAAAATGAAAAACTAAACAAAAAATAGTCAATATGGATCTCATTTTATACCTTTTGTTATCAAGATTAAGAGAAAAATAATAAATATGATGATAAAATAAAGAAAATACTGAAATTTTTTATATGAACAGGATGGAGAGATAAAAACAAATAGTATGATTGAGTATTGTAAAGTGTGAAAGATAAAGAGAAAAGTGAGTTAATTTTAGAAAAAAACAAATGAGATTTCCTTTGTAAAAAAATTTCAATTTTTTCACAAATATTCACATATTCCACAAAATTTTATCTCAAAGATGAAGATTATGGAAATAAAAATACAAGCAATCAAAAGCCTAAATATTCTTATGTAACTTTGTGATACTCAAATTATAGCCTAGTGATAAGATGTTTCTAAAACTTAGATGTGTGTGTGTTTTCGTTTTTCACCTGACTCCCTCATCTACTAGGATTTGTACTAAAAAATAATGGTCTTTTAACAATTTCACTTTTTTATTTATTTTCTATTTCCATTCTTTGTGTCTTCATTAGGACCACGGGTTGGGTATATTTTTGTATTAAGTTTGTTTAGTTCAGACTTGACCAACTAGAATCGAAAATGGTGAAAGGTCTTAGAAGTAGCCCGTGATCCATGATCCGATTTAAAGCTGACATGGAACCAGCCTTAGGCAAGGTCGATTAAGGATCCTCTCTATTTTGAACTCGTCAAACCAAGTGGTACCAACCCATAGGATCAACATATATTCGTTTTTTTTTAAATATACCAATAGCCACTATTAGGTTGCCTTTATTTAGGGGGTCCACAATCCAGTAAATGGACCAAACCAAACCAAAATAAAAAAATTTGATACATGCCAAAACTGAACCAAAAAATTCAGTTTGGTATTTAGTTTTCATTTTTGCACATAAGTTATTCAGTATTCGGTTGGATTTTGGTTTTGATTTCATCGAACCATACCAAATACCAAATTATTACTTTTTATATAGTTATATTTTATTTTTATGTATTATTATGTGTTATTTACCTATTAAAATTAAAAAAATAGCAAATAAATATTATAATATGCTTGTAATATCTATTTTCTATTTCCATTAATTGTGTCTTCATTGGGTCCATGGGTTGGATATATTTTCAGATTAAAATTGTTTAGTCCATATTTGACCAACTGGAATCGGAAATGGTGAATGGGCTTGGAAGCAGCACGTGGTCCATGAGTCGGTTCAATACTTACCTAGAACCGGCCTTAGGCAGGGTCAATTAAGGGTCCTTCATTCTGAACTCGTCAAACCCTTCAATACCAACCCACATAGTCGGTTTATATTCGTTTTTTTTTAAAAATAAATCAATGGCCACTATTAAGTGGCCTTTAATTAGGGGTATTCATAACTCAGTAAACGGCCAAACCAAACCGAAATAAGAAATTTGGTATATAAAGTAATCAAAACGAAAAATTTGGATCGGTGTTCGATTTTCATTTTTGCACAAATTAGGTATTCGTTTTGGTTTTTGATTTCAGTTTATCAAACCGTATCAAATACCAAATTATTACTTTTTATATATTTATGTTTTATTTTTATGTATTATTTTTCTATATTATTATGTGTTATTTACTAATAAAATTAAAAAATAACAAATAAACAATATAACTATGCTTGTAATATTTATTAACTATTATTTTATTTTAAATTTTAGTTTACCAAAATACCGATTTTTTTTTGTAAAAATCACCGAACTGATTGATTCGGTCCGATATTTGGAACGCCATTTTGGCGTACCGAAATTTTGGTTTGGCTTAGTACGGTTTTACCGAATAAGCATCCCTACCTATAATTATCAATAGTCTCATACCTGACAGTTCAAATTATTTATTTTTTTCATTTTTCACTATTGGGTGATCAATGGTTCAAACTGCCAATAAGACCAATTTTTTTCTGTGTTTTATTATATAAATATGTCACACTCTTCACACACCTCACACACTTTCTAATCTCTCTCTTTTAGTTATTTGTAGTGATTTATTATATAAAATTCAAAAAAAAAATCAACTTTTTATTATTCCAAATTATATTCTAATTTATATCAATTATCCTGGTTGGTTCAAGCTTACGATCATCCTACAAAAGAAAAGGGGAAAATGTCAACTTCATCCAGTATTCTCCTTCTGATCGAGCTTAACGATGAGAAAACGCACATTTTCAAGCAAGAAAGTGTGAGTGAGGTTGTCGAAAATGTAAAAAGTGGTCAAACTTTGGAGTCCCCAATTTTCACCTAATATTACGATAAAATTATTTTCTTCCAAAAAACGAAAGCAAAATGCAAATGTAATGCTCAATCCCACAAATTTCCATCCAACGAAGTATATGATTAATTGAGGAGACACACTAAAAAGAAGCATTTGGTGGAATTTGGAATAGTTCGCGGTCAAATTCAAATATCCACCTTGTCCGATGGAGGTAATGATTCTCACTTTTTTGACTTGATGAAACTAATTGTAAAGAAAGATTAGCTGCATTTGTTGTCGTAGAATATCTTATAGTTTTAGTATATCAAGAATTTTACAAAGCAGTTAAACATCATGCAATAGCAAGAATATGCATCATTAAAGCTTGATATCATCACAACAGTTTTCGCTAGAGCACAGTAACGCGTCTATTAGAAAAATGTATATTTTTTACAAAAGTAAAATAAATAATTTTCCGTGAAAGGTATAAAGAGTCTAAATAAAGTTACTAATAATAATTCTTAAAGAAACAAGTCTAGAATATTTGCAAAAAATATAAATTAATCTAAAACAACTTTGCAACTATAAAAAGAAATACACTAGGATTGTTGGAAATTGAAATTAAGTTCATAGTTTTTGAAATAGAAATGTTTTAAAGTAAAGTATTCGATTAACCCAACATTAGCATCGCATCCACCATTCATCTGAAATAATTGAAAATAAAGGGGGTGAGTAACACATACTCACTAGCAATATGGATTGTCCAAGTTAAATATGAAAGTTCATAAATATATAAATTAGCACATATATTTTCCCGTTGGCATAAGCCATAACACTTTTCCATGGAACAAAGGCCATAATACTTTTCCATTACACGAATGCCATTTTACTTTGCCAAAGCACAAATATTTTCCCATGACAAGAGGCTAAAACACATTCCCATGGCACGAATGCCATTTTTACTTTCATGTGGCATGAAGCCGAAATACTTCCTTGTGGCACGAGCTATTTTTACTTTCCCATGGCATGTGGCCATAATAACGCTTTCCCGATACATATAGCCCATAGTAATACTTTTCTAAGGCACAAAGGTCATAATAACACTTTCACGAGGCACAAATGCCATAATTACACTTTCTCATGGCACAAAGGCCATAAGAACACTTTATTGTGGTACAAAGACCAATAACACTTTTCATTGCATATAATATAATATATAATACTTTCTTAGGCACATAATTAACACAATTGCATAAATTATGCAGTTAACATGGGCAATTAATAACATGGAATGTGGTAAGAAAATCCTACCTCAAACAACAAATGGAATAAATGTAATGAATGTCTAAATGCGGAAGCCTTAATTGTATTGTAACATCACCTACAAGTAGAGATTTATATGAATTAGTGATAATAATTAAATACTAGCTGTAAATTGAAGTAACTACACTTATATAATAGTCTAGGTTTCTAAATAGGTGAAAAATTAACTGAAAATATAAGTTTTTGGACCAAATTGAAAGATATGTGGAGTTGATTTTGGAATTTAGACTAAACCGAAAAGGTTAGAGGAAATATTGAAAAAGTCATCAAGGTCAACTGTCACACCCCACTTCCGGATAACTGCGTAATATCGTCACGATGGAAATATGGAATAATTTAAATTTTAGAAATTGCATTTCTTAAGGATTGATTATAATATTTACTATATAAGAATTTATGTAATCATTAGGTTAAGTGATCCTTATTACATTAATCCATATGGAGCTCTCATTTATTTAGTAGGCACTTAACCACATATTAAAATGGTCCTTTTTGTAAATATTCACCAGTTTGCTTCAACAACTTTTGATTTGTACCAGCTGTGCAGCAACTTGCTTCAACAACTTTGATCTGCAGCAGCTTTTGTAGCAGTTGTGTTGCCTGTTTATTACTGTGGAACAACCTGCTTCAGTAGCTTTTGATTTGCAGCAGCTTCTGTAGCAGATGTGCAACAACCTGCTTATTAATTTCTGCAGCAGCTGTGCAACACCTTCTTCGGCAACTTTTGATTTGCAGTAGCTTTTATAGTAGCAGTGCAACAACTTGCTTCATCAATTAAATTGATCTGCAACTGCTTCTATTGCGTCGCGCCTGTGCAACCATAAACTTTTAAAAACTATAAATAAAAGGTTCCTATTGTTTTACAGTTCATTCAGAAATCAATAAACATTTTGTTTCCTTCCATATTTCTTATATACTCTCTATTGTCATCTCCAATTTATTCTTTTTTGCTTTAGTTACATATTTCTTACACCACCACCTTGACCTCGTGGTAAACCATCATCATGAGTCACTGCTAAGAATCATTGTCGGAGTTGATCTTAGCGAAGGATTTCCTTAGTGCCTTGATCTCCTCTGCTCAAACGAAGATCTGAACCAAAAGTGGGTACAATGTCATTTTCCTAAAGAAAATTAGGTTTGCTTATAACTTCATAAATTTTACAGCATTAGCTATTTCATAAACTACATGAAATTAAACTATTTCACGACTTCACAGTATATGTCATTTTCATGAGATTTACAATATTCTTTGTTCAATGATTGTTCCTTTTTTGAAAACATAAATTGTATCATTTTCGTTTAAATTATAATTATCGCAACTGACTCGGTATATAATCATTTGATGGGCCATCACTATTAAGTGCTTTTAAGTGATGAGCAGGCTGGTGAATATTTACAAAAGGACCATTTTAAATATGTGCTAAGTGCCTACTGATAAATGAGAGCTTCTTATGGATTAATAAAATCAGGACCACATAACCGAATGATTATATAAATTCTTAATTAGTAAACAATACCATAGTTAATCTTTAAAAAATGTAATTTCTAAAATCCCAATCGTTCCATAATTTCCCTCGTCACGATATTACATAGTTATCTGAAAGTGGGGTGTGATATCAATTAAGTCTTAAGGGGTTCATATTGGAAGTCTGAAAGTTCAATTTGAGAATATGGTCTAGTTGGAATGTTATAGGATTAAATCGAAAATTTCAGAAACTTCAATTAAGTTTAAAGCTGAAATTGTGACGCCGCACATTTTCATAGCATGCACAATCGAGACTCCGATAAAATCGAGTATATTTAATTTCACAATTATATTTAACACATTATCATGACGAGTTATCGTAAAAAAAATAAAATTGTGCACTATTTTATTATTTAGAATTTTATGCACTCATTGCTTTCTTAATTTTTTTCGAGTCTTCATTAATATGCACGCATGTGCTAGCAATATTATCATTTTCGTTGTAACTTACAATTTTTGAAATCCTACACATATTTCTGGCAAAATTGCAAAATTGGTCCTGTAACTATAGCGTGGTAGCAAAAAGGTCCTATAAAAATCACGTTTTGCAAAAAAAGTTATTTAATTATAGCAAACTCTCGATTTTGGTCCTGCAAAATATACGGGTTGCAAAATAGTCTTGCAACTATATGAAAATCTCAATTTTGGTACTAATTTCACCGAATTTCAGTCACGTGAGCGACACATGTAGCTCCAAATTTCCGATGACATTAGGGCCAAAATTGATATTTTCATACAGTTACAGGACTATTTGGCAAACCTTGTATTTTGCAGGACCAAAATTGAGATGTTTATATAATTACTGGATCTTTTTGCAAAATTTAATTTTTATAGGAGCTTTTGCTATCACCATATAGTTACAGGACTAATTTTGCAATTTTACCTATATTTCTATTATTTGAATTCTTGAATGATTTTTTTCGAAATTACTTATTTGCTTAGTGGATATTATATACTTGTATCAAATAACTCTAGATTATTAAAAGCTTAGATGAAACAATGATACTATACTTGGGAATTATTAGATACATTATAACTTAGATGACTTATTACATAAGTGTTATATATAGCTTATAGAATAAGGAGCTTGAATTGTGATAAGTGATTGTGGAATTAATAAGTGATAGTGGGATTAATAAGTGATTGATAAGTGAATTTTTGGACTTGACATGTAACACCAATTACCACCAATTTGGACAAAAAAAAGAAGAAATAATGAGGTGGAAATTAGAGGGGACAAAATAGAAGCCTCAAATTTTTATATAGTTTCTTGAAATCTCACTCAACAAACATTATTACAAAAATTTCCCAACAACCCATACTTCTTCTATTTTTCACGAATTCCCATTCAACCAAGCCCCAAACACCCATACCCTTTGATCCATTTTTGCTCCTCATGCAAGACACAACTAATCAACATTTAAAAAAAAATAAATTATATGTGTGTATTAGGCAATGAAGCTGCCAAAAATTCCAGTCCAAAGGGGGATTTTTTGCTTCATTTCATCTTCTAACACTCTCCAAAATACTCTCATAGACTTAGCACATAAAATCTCCTTCAAACTCCTACAAGACAACTCTCCATTTTGAAGACTCAAAGCCTTCAAATCTTCACCAAAAGGTAAGGAATTTAGACTTCCAATTCTTGACTCCTATTTTACCTTCGATTTTCTTACACTATTCTTCAATTTAATTCTAACTTAAACAACTTCTTCTTCTCTTTGAGGTATCAAGGCCGAGATTTGAGGACAATATGAAGTAAATTCTGTTGAAGTTTTGAGAAGAGAACTACTTTCGCTTCAAGGATTGTAAGGTAACTCTACAAGAAAATTGGTTTATAATGACGGGAAATTTCATCATTAAATGTCCAAAATTCGTCATTACAGACTTTTAGTGATGTCGAATTCCCATCATGGACCCATCATTACTGCCCTCCTAGATAAAAGAGAATAACGGAAATACGTACCGCCATTATTGTTTTAATATATTTAATGACGAAATAATACCGTCATAAAAAATTATTCCACCTCATGAAATAACACTTTAGTGAAAAAACATCTCCTCATTGTTTGTCATTTGCCCCTCAATATATATTATTTTATTGATAAAATTGACTGTCATTATTAGTTATTAGGCCGTCACTAAAAATTAGATCAACAATAAAATTGCCCGTCATAAATCAATAATTACTCTCATTCAAAATTATTTTTTATTATTAAATTTAAAATCATTATGTCATATGAACTATTCATTGCATAAAAACACATTATTACTAATAAAAAATTAATATTGCTAATCAAGAACAACTAGTTTAATATAAAAAAAGTACATCCACATCCATTCATTTACTCAAAATATATACAATGGTAATTTTTTTCCAAACTATGAGTTTCATCCAATGGATAACTAAAGTATTAACTAATATCTACTCTACGGAGTACAAAAATTATTTGAGGACCATAAAATGAATCACTTGGTTGCTTCAAGTACCATGTACCAATTCCTTAATGCATGCTTGAGTTCCTTTTTATGAGTCACCTATATGAAATTAGTCAAAATAAAAATAAATAATCATTGTAAAGACAAAATCCAAGATAGAGTTAGTCACTCACCTTCTTTGCACATGCCCCACCCAATCTTTATATACTCTGATAAACTACATTTTCACTATCAATCATTCCTACTTTTTTTGTGTGATCGCCCCTATAAAGATCCAAGTTTACAAAATACTAAACACACATTAATAATGTTAATCATATGTATATGTTGATATTTTGGTCAATAATCTTTTCTCGTAATTATGCCTTTTTGTATTTTGCCGATTTGGGGTCACCTTTCTTATAATTTGTTACTATTTGCCAAATTTCAAGATGAAACGTAAAACACATGCCCATACTTAACACTTTATTGGTCAGGATTATGAAGAGAAGTTTTTCACTTTAACTATCATCACAACTTCATTGTTTTTTGATATTTTATTAATTAATGAATAGTTAGTGCAAAGATGACCCCTAAAAAGAGTCCAAAATAGTAACAAATTATAAGAAAGACCGACCCCAATATTCCGGCTCAAAATACAAAAAGGCAAAATACTAAAACATACATTAATAATGTTAAATCTTTTACATATTTCTGTATATATAAAAATAATCTTTGTACACTTCAAATACTGTTTTCTCATGCCAATAGTGTAATCCATTTGTCAGTTTCATTTCTAACGTCAAATACACATATTTGTCAGTCTCGCGCCAAGAATTTTGATATGCCAAAATCAATAAGTGCAATATTTAAGATACTGTATGCAAAGCAAGCCAATGTGGTTTGCAATGCTACAACCAATAATCATATAAAATTGATCTAATATTGCACAGATCAATTGAATAATAGCAATGACAAAAGGTAAGACCAAAATAGGCAAAAAGATAAAATAAACAATAAGTATACTCAACTATATATTTGAAGTAATATATATGATAAAATATTACCTCTACGTCAGCAAACCACGAAAAATATTCTCTGTAAATGCTCAAATGACTGCAATACATTCCCTTTTAATGCATTCCATAACTTGCTGCAATCGGTTAATAGAATGTAAATCAAATTAGTTTAATAGAATGTCGACAAAGTTCATACTGGACTGTATCTACTTACCCTGTATTAAAAGTCAGATATTAATTTATATAGGACAACGCTAGAAAATACGTTTCAATAGATGCTCACTTGATATAATTGTCTAATTAATATTCAAGCATGTACTATAGATAAAAGATAATCTAAAACTTGGTTTTCTGATTAAGAAACGCCATAAAGTTGACCATAAACGTGGAAAAATCAGCTGAGGCAGAGACTATCCACAGAGCACGTTTGTGCAGACAACTTTGCAATACACCTTTATATCCTTGAAAGGTACCAATTTGATCTCCAGTCTCTCTATTTCTTAACAATGGTGTAGAATATGAGAAAAAGAGAGGCCAATATCCACAAATACTAAGTCAAAGCATCAGTTGTTTTAATATTTTAATTCATAATACATGTTGAGAATGAACTCAATTTGAACAGATCATTGTTTGCTGCATTCTTGTATTATCTAAACAACAAGAATTTCATAACATGGTCGAAGTACAAAGTACTTCATACATGGAAGTAAGTGACAATCAGATGCCAGCCACATATAGCAGTTTCACAAGAGAATTTTGCACCTTGACTAGCTATCCTAGCACAATAAATTATATTGTTTGCAATAACACATCATAACAGCCATGAAACAATCTATGTGGAAGACGTCAAATCTAACAAAAATATGTATCAAGGAAATGAATGACAACTAACTATAATATGCATTATTTAGGTCGAAACATACCGCACAAGGTATCACTTAATGAAAAATAATTGATAAATTAAGTCATATTTGCAAGCATTAGAGCAGTGTATGCCAAGCATCTGCTCTATGCTCTCCATTGAATTATTGCTTTTTTTTTATCTTTTTTTTTTCCAAGATAGTGCTTTTCTAAACACACTTTCAGATTTAGTGCCATATACTTCTACTAAATCTCTATTGCACTAGGTGCTCTATTCGGATTCTCGATTTTATCGGTTGTTGCCAAGCTAGTCAAATCTTCCATTAACGATAATTAAATTTAGCAAATAATTCAACAAACAAAAAATTCAACCATAAAGCTAGCAACCAGAAGCAACACTCACATAAAATTCATCAATTTCATTAAAAAGGTGCAAACACGCGAACAGCACACTTCAGGCCTAGGTGCAAGAAGAGATTTTTTACACATAAATAGAAACAATATTAATGTTTGATAATTAGAAAGAATTCGAAGAATTGTAGAACCAAAACGCGTTTGTTACGCGTAGATTACGTCCCCGTACATAATAAAGAGGAAAACGCCTGTTCCCCGTACTGAATCCAATTAAACAGCAAAAAACGCGTTTTTTTTATTCTGAGATTTAATCGCGTTTTTTACGTTAAAAAAGTAAAATAATCCCACAAGATACGGGAATCCAAACAAACTGGCTTACATGAAAAATCTGGACTCTTTTTTCTTCTCTTTCACCACAACCAACCCATCTCTTAAAACTCAATTTCAATGTTACGATTTTCCGAGTTAAATCTTCAAAGTCTAACAACTCTTGTGGAATCACCATCATCTTCCATCCTTAGCAAACTACGAGCAGGTACCTCTGCAATACCCTCTCAATATGAATCTATATTAATAATTACTAAAATTGATGTTTTTGTTATATATTTATGCTAATTCTATAAAATATTGAGTATTCACTCTCCTAATAAATATATTTTGTTTGTTTTGGGAATTCAAATGATGATAATCTCATACTAAGTTGACCCCAACAGTAAAACAAGTGGGTTTGTTATTAGAGGCTAAAATTGAGATTACTTTTATCTTGTTGAAATTTGTCTGGTTTTCCCACATTCATGAGCTATGTCATGTTTGAATTGAGAAATTAGTATGTATTATGTAAAGATCCTCTCTCTTTTAATGAATTTTCATTACTGCAATGTGGCTTAATCAAATTTTAATTCATTTTTCTAATTGATCACATTCACTTTGTATATAGAATTATTAACTCGTGTGTTTTCTTGATGCATTCTATAAATGATTTTTCTCGTGGTTTAATCAAATTTTAATTCATTTTTCTAATTATTGATCACATTCACTTTGTACATAGAATTATTAACTCGGTATGTTTCTTGATGCATTCTATAAATGATTTTTCTAATAAAAGATATGGTGAGGAAAAAGGATCCATTTTGGGAATATGTGGATCCGTTGGATGGTCGCTTTGTATGCAAATTTTGTGGGCGCAATTTTCCGGAGGAGTCCCAAGGATCAAATCGCATTTGTCCGGAATCACGGTCGTGATATTGATATTTGTGCTAATGTACCGATGATGTCCAAGCAAAAGCATTTTTAGTAATTGGTGGTTCTAATAAAAAGGCAAAGACAAATGTGTTTCCAATAGAGCGTAAGAGCGGGTAATCATTCAAGTTTGCCTAAAGGATTACAACAATCCACAGTTCCAGGGATATATAAGAAGAAAGACAAGGATGAAGTTGATAAAAAGCTTGCAAAGTTTTTTACTTTAAATAATATTGCCTTCAATGTAGTTCAAAAGGAGTCTTTTAAAGAATTCTTGAGGGCTATTATGGACTATGGCCCTAGCTATAAGATTCCAAGTTATTCAGTACTTCGGACAAAATTGATACCAGATGTAAAGAAAGATGTTGAGCATTATGTAGCCGAGGTAAAAAAAACTTGGACAACAACAGGATGCACCTTGATGTCTGACATTTGGAGTGACTTGAAACATCGAGCATTCATAAACATTGTTGCTTATTCTCCTGGAGGAGCAGTTTTTGTAAATTCATTTGAGGTTTCAAAAGAGAAAAAACAGTACATATCTTAGAGATATTTTGATTATCATTTGTTGAAGATATAGGGCCTCAACATGTTACACAATTTATAACCGATAATGCTTCAAATTTTGAGTCTGGGTGACATGCTTATGGGTAAATACATTCATTTGTACAAAACTCAAGTCTTTGCTCATGGGATTCAGATTTTTTTGAAGGATATATATGGTGAAGTGGAATGGGTACGAAATGTTATTGATGATGCAAAGTTAATTGTCACATATATGTATAAACACACTATAATTTTGTCATTGATGAGAGAGCATACAAATAATAAAGAACTAAAACATCCTTGTGCTACAAGATTTGCTTCAAATTTCAAGATGCTTGAGTCTCAGTACTAAATGTTGAAGATGAGTTGAGGGTATTTGTTGCATCATCTACATGGAGAGGATTAGAGTATAGCAAGCAAGCAATGGCAAAAATGTGACAAGCATTATTCAACACTCAATTTTGGAAACAAGGGAAAGAGGTGTTACATGCTTTAGAACCACTTGTTCGAGTTTTACGTTTGGTTGATGGAGAGGGTTCCACTTCACCTATTTGTATGAAGCGATGGAAAGAGCTAAAGAAGCAATCAAGCTGCACTTGTCATCACAATCGAGCAAGTATATGCAGATATGGACACTATTTGAAGTAAGACGAAGTAACAATATAATTCATCCTGTACATGCTGCAGCAGCTTTTCTTAATCCTGCCTATATGCGTAGTGAAAACTTTAGGGAGGACAAGGAAATTAAGGAGGGTATTGCCTATGTGCTTGAAAACTTGGTTTCATCAGATGAGAAATCTGGCTTTCTAAAAGAGTTGCAGTTATATAGGATGAAGCCATCATCTTTATTTACATCTACTGCAATATCAATGTTGAAGACATCTCATCCTAGTAAGTTCAAAATAATTTTGTTTACTTTTATCTTTTACATTTGTTAAATGTATTTCTGAAGAAGGTATTGAATAATTCATATTTCATATTTTTATTAGGAGTTTGGTGGGATTTTTGTGGAGATTCTTTACCCATACTTCGTAAGTATGCAATTCGAATATTGAGTCAACCTTGTAGCTCTTCACCATGTGAGAGGAGATGGGAAGCCGCACAAACAAAAAAACGAAATCGCTTAACTCCTGAAATGTTGGATACTCTTGTATATGTCGAATGAATACAATGATGATGGAGAAATTTGATGTCTTGAAAGCAAAAGACTTGGAGCCTATTGATCCGGACCATTTGGATGAACTTCCTAATTATGTTGACCATGACCAAGATGAAGATGGTGATCTATCGGATGCTACAAACACACTTGTTCCTTGTGATGATGATTTAACATGGTTGGATGATATTGGCCATACTTCTTCCATTCAATAGCTTTATCTATAGTTTTTAGTTTTTCCCCATTTTATTTGTTGAAATGATTAGGTGATTTGTAGGTAGCTTTCTATTCTCGTTTTTTCAATTTTTATAGATAATTTATAAGTCAGTGTTTTAAGTTTTAATTTTAATATTTTCTAGTTGTGCTTAACTTTCAAAATTCATGCCTTGTGTATTGTTAATGCTTGAACATGGATTCTTGGAGATTAACTTAATTACGTTCCATACATCAGCTCAATTGTTAGTGAAAAACGTACAGAAATATTGCCGTTTTTTTAGTTCCGTTTTTTTCGTTACTCAACGAATAATACCCGTAACTATCAAAATGCGTATTATTGCAAACTCCGTATTTTTTGCCGATTTTTTAAAAGTTTTTTTAGACCAAAATTTGAATAGTACTCGTACGTAATAAACAACGTTTAAAACCCGTCCCGTATTTAACTAACAGAGAACCAAACTAGGACATAAGGTTTGAAATTGGGGATTTTTTCTTACAAGTATATAGGGGCCTTACGGATGGTCAGGGCGCCGGTCAACAGAGGTGTGGCGGCGGCGAAATGGGTGGATGAGTTTGAGATAACGATTGCGAGAGCGAGAGGCGATGATTGAGAGAGGAGAAGAGAGACAATGTTTCAGAGACAAAAGAGAAAGAGAGACGAGAGTTTTTTTTTATTAAAGAAAGAGACTGGAGTTTTTTTGAGTACGAAAGAAAATCTCGGAGTTGAGAAAGAGAGGACTTTTGGGATCAAAAGATTGTTTTATTTAGATTTTTCTAATAATGAATTTATGAGATTCTATATTTAATAAAATGGATTTTTATTTTTATTTTCTAATAATGAAATATATATTAGGTGGGGAGTATATGGTCTAGACCAATAATGAGGGAATTATTTTTGACACAAATATTGACGGAGTTAGTTATCAATAACTGTGAAATTATGAATTCCTCACAAATAAATAAATCTTTTAACTAGGATTTTTTTTTACCCTCATAAAAAACTCACAAGTCATGTTTTTATGACATATTTTTCATACCCTTCACTAAATTTTCGTCATTATAAATTAAAATTCTTGTAGTGTAAGAAATTGTAATTTTTAGTACTCTCTTCTTCTCAACTTGAGAACTTACATTTTGACTCAAGAACTTGAAATTTTGGAGTTCAGGGAGCTAGCCTATAGATCTCAAGTTTGAGGTTGGAGACTTGAAGAAAGAAGTCATTTTTGAAGACTACTTGAGGATATTAAGGTAAGTAATGGTCCTTTTTGGTTTTGGTACACTCATTTCCTTCCTGACTTGAAACCTCACACTCTTAATTAAAAAATATAGTTTTGAGCTACATAGGGGCTGACTTGGTGAGTTTGGAGCCAATAATTTGGGAGTTGTACATCTCAAAGGTTTTGATTAATGATAATGGAAATCTTTTACGCTTTCTTTCATGTTATTGTGAATGCCATTTCTAGTGATGAGTTGACTGTTAAACTATATATATATATATATAATTTTTTTTCTTTTAACACACATACCTCCTACAATTTTACTAAGTTATTATTGTACTTTGGCTATAGGACGATGTTTCCCAAACGCACGTGAATGCACACTATTGGTAGAAACAACATCGCCAACCAGAATGGTGGTGTACATGTAGAAAATCATGAGAACGTGCCTATAATCAACCAAGCACCTGAACCTAGCTAGGCCCAGGTGGTGGAACAATTTCGTCGATTTTCACCCCCGATGTTTTGTTGGAATTTGTTTTGGTAAAATGGGTGTTGACCCGATTTTAACCAAATTTTTAAGTGGTTTCCATTAGTGAAAAATATAATTAAATTATTTGGAATATTCTACTAAGAGAGTGGATGAGAATAGCATTTGGAATTTCTCAAAACCAATTCCGGGTGAATGAGAAATTAATGCTATAAGTTAGCCACTTAAAACTAGAAAATGGTATGGAAAATAGAAAACGTGGGAAGGAGAAATGCTCCATCCCACATAGGAAGAGAAGACAAAGTTTGCTCACTTTATAAATCCCAAGTTGGACTTATGGGTTTGGGCCCTTGGGGGCACCCAAGTTTTTAAAGAGGTGAGGACCTACATGCTTGTGGGTTTGTTTCAAAGCACACAAGCTGCTGCCTTGCCGCCGCCCCGCCACGGGTCGGCTCACCCCCCTGGTCCGGGTCGTGGGCCGTGGTCTGGGCTTGGGCTTCAAGGCCCTTATTCTTTTTGGACCAAAAACTTTAAAAATTAGTTAATTAATTTTAATTAATTAATTAAAGAATTTCCAACTGAAGTGTTCGCAACCAAGCACGGACTCACGCACAACCCGTGCTGCAGGTCGTGGGTCAAGTCAAAACTTTGCACTTCGTTCGCAACCCAGCACGAGCACACGCACGGGCCGTGAGCCCATGTCGTGCATCAATGCGAACCTCTCGAATGATGCACTGTTGGTCGAAACATGTCTTTTTTCAAGCCAAAAGACATGACCTTTCCATCTGGGCACCTTGATGCATATATAATTGAGCCCCTGCAGATGAAATTATATACGAACAACACGAAAATTACAAGCCTAATATTGAGTCATTTGCATCAGCATATTGATTTCTTTCCTATTCAAAGCTTGAAAGCCTTAAACACTTTCTGTTCGCTGGTAGTTCGGTTTTTGCAAGTGCTGCTAAATCGAACTCGTTCAAGTCATTGTATCTTAGGGACGAACGCCGGAACCGTAAGCACTTAGTATACGAGGCGTTTTCATCTTGCGGAGACTGTATCAAATACATGTCTCGACTAAGCCAAAATATCCAAACAGCCATTTTTCTGAAACAGTAAACTTTCCTTTCTTCCCAACAATCGTAAGATGAAAAATACGTTTTCTGTTTTAAGACGATGGCTTCAATTTCGTTCACTCCAATGGACGCTGCTCCTGCTCACAGCAAAAAGCCGCCGAAGTTCTCCGGAGTTGACTTCAGATGTTGTTCTACCTCATGACTTGGGTCTGCCCCATTTTCTGAAGGAGGACCCCCTACCGTTGGCAATGAAGAATCCGACAATCAAAGAAGGATCATTGTGGATGCTTGGCATAAAAGTAATTTCCTTTGTCGCAACTATATTTTGAACGGTCTAGATGACACCCTCTACAACGTCTATAGTTTGTTCAAAACATCCAAAGAGTTGTGGGACTCTTTGGAGAAGAAATACAAAACAGAAGACGCCGACACAAAGAAATTTGTTGTCAGCAAATTTCTGGATTATAAGATGGTTAACACCAAGATGGTGATCAACCAAGTCCAAGAGATTTAGATCATACTTCACGACTTAGTGTCTGAAGGGATGATTCTAAGTGAGTTGTTCCAAGTGGCTGCAATTATTGAAAAATTGCCGCCATCGTGGAAAGGTTTTAAGAACTACCTTAAGCACAAGCGAAAGGAAATGGGGCTTAAGGATTTAATAGTTCGACTTCGGATTGAGGAAGGCAACCGGGATTCTGAATGGAAATTGACAATTGTGGGGGTGTGACCACACTTTATGGAACACTAGTGGAGCTTTTGTTGCATTTTTGAATGTAACAGAAGGTGTTACCAAAAGTGTTGTAGGACCAAAACCACAATTGCATGAAGTGTTGTAACACTAGAGGTAGACACACTAACAAGTTAAATCCGAAGTGTTACTAAAGATGTGATAACACCTAAGGTTACACACGTGTTGGGACTAAAGTCTGAAATCTATTAGAACGAGATCCTAACTTGATTACTGGGACAATGTTCTAACAAATAAAATAAAGTGGCCGAGAGCCATTAAAGTTCTGGTTAATCTTGCGTTAAACAAGGATACAAGAAGTTGGAAGGGGAGCTTTACTTTTTGACAAACCACATAAAGGAGAATACCTTGAAGTGTGGGGGTGCTTTGGCTAAAGTAGAAGCACCCACACCCAAGGAAATAAGTTCGGCATTCATGATATAAATGATGGTATGATCATTAAATCAAGAAATATTGTATTTATTAAAGGTGTGTTTTCTTGCAAAGGAAAGAGGTAAGTCTAGACATATTCGTCAAAGACATAATACCATTAGACAATTGATTTCGAATAGGGTTATTTCGGTTGACTACGTGAAGTCAAAGGAAAACCTTGTGGATCCGCTTATAAAATGTATAAATCGAGATCAATTGTATAAACTGTTAAGGGGAATGGGTTTAAAATCCACAAACTAAAGAATGTTCATATCGGTAACCCAACCTTGTGAATTGGAATTCCCAAGACCTTGGTTCAATGGGACAACTAAGTTATGAATGTTTAGCTGAACACTTGGAAAATGTGTTAGCTCATTCCCGAAACTTTCAAGTGAAATAGAAACCTGCTGAATGTGGTGAGTTTAAGTTTAAGACTTTTAATGATTCCTATACCGAAAGGTGGAGTATGGCAGGATATTCTTCAATAGGAGATCACCTATATAAGTGAGAAATAATGGTTGCTTCAAAGAAACACTTAAAATCTAAGATATGGTCCAGGGCCGAAATGGACACAACGTGAGAACAAAAAGTGTTAGAATTGTTATTGTGTAAATCTTGTTGTCTTGGTTTACATAAACGGCCGAGTAGTTCAAGACATCGCGTCACTAGCAGCTAGTAAATCCGATAGTATTTTTTACTAAGGAAGGTTCAAAGCCACAAGCTACCTATCCGATGCAATAAATTCACGAGACTTTCAAGTGAATCAGTATACACACATGCATGAATTTCATCCATGTGGGGGATTGTTGGAATTTGTTTTGGTAAAATGGGTGTTGACTCAATTTTGACCAAATATTTAAGTGGTTTCCATTAGTGAAAAATGGAATTAAAATATTTGTAAAAATTCTACTAATAGAGTAGATGAGAATAGCATTTGGAATTTCTCAAAACCACCCCAGGTGAATGAGAAATTCCGATTGCTCGTGATGATCCCTTTGTAGAATCATTTCCTTCTCTCTGGAGGTACCCGACCTCCCGAAGAGTCGAAAGAGATCTCCCACGCACTGCATCCTGTCATTCCATCGGATACCATCGTTCCCAAACTATGATTTTGACAAATCGCTTTGCCGTCGTCACCGCAATGAGGAACAACTCGGAGTTCGGGAGGTGTTCAAAGCATTATTTGCTTTGAAATTGAACGGATGGAGAGGAACCAGGCCTCGATGGACATGAGATCGATAACAGAGATGCCAACCTTATGGGCCGACTTGAGAGGCATAATAGTCGAATCCGGGAGTGGTGGCAACAAAGAAGAAACAATGCGTGTGGAACAAGCTAGATATTTGAACATTGTTCAACAAGCGTTGGTCCTGCAGCCAGTGAGAATGCCGATGCAAAGACAAAATTGAGAGAACACATTGAGCACATGCATGAATCTCACATCGTTGAGATAAAGTCTGCTGCGTGAGCAAAATAAGAATGAGCTCCTGCGTATGGAAGAAAACATGGATCGAAAATTCAGCCTTCTCATGGCCGAGATGAAGTTAATTAAAGTCAATCCAACGCTACTCGCTCCGAGTTTCGCGCCGCATACTCCACAAAGACTCGAAATTTTACTAACTTGGCTATCAGCAGACTCGACTTCCCTTTCGCTAGTTTGTTTCAGGGTTCCTCTCTCCTTTGATGATGCCAAAAAGGGGGAAGAGGAATACCTAAAAGAAGGGATCCGAAGTTGAGAAGAAGGAGCAGCAAATTGTGAAGGGAAAGACAAATGAGGAAGTTTCAAGAGAAAAGAAAGGGAAGTCTGTTGAGGGGAAGGATCGAGAGATGTAACCTTGATGATTGCAAAAACCCCCAACAAGGTCTTGTCACAAATGATATTATCAACAAACTCCCGTGACTCGCCACTCCAACACCGAAAGACATGGAAATCTTGAAGCGAGGGATGGAGGAAGTGGAAGGAAGGATGAATGCCCGAGTTATGGATATTCTCAAACAACATGGAGGCATTCCAAAAGAGAAGAGACACTTATGCCATCTCGGATGCCGGAACGAGCCAAGATTAGTTGATGAATTTAAAACGCCGCATCCCCGAAGGATACTTCGCAAATATGTCCATGGCTCAAGCCTGGGACTTGTATCTTTGGGAAAAGGGTCTCACACTATGTGAAGGAGCCGACAGCAGGACTATTGGCAACTCACTCCGCTAGTCACTCACCGGGAAGAAGAAGACCCCGGACAATACACGCCCGAGAAAAAGAGAGGTAGAGGAAGAAGCGGTGGTGGAGGAAGAGGTTTGGACTAGACCTCTGCCCAAAAACATTGAGTACATAGATCCAGGCAAAAGAGGAGGGATCTACTGGGCTGGTTTTGACGAAGTAGCCAATCTGCAAGTGGCTAAGAACAATGCTGAGTATGTGAAAAGAATTGAAGAAGAAAATAAAAGACAAACTCAGCTATGGGAGGAGAGACAAGAGAGAATAAGAAGAGATGAAGCTGCCTTTAAGGCGTATGAAAAGAAGAAGAAAGTGAAGATGAGAAAAAGAAAAGAAGACCGAAAAATGACAGAGTCAAGAAGAAGAAAAAGAAGGAGGAAGCGAAGGAGATGAAGTGTTCTTTGTCCACCCCTTCATGTATTTTACTATGTAAATACATTTTATGTAAGTCTTCTGTAATAAATCTGAAAATTCTCTATTTTTGCGTAGACATAGATGTTTGCTCTGATACACTTTGTAAACAGTTGTGTAAAGGACAAGAATGTTATGATCAATAAAAAGATTGATTCTACGCATACATTCTCTGTGAATGCACTATCTGTATGTATCTTTGCTATTTACATTTTGAATGTTTTAAGTTTTGGCATCATCAAAAAGGGGGATATTGTTGGGAAATTTATTGTTTAGATTTTGATGAATGCCATGTAAAACTTAGAATAGGAAGTTGGCACCCCATTTTACTAGTAAATCCGATAGTATTTTACTAAGAAAGGTTCAAAGCCACAAGCTACCTATCCAGATGCAATAACAGTTCGCCGAGACTTTCAAGTGAATCTGTATACACACATGCATGAATTTCATCCATGTGGGGGATTGTTGGAATTTGTTTTGGTAAAATGGGTGTTGACCAAATATTTAAGTGGTTTCCATTAGTGAAAAATGGAATTAAAATATTTGTAAAAATTCTACTAATAGAGTAGATGAGAATAGCATTTGGAATTTCTCAAAACCAATTCTGGGTGAATGAGAAATTAACTTAAAACTAGAAAATGGTATGAAAAATGGAAAATGTGGGGAAGAAGAAATGCTCCATCCCACATAGGAAGAGAAGACAAAGTTTGCTCACTTTATAAATCCTAAGTTGGACTTATGGGTTTGGGCCTTTGGGGGCACCCATGTTTTTAAAGGGGTAAGGACCTACATGCTTGTAGGTTTGGTTCAAAGCACACTGTTGGGAAATTTATTGTTTAGATTTTGATGAATGCCATGTAAAACTTAGAATATGAAGTTGGCACCCCATTTTCGTTGTAAATCGCATTGTAATAAATAGAAATTTGGTCAAGTGAGTTAAGTCGGCCTATGCCATGCCTAAACATGCAAGAAGACAACCGAGACTAGAAGGAAGACTCATTGCAAGACAAATTGAGTATGGCAAAGAAGAGAAGACGAACTCGATTGAAGGAGCAAATGAGATGCAAACAGTAGAGTATCGCCAAGTCAACTCAAGATAGCCAAGTCTCAAGTTGAAGTGACAAGAGTCATCCAATGATTGGAAGTCGACTCTAAGTCACCTGGGGAAAGCAAGGAAATGCGAATAAGTCGAGATAATCGGAAGAGATCCGTTGCACGAAATCAAGGGAATTACTTAAACAAGTAATACCTCCATACTACCTTTCTCGAAGTGCTCACCCCGAGCGTGCAAAAGGAATAAACCAATGGGAAGATCGCACCATGTCGAACTCAAAAGTCAAGAACAATTCATACGAGGAAGTGGCAATTCCAAGGATCGCAACAAGACAAGCCAACGACCACAAGTGTCTTTTGAGAATATGCCTATCTCTTCAACGGGAAAATTTTCAAAAGAACACTATAAAAGGCCGAGGAGTTTATTTGAGAGAATGTTGGTTACCTTGACAATTGAAAACAAATACGAGCAAGAAAAGCTATATCTCAGAACAAAAATATTCTCAAATCATTCAAGATTAATCCTCAAGCCTACATTACGAAGAAAATCAATCCAACACTCACCCGTGAAGGAAAGATAACTTCAATCAGTTGAAGAGGAAATTGTTGAAGAATCAAGGGGTCTACATTCCACGGAGGATTGTAGGAAGGTTCAAGGTCGAACCGC
Organism: Rehmannia glutinosa; assembly: GCA_016081115.2. Taxonomy (NCBI): domain Eukaryota; kingdom Viridiplantae; phylum Streptophyta; class Magnoliopsida; order Lamiales; family Orobanchaceae; genus Rehmannia; species Rehmannia glutinosa. The sequence goes on from CM071936.1 coordinate 66,391,132, forward strand.
CTCAAGTTTTTGGAGGGCTTCGTGATCAAATCCAAAGAGCTTGAGCAAGTGGGCTATAGTAGCAAGGCAAACTACCCCGTGAAGAAGGTCGAGTCGCATTTAAAAGCCACCACAGCGTGACCAAGGCATCTCCGCATCGAGTCCCAAAGGATCAAGTCACCGTGTGATCAAGACTTGTATCCGGACCGCTACCACTCGCATACCGATCAATACTTAGTGGATTCCTCCTGGAGTTGGAGAAGAGAGGAGTAGAAGAATTACCCCATCTTCGAACCTCTATAAAAACTTATCGTGTCATTTACATTTCAAAGACTTTAATTCCCGCACCTTATTTATTTAACTCTCGATAAATTTGCTATCCACTTGATAATCTCTAAGTACTAAAACCAAGTATTAAATCGAAACTAAACCAAATTTAAGGGTGTAAAGTCTTCCAAAAAACAAATCACAATCGAGTTAAGTCTTTAGTCAAAACAATTGAGTTATTCTATCAACAAAAAAGTTTCAATCAGTCCGTTGAGTAACTAACTATCTTTGATTAACTAACTTAGCTATCCATCAAGGACTCAAATTTGTGAAGTATTAACTCAATATTTAAAAGGACTAAATCGAAAAGTTGGTAAGGTTTATTCAATCCCCCTTCTAAACCTTACACTCACGCCCCTTGGGACCTACACACACACACGCGCGCGCGCGCTGGCTGGCTCGATCCGGGTTGATGGTCACGGGCCGTGGTCCTGGGCTTGGGCTTAAGGCCCTTATTCTTTTTGGACCAAAAATCTTTAAGAAATTAGTCTGTCGTGGGACGTGCGTCAAGTCAAACATGGGGCGTGCACACGCATGGGACGTGCGCCCAGGTCGTGCATCAATGCGAACCTCTGAACATATGCACCTGTTGGCTGTAAACATAACATTTCGAGCCAAAAGACATGATCATTCCATCCGGGAACCTTGATGCCTATATAATTGAGCCCCTGCAGATGAAATTATATACGAACAACACGGAAATTACTAGCCTAAAATCGAGTCATTTGTATCAGCATATTGATTTCCTTCTTATTCAAAGCTTGAAAGCCTTAAACACTTTTTGTTCACTGGTAGTTCAGTTTTTGCAAGTGCTGCTAAATCGAACTCGTTCAAGTCATTGTATCTTAGGGAGGAACGTCAGAACCATAAGCACTTAGTATACGGGGCATTTTTGTCTTGCGTAGACTGTATCAAATATAGGCCTCGACTGTCACGCTCGAAACGGGACGCGATGATGATCCACAACTTAAATACAAATAAACCAACAGTCTAGACGAATATAAATGAAAACCCAAAGAAACAGAGTCAAATAGCAGCGGAAATAAAATAACATAGGTACAAATTATAACTTACAGTCCCATAATATCCATAATCCAAATTACATCCCCGACATGATCTAAAGATAACAACTTAAAAGTCAAAGGGTCCTACGCCCTTCAGTTACAAACCGTAATGAAAGGAAATACAAGAGTCCAACAACAACAATAAGAAGTAGTAAGTCCAACAACAAATAATAGTAACAAGTCCAGCGAAATCAACAACAAAAGATAGTAAATCCAACAAGCGGAGTACAAGGGCTCAATCCATGGTCGGTTCAGCATCTTCAACGAAGTCCTCATCTAAAGGTTAGAAAACAGGTGGGGATGAGACAGAAATCTCAGTGGATGGGGTGATCGTGTGCAAGTGTGGTGATATATATAGTTAATGCAAGAAAACAATTATATGAAAACGCGTGAGATATGATGCGTGAATTCACACACAGTCCACAAGCGTCGTGATAAATATATTTAAGTAATATACTTATACAGTTTAGGAAAACAGTTCGTGGTCACACAGGCACTATATGATTCAGGCAAGACATGTAGGATTGCATACGGAATGTAACGCCAATTCTATACAAGACAAATAATGGTTGCGTACGGATGTGTAACTCCAACCAATGCAAAACAAGTAGCGGTTGCGTACGGATTTGTAGCGCCAACCAAATGGGTCCGATAACTCTGGAATCGTGTGGATCGATTTACGATTCCTTCGTTCTTCCTTGTAACTCCCTGCAAGATGGTCCAAGACTGTCACCTTATTGCTCCGTAAGAAAAAGACAAAATCCACATGGGAGCTTGCAAGGCCGGAACCTGTAATAATCATGATTATACCTCAATACTACGACCCGCTTCCCTTGGACACTCCGTCCCTCGATTGCGGGATTAGGATGATGGGGCCGAAGAGTGGAATAGCGCCGAGCTGCCTTGCCCATCCCCCGACGTATCCATTCCGATCGTGAGCTCGACACACCAAGTTGACTCGAGGCAGAAAGTAAATACAAGTACAGTGATCAACCGTGGCAAATGAGTATTATTGATTCAGGGAAGCAGTTTAGGAAATTTTTTGAAAATTCACGAGTAGCAATATGGTGTTGGTGGAGTTATTTGGATGAAGATGATTATCGGGAGGATAAGAAATCTTTGGTATCTTGAAAGATTAGGTGGAACATAAGTCCCGTTATAGATTCAAAACCATAAGACGAGGAAGTCGCCACGCGATTGGGTATTAATCGGTTGAATCGGTCCGATAAGTCAAGGGTTTTTGAGAAAAATAAGATACTTTAATTAAATCTGCAAGTCAGAGGGTCTAGGGCTATTTTAGTAAAAGGGAAAATGATTTGAGTTAGGTCCTTTATAAAAGAAAAATTACAATTTAGCCCCGTTTTGTAAAAACCAAAACTTTTGGGGTTAAAATTGAATAAATAAATATCCCGACCTTGAAAAATTATGAGGTCAGTTCCTAAATTCTCCAAATTGTCCAGAGATTCAGGTTTTTAAAGTTTTGAGGTCGAGTTTTTATAAAATTCTCACATTGGCCCCAAATTTGTAAAAATTGTCATTTCGGACCTTAAGTTTATAATCGAAACTCACAAACCGGAAGGGATTTTAATGTGATTCCAGTTGGAAAATGTCACTAAGGTTATTAGGATATTGGGACAAAAGCAGGTTTTAAAAGAAATAAGTGTAGGTCCTTTACTTTTGAAAATCTCATTTTTGTTCCATTTTGAAATAATTGCCTTTAAGGCTTTTAGGGGTCCAATTGTTATGAAATTTGAACCCTGGGTCCAAAATATAATTAAGTTATAGTTAAGTTAGTATTTCCAGGTGCATGGGCTGCATAAGTCCTTGAAATTGCATTTGGGTCCTCAAGTTTAGTCTTTTACATTTTAGTCCCTCAATTTTAGAAAAATTACTTTCCAAGCCCTAAACACTTGGATTTTTGGAATACATTTAAAATATGTCATTTCCAGTACCTTAAGAGTAAAAATTTCAAATTTTAAAATTAAGGTCTGGTACAGTTTCAAAATTTGCAAAGTAGCCCTTAAACTTTCAAAATTTTACAATCTAGTCCTTGGGCTTTTAAAGGTTGATTTTATTTATCTTAAAACTCTTAAAACTTTATTAAAATGTCCAAAAGTCGTTTTTGAACCTGAGTACAGTCCCAAAATTCGAAATTTGCAGAGGGGTCCTTTAACTTTCATTTTCTTGCAATTTAGTCCACCAACTTTCCATTTTTACATTTTTAAGTCCAAAATTGAAATTTAATCAATTATGCTCGACTTGTCCATGTTATAAGTCATCCAAAATATGGATTTCAAAGATCATACACATGCATGTCCAATTCATACAAGAATTCATCAAATAGAACATTAAATTGTACATGCATGCACCTAAAATTCAATAAATAGCAATTTTGAGCAACTCTTGAGAATTTTCATGATTTGATACATAAAATTGACATGCAATACATAGATTATATATCTCAAGGGATCATGATCAAAATTCTACATGCATTTTAATAAAAACACCTAGAAGTCGGAAAGTATTTTTCCACCCACCTTAAAATTGGAAAATTGTGAAATAAAAGGATAAATTTCACAATTTTTGGATGAGGTCACTTAGGTCAGCCCCTAAGTCAAGAAATATCAAAAATTTGGAGTTAGAAAAATGAGAGAAAAATTAAGGAGAAAAAGAAGGAGATAAGGAAATTGGAAAGACTACACTTTACCTTGTGTAGTAGGTGATTTGAAACTAGTTGAAGCTTCAAATTTGGAAATTTTGGTTCAACTCCAAAATCACCTAAGGTCAGCCCCTATTTCTCAAAAATGAAAAAGGTGTGTTAAAATTTAAAAAAAATAGGAAGAAGAAGAAAGAAGGGCTCTAGTGTCCAATTCTTACCTTGTAGTCCAATTTTCTCTACTAGTTATTCTTCAAGTCTTCAAATTTCACCACCATGCATGCATGTCTCCAAGTGGTCTTCTAAGTACCTCAAAATCCAAAATTCAAGCTTATATTAAAAAGAGAAGGTGAGGAGTAGTAAGAATTTAAGTTGAATTGAGGAGTGAAATTTCTTACCTTGAAATAGGGGTGTTCAAAATTTTGGTGTTTAAGTGGTAAGATTGTTTGTTTTGGTTTAGATGTTTGAAGAAAGAAGGTATGTTTGATGTTAGGAAGAAGATGTTCTTGAAGATATGAATATGGGTTTGAAGATGTGAAGGGCTTGTGTTTGAATATTTGAAGATGTGAAGAAGTGGTACTTGAAGATATGAAGAACTTATGTTGAAGATTTGAAGATGTGAAGAGTTGGTGTTTGAAGGTTTGAAGATGTGAATGATTTTGTGTTTGAAGATTTGAAGATGTGAAGAGTTTTAGAGAGAGGTTAGAGAGAAGGAGGAGAATTAGCTTGAGAGATTAAAATGTTGGATGAAAATGAACAAATTTTGTTCATTTTCTTCAATGTGGCCGTCCACATTAGATGAGAGGGAGAGAGGGATTTTTGTTTAAATTTTGTGTCTTGCAAATTGTCTCTTGCATGGAGATAATTAGACTAGTCAAAGTATGGGCAATGTATGGAAAGAGAAGGAATGTTGGGAAGACTCCAACATGTTGGGAAAAATAGTATTAAAGAATTGATGTATGATGTGTATAATTATACACAAGATGACTAATATAAGGTGTATGTGTACAAGAGTTGGATGATATTTCTACTCCAAAAATCAACACCAATGCCGTCCACTATAGGGGTAATTTGGTAATTCCATATATTTTTTTTTTGTCCCAAATTTGATGATAATAGATTAAATATATCAATCTCCAAAATAATTAGTGATTTCCTTTATCACTTATAAGTCTCATGATCACTTATACTAAATCAAATTCTTAATTCTATAAGGTAAAAATCTCTAAAATAAATAGTCTCTAAAATTCTAAGGTGACTAATAAATACAAAATAGTAATAATGATCATTCAAGTGATCATAAATGTGAAATAGAATTAATAAAGATCATGATCACAAGTAATTAAATAAAATAAAATAAAATACAAAATATATATTATTAATAATTACCCGTCAAAGTGAAGTGGTAAAATAGTCGATCAGATACATAGACGACAATAAGAATCAATTATATGTTCGGAAAAATCGGGGCTTCACATCCTCCCCTCCTTAAAAGAATTTGGTCCCCAAATTCTCTTCAGAATAGTTATGGATATTGATTCCTCATGTCTTCTTCCATCTCCCACATTGCGTCTTCGTCTCGGTTATGGTTCTGCCACACCACTTTAACCATCGGAATTTGTCTCTTACGCAACTGTCGTATCTGCTGATCAATGATCCGGATCGGTCTCGGTGTAGGATAGATTTTCCATTAGAGGAGGAGTATCACGAGTGATGATATGTTCGGATCCGGTTGATACTTCTTCAATCTCGATCGTGGAATACATCGTGCATTCCCGTATATGGTGCTCGTAACCGAGTCGGTAGGCTAACTTCCCGATCCTCCTCGTAAAATTTTGTAAGGTCCAACATATCTCGGACTCAACTTGCCTCCTTTCTTCTGGATTGATCAATCCTTTCCATGGTGAGAGTCCGAGAAATACTTCATCTCCGACTTCAAATTCTAAATCCTTTCTTCTCTTGTCCGCGTAACTCTTTTGGCGGCTCCGAGTGTGCGAATCCGCTCCTTGATCGCTTGACCTTCTCCATGGCCTCCCGAACTAAGTCGACCTTTGGAATCGAGGGTGACTTTCGTTTCTCTTTCGAGTCCATTGGTCATCAATCTCCCAAAGTGTAGTGGGGATCTACATTTTCGCCCATATAATGCCTCGTAGGTGCCATCCCAATCGTGGCTTGATAACTCTGTTATTGTAGGCGAACTCGGCTAATGGTAAGTGCGAACCCCAACTTCCTTGAAATCCAATGTGCAAGCTCGCAAAGATATTTTCAAGGGTTTGAATTGTTCGCTCGATCGTCCATCGGTTTGTGGATGTCTTCTTTGTCTTTGAACTTAGCGAGGTACCCAATTCATCGTGCAAGCACTTCCAAAATCTGGAGACAAACCTCGGGTTTTTACTGCCGGATACTATGTCGACCGAACTCCATGCGCGAATGATTTCTGATATAAATCGTGCAAGTTTCGCAAGCTATCGTTTTCTTGATGGGTAAAAAGTGTGCGATTTCGTGAGTCGGTCTACAACTACCCAAATAGCATCATGGCCTCCCGAGGTCCTTGGTAGATCCGTCACGAAGTCCATCGTTATGTGTTCCCATTTCCACTCGAATTCTCAACGGTTGTAGTAAACCGGATGGTCGTTGGTGTTCTCGCTTTTACTCGTTGACAAGTTAAACATCTCGCAAACGAACTCCACTACCTGGTTCTTCATGTTTACCCACCAATAACTCCGTTTCAAATCCTTATACAACTTGTTTCCTCCAGGATGTATAGTGTATTTCGAGCGGTGTGCCTATGCTTTAGATTCTATTCCTAACCTTTTTCGTCATTCGGTACACACACTCGATTCCGGAATCGATAACCCCATCTTCGTGTACCGAGAATTCCGATCTCTCTCCTTTAAGTATCTTCTCCTTGATTTTGAAGATGTGCATCTTTCCTTGTGCTTCTTTGATCTCATTCAAATGAGATCGGGTTTAACCGAAATGTTAGCACATGAAATCTGAGTATTGGTTCTCGTCGATTCCAATTGCTCGGCTCTTCTAATGATTCCCACTCTCGAATCATAAGTCGGCTAAGCTCGCTTTTACGCTTAAAGCGTCTGCTACGACGTTAGCTTTCCTAGGATGGTATTGAATATCAAAGTGATAGTCCTCAATCAACTCCATCCATCTCCGTTGCCTCAGATTGAGGTCTTTCTAGGAGAATAGATACTTCAAGCTCTTATGATCCGTGAAAACGCCTGAAGGTTGCTCCTAGAGATAGTGTCTCCATTTCTTTAACACGAACACTATCGCTGCCAATTCCAAGTCATGCATTGGATAATTGGCTTCATACGGCTTGAGCTTTCGTGATGCATAAGCGATAACTTTTCCTTCCTGCATGAGCACTGCTCCTAGTCCTTCTTTTGATGCATCACTGTAGATGACAAAGTTTTCGGTCCTCTTTGGAAGGGCTAAGACTGGAGCTGTAGTAAGTCGTTTCTTTAGCTCTTGGAAACTCGCCTCGCACTTGTCATTCCACTCAAACTTGACTTGCTTCCTGGTTAGTCGAGTGAGCGGTCCGGCTATCTTGGAGAAATCCTGGATAAATCTTCGATAATATCCAGCTAGTCCTAGGAAACTCCTGATTTTCGTTACAAACTCGAGTTGTTTCCATTCAACCACTGTCTGTACCTTCGAAGGATCTACGGCAATCCCGGTGCCGGATACTATGTGTCCCAAGAATGCGACTTCACTAAGCCAAAATTCGCACTTGCTGAATTTGGCATACAACTTATGCTCTCGTAGTGTCTCCAAAACGATTTTTAGATGACGTTCATGCTCTTCTCTAGACTTAGAGTATACGAGTATGTCATCAATGAATATCACTACGAATTGATCCAAGTAAGGTTGAAAGACTCGATGCATCATGTCCATAAATGCTGCCGGTGCATTTGTCAGACCGAAAGGCATCACTACAAACTCGTAGTGTCCATATCGGGTTTGAAATGCAGTTTTGGAAATGTCTCCTTCGTGGATCTTCGATTGGTAATATCCTTGTTGTAAATCAAACTTCGAGTACACCGTTGCTCCTTGAAGTTGATCAAATAGTTCGTCTATCCTCGGGAGGGGATATTTGTTCTTGATGGTCACGCTATTAAGACCACGATAATCTATACACAGTCTTAATGTGCCATCTTTCTTCTTGACGAACAGCACAGGTGCTCCCCACGGAGACATACTCGGTCGAATAAATCCCACATCCATCAGTTTCTGTAATTGCGTCTTCAACTCTTGTAACTCAAGAGGAGCCATTCTATACGGTGTTCGAAATCGGGCGAGTCCCGGTAAAACCTCGTTGAACTCGACTTCCCTATCCGGAGGGGTGTGGTGAGTTCTTGTGGAAATACATCCGTGTATTCTCGATACTATAGGTACTTGGTTGATTTGTGTCTCAACCTTGGGTTTGTTAATTACAAACGCCAAATACCCTTGAGCCCCTCTAGTGATTGCCTTCCTCGCTTTTATTGCTGAAATAATTGGGGCAATCTTAACTCGTGCCCTTCCCGAAATTTCCACTTCGGGCTTTCCTGTTCACATAGCTTAATGGACTTGTTATGGCGGTCCATTTGTGCATGGTGTGCAGACAACGATTCATTCCCAATATCACGTCGTATTCTGATATAGGTAATAAGATCAAATCGGCAGAAAATTTATCTCATCAATCTTAACTTTGCATGCATTATAGATAATATCTCATTATCGACTTGCGCCCATAGGAGTTGACACTTCTAGACATATAGGCATATGTTCCATGCATGCATGCGGTTTGTGTACAAAATGCGGTGCAACAAATGAATGCGTTGATCCAGGTCGAACAATATTTTAGCGTAGTGGTTAGATACTAGAAGCGTACCTTCCACCACGTCTTTGCCTCCGAGCCTCTGTCGGCTAGTGCAAATGCTCGGCGGGCATCCTTGCCCGATTACCCTGGCCATTTCCCGCCCTGCGGGCGTCTGTTTGGTTCGATCATCGTATTAACTGGGCAACTGGTGTGACATTACTACCACAACGCAAACACCTTCCTTATTTATGCCAACATGCGTTGGCGGTATGTCCCTTTTACGCAATGTGCACACACTTGACCCGACTTTCCTTATCAGACGTCCTTTTCCCCTTATCTCTGCCTTATTAATCGTCCCTTTGAAACTTAGCGGCGGTTTAGATGATCCCTGTCCCACAATCGTCCTCTTAAGACTGCTTTCGATGGCCTACTCTCTCAATCATCCAATATGGTTCAGTCCCAACTCAATGCGGAGAGCGCCTTTTACCGCGGTTGAGTAGGTTGTCAATTCAACATCAACAATTGTTTCAAGTTCCGCCTTCAATCCTCGAGTGAACTTGTAAAGCTTATCCTCTTGATCGATTGTCCCAGAGCATACTTGGACAATCGGTGAAATTCAGAACTTATCTTGAGCTACGATCATGTTCCCCGCCTCAATCTGTGGAATTCATCTCGCGCGCCTCTTTCACAACCTCGTGGAATGTCTTCGCTCATTGAACTCGGCCAAGAAGTTTCCCCATGTCCGGCTACCCGTCCTGTTCCCACCTTCTTTTTCAACTCGCCCTCCACTGTCTCTAGCGGCCGATTCAGATTTAAATACGGCGAGTGTGACTTTACGCTCATCCGAGTATTGAGAGCATTGAAGATATTCTCCAATTTCTCTACCCATTCTTCGCGCTTTCAAATCATCCGGCTCTCCTAAGAAGGCCGGTGGGTCGAACCGTAGAAATCGCTCCAACGTGCGATCGTTCGCCTCTCTGGCGGGTTCGAGCACGTGGTTGAGGCTCGCTGTTGCCTCATGAAAACCAAGATTTGTTGTAGGGCTGTGCGGTCAAGTTGTCTCCTACAAAGTGGAGGAGGCGGTGGTAATTCGAGGAGGGTACCCGTCCCGGGTGCGTCGTCATCCCCTCGGGAACGCGGCGAGGTCTCCCAAATCCTCGATGTTCGCCATTCGTATCTTGAAGTGTTAGTTGCGATCCACGAGTAAATGATACAATAACTATTCGCGTAAAGCAAGTTATATCGTAGGGAAAGTAATGACAACACACAAGACACATCGAATAAATAGCAGAAGGCATATCCATTAATGTAAAATTGAATACACCCATAGTACAACAATAGTAACACTAAGTCAAGATACATTAGAACCAAAATACAACTGAATCTAGTACAATAGAAAGTAAGGTACAACATAATGGAATAAGCGTCTACAACAACGAAAGTACAACAGACAATCAAGCTAACTAATCAGTGAGGTCGCCATCATCGTCACTCGCAGCTATGTCCATAATCGGGGCCTGGTCGGGCTGAGGTGGCGCCTCGACCTCAGGCCAATCAACAAAATCCAACCACTGCTCGAATCCCTGTGCATCATCAAGTGGAGCGACCTCAAGAGCCTCGAGGCCCTCCGACCTCGATTGGATCCTCCTCGGGATCCTCCTCGGTCCTCCTCGAGATCCTCCTCGGCGTCGGGTGCGGCTCTACCTCGGGTGGTGGCAATGGCCGTGCATTAGCCGCCGGAGCACCTCCAGGCGCAGCGTCTCTCGAGCTAGGGCACATGTAAGGTCCTCTATCACTGTCATTTGCTTGATGAGGGTCTCCTCCAAGCGCTAAACGGTGTCGCGGGATAGGCGGGCGTCAATCTCCCATTTCTGGCGGCCGTCACTTGCCCTCTTCATTTTCTCTCGCATGTTATCCAAACGCTCCCCGGATATTCTCAGATTCGATCCTCCCGCTCCGTATGGTGTTGTCGCGGTCCTTGATGATAGTGGTCAACTAGCTTTTTCATCTTGGCTCCTCGACAAGCGTGTCATGTCCCCTCACATACCGGGCGCTCCTTGGATAGCTCCGAGGTCGCCGATCACTCTCCCGATGCCAGTGAATCATCGTGCCGGTAGTACTCCCGCTCAAAGACGGGCATGAAAAACATCCCACCAAGAAGGTGGCGCTCTCCATCCTGATCAAACAAAACTAAGGCGGATCAGTCAAAGGTAGATGAGAGATAAGAAGAGAATAAGGAAAGAATGAATAAAGAAAGTCAGTCAAGAATCAACTAAGTCAAGACAAGTATGACTATGGAACCTCGAATATGCGTTCTAACTTAGTTCAAACATCAATAAGACGGTTCTATGCCAATTTGAAATCGATTTCACACTTAATTGGTCAAGTCGCGGTACTACCCAAAACACAGACCGAGGGTCCTATCCTGGGTCAGCTCGGTGTAAGTTTCCATCTTACTAGCCGAGCTCTGATACCACTCTAACTGTCACGCCCCAAATGGGATGCGACGATGATCCACAACTTAAATACAATTAAACCAACAGTCTAGACGAATATCAATGAAAACCCAAAGAAACAGAGTCAAATAGCAGCGGAAATAAAATAACATAGGTACAAATTACAACTTACAGTCCCACAATATCCATAATCCAAATTACATCCCCGACATGATCTAAAGATAACAACTTAAAAGTCAAAGGGTCCTACACCCTTCAGTTACAAACCGGAATGAAAGGAAATACAAGAGTCCAACAACAACAATAAGAAGTAGTAAGTCCAACAGCAAATAATAGTAACAAGTCCAGCGAAATCAACAACAAAAGATAGTAAATCCAACAAGCGGAGTACAAGGGCTCAATCCGTGGTCGGTTCAGCATCTTCAACGAAGTCCTCATCTAAAGGTTAGAAAACAGGTGGGGATGAGAGGCAAAATCTCGATGGATGGGGTGATCGTGTGCAAGTGTGGGAATATATATAGTTAATGCGAGAAAACAATTATATGAAAACGCGTGAGATATGATGCGTGAATTCACACACAATCCACAAGCGTCGTGATAAATATATTTAAGTAATATACTTATACAGTTCAGGAAAAGCGATTCGTGGCCACACAAACATTATGTGATTCAGGCAAGACATGTAGGATTACGTACGGAATGTAACGCCAATCCCATGCAAGACAAATAATGGTTGCGTACGGATGTGTAGCGCCAACCAATGCAAAACAAGTAGCGGTTGCGTACGGATTTGTAGCACCAACCAAACGGGTCCGATAACTCCGAAATCGTGTGGATCGGGACGATTTCTTCGTTCTTCCTTGTAACTCCCCGAGCAAGATGGTCCAAGACTGTCACCTTATCGCTCCGTGACAAAGACAAAATCCACAAAGGAGCTTGCAAGGCTCGAATCATGTCATAATCATGATTATACCTCAAGTACTACGACCCGCTTCCCTTGGACACTCCGTCCCTCGGTTGTGGGATTAGGATGATGGGGCCGAAGAGTGGAATAGCGGCCGTAGCCGCCCAATTCCATCCCCCGACGTATCCATTCCGATCGTGAGCTTGACACACCAAGTTGACTTTCGACAGAAAGTAAATACAAGTACAGCGAATCAACCAGAGTCGAGTATTATTGATTCAGGGAAGCAGTTTAGGAAATTTTTTGAAAATTCACGAGTAGCAATATGGCGTTGGTGGAGTTATTTGGATGAAGATGATTATCGGGAGGATAAGAAATCTTCGGTATCTTGAAAGATTAGGTGGAACATAAGTCCTGTTATAGATTCAAAACCACATGACGAGGAAGTCGCCACGCAATTGGGTATTAATCGGTTGAATCGGTCCGATAAGTCAAGGGTTTTTGAGAAAAATAAGATACTTTAATTAAATCTCCAAGTCAGAGGGTCTAGGGCTATTTTAGTAAAAGGGAAAATGATTTGAGTTAGGTCTTTTATAAAAGAAAAATTACAATTTAGCCCCGTTTTGTAAAAACCAAAACTTTTGGGGTTAAAATTGAATAAATAAATATCCCGACCTTGAAAAATTATGAGGTCAGTTCCTAAATTCTCCAAATTGTCCAGAGATTCAGGTTTTTAAAGTTTTGAGGTCGAGTTTTTATAAAATTCTCACATTGACCCCAAATTTGTAAAAATTGTCATTTCGGACCTTAAGTTTATAATCGAAACTCACAAACCGGAAGGGATTTTAATGTAATTCCAGTTGGAAAATGTCACTAAGGTTATTAGGATATTGGGACAAAAGCAGTTTTTAAAAGAAATAAGTGTAGGTCCTTTACTTTTGAAAATCTCATTTTTGTTCCATTTTGAAATAATTGCCTTTAAGGCTTTTAGGGGTCCAATTGTTATGAAATTTGAACCCTGGGTCCAAAATATAATTAAGTTATAGTTAAGTTAGTATTTCCATGTGCATGGGCTGCATAAGTCCTTGAAATTGCATTTGGGTCCTCAAGTTTAGTCTTTTACATTTTAGTCCCTCAATTTTAGAAAAATTACTTTCCAAGCCCTAAACACTTGGATTTTTGGAATACATTTAAAATATGTCATTTCCAGTACCTTAAGAGTAAAAATTTCAAATTTTAAAATTAAGGTCTGGTACAGTTTCAAAATTTGCAAAGTAGCCCTTAAACTTTCAAAATTTTACAATCTAGTCCTTGGGCTTTTAAAGGTTGATTTTATTTATCTTAAAACTCTTAAAACTTTATTAAAATTTCCAAAAGTCATTTTTGAACCTGAGTACAGTCCCAAAATTCGAAATTTGCAGAGGGGTCCTTTAACTTTCATTTTCTTGCAATTTAGTCCACCAACTTTCCATTTTTACATTTTTAAGTCCAAAATTGAAATTTAATCAATTATGCTCGACTTGTCCATGTTATAAGTCATCCAAAATATGGATTTCAAAGATCATACACATGCATGTCCAATTCATACAAGAATTCATCAAATAGAACATTAAATTGTACATGCATGCACCTAAAATTCAATAAATAGAAATTTTGAGCAACTCTTGAGAATTTTCATGATTTGATACATAAAATTGACATGCAATACATAGATTATATATCTCAAGGGCTCATGATCAAAATTCTACATGCATTTTAATAAAAACACCTAGAAGTCGGAAAGTATTTTTCCACCCACCTTAAAATTGGAAAATTGTGAAATAAAAGGATAAATTTCACAATTTTTGGATGAGGTCACTTAGGTCAGCCCCTAAGTCAAGAAATATCAAAAATTTGGAGTTAGAAAAATGAGAGAAAAATTAAGGAGAAAAAGAAGGAGATAAGGAAATTGGAAAGACTACACTTTACCTTGTGTAGTAGGTGATTTGAAACTAGTTGAAGCTTCAAATTTGGAAATTTTGGTTCAACTCCAAAATCACCTAAGGTCAGCCCCTATTTCTCAAAAATGAAAAAGGTGTGTTAAAATTTAAAAAAAATAGGAAGAAGAAGAAAGAAGGGCTCTCTAGTGTCCAATTCTTACCTTGTAGTCCAATTTTCTCTACTAGTTATTCTTCAAGTCTTCAAATTTCACCACCATGCATGCATGTCTCCAAGTGGTCTTCTAAGTACCTCAAAATCCAAAATTCAAGCTTATATTAAAAAGAGAAGGTGAGGAGTAGTAAGAATTTAAGTTGAATTGAGGAGTGAAATTTCTTACCTTGAAATAGGGGTGTTCAAAATTTTGGTGTTTAAGTGGTAAGATTGTTTGTTTTGGTTTAGATGTTTGAAGAAAGAAGGTATGTTTGATGTTAGGAAGAAGATGTTCTTGAAGATATGAATATGGGTTTGAAGATGTGAAGGGCTTGTGTTTGAATATTTGAAGATGTGAAGAAGTGGTACTTGAAGATATGAAGAACTTATGTTGAAGATTTGAAGATGTGAAGAGTTGGTGTTTGAAGGTTTGAAGATGTGAATGATTTTGTGTTTGAAGATTTGAAGATGTGAAGAGTTTTAGAGAGAGGTTAGAGAGAAGGAGGAGAATTAGCTTGAGAGATTAAAATGTTGGATGAAAATGAACAAATTTTGTTCATTTTCTTCAATGTGGCCGTCCACATTAGATGAGAGGGAGAGAGGGATTTTTGTTTAAATTTTGTGTCTTGCAAATTGTCTCTTGCATGGAGATAATTAGACTAGTCAAAGTATGGGCAATGTATGGAAAGAGAAGGAATGTTGGGAAGACTCCAACATGTTGGGAAAAATAGTATTAAAGAATTGATGTATGATGTGTATAATGTTTGAATTAATGGTATAATTATACACAAGATGACTAATATAAGGTGTATGTGTACAAGAGTTGGATGATATTTCTACTCCAAAAATCAACACCAATGCCGTCCACTATAGGGGTAATTTGGTAATTCCATATATTTTTTTTGTCCCAAATTTGATGATAATAGATTAAATATATCAATCTCCAAAATAATTAGTGATTTCCTTGATCACTTATAAGTCTCATGATCACTTATACTAAATCAAATTCTTAATTCTATAAGGTAAAAGTCTCTAAAATAAATAGTCTCTAAAATTCTAAGGTGACTAATAAATACAAAATAGTAATAATGATCATTCAAGTGATCATAAATGTGAAATAAAATTAATAAAGATCATGATCACAAGTAATTAAATAAAATGAAATAAAATACAAAATATATATATTATTAATAATTACCCGTCAAAGTGACGCGGTAAAATAGTCGGTCAAATACATAGACGACAATAAGAATCAATTATATGTTTGGAAAAATTGGGGCTTCACATCGACTAAGCCAAAATATCCAAACACGCAGCCATTTTTCTGAAACAGTAAACCTTCTTTTGTTCCCAACATGTTTAACTGGCAGGAAGGACCTACCTTCGTAGACGAGTGGATCATTTTCATGGAACGCACATTTGAACTAATTGGATATACTGAGGCACAACGTATCCTTTGTGCCAAGTATCAACTGAAATAGGATGCCGACCGGTGGTGGATGAGTTACTAGCAATTGAGGCCTACTGAGGAATGAACAAACTTGACTTGGGAAGGATTTAAGGAAACACTGATGGAGAAATACTGCCCCCCAACACTATCGTTCACATATGAAGCGTGAATTTCAGGACTTAAAACAAGAAGGAATGACAGATGTTGAGTACTATAGAAAGTTCAATCAGACGAGTTTTTTTGTGGAACACATGGCGGACACTGACCGTAAGCGAGCATTGAGGTTCTGAGTGGTCATATTGTGACAAGCTATGGAGTTCCATCATATGCAGAGACATTGTTTTGTGCTCAGGAGATTGTTGCTAGTCAGGAGTTAGACTGACAACAAACATGAAATTGGGGAAACGAAATTGGAGTGGAAACCAAGACAGGAAAGGAATCAGAATAAACAGGTGTTAGGAAATTTATTTATATAGATTTTGATGATGCATAGAAAACTTAGATTAGAAAGTTGGCACCCCATTTTCTGTATGTATTTCAACTTTGTAATAGTTAGAATATAAGCTGAGTTATCGAGCAACCAAGTTGAAGATGCAGGAGACTTGCTGAAGAAGTGCATAGAAGATTCAGCTGTGTCGCAGCTGAGTGGCCAAGAAGACCTTCAGTCAAGTCAAGCAACTGTGTCTTTCAGTAGACTTACATCAGAGTGATCCAAGAATCAAGGACAAGACTCAACTAAAGGGGTAAAACAGCTGAAGGACTTAGAGAAAGATGAAGAAGTTCGTTGCAAAGAAAATTCAAGACTTACCCAAATTGGTAAGGGACATGCCTGCAACCTTAAAAAGCTGTCTTGCTGAAAGAGTGCAAGTAGCAGGAGCCAATGGAATGCTTGCAGATACATGGTACAATTCAGGCACCTACATGTAGTTAATGCTAAGGTTGGGTCAACATCAAAAGCTGCAGAATAAGACAAGCCAACGAAAAAGAAGTGAAGTTTGAATTTATCTATCTCTTCAACGGACAAATTTCAAACTCTCAATATAAAAGGCTGAGGATTTTTTAGAGAGAAGTAAGTGACACAAGAGAAATCTGAGCATTCAAGCAAGCATCTCCAATATTCTCTCAAAGTAAAAATTCTCATATCCTCAGGCCTAACATTCGAAGTAATTCTATCCAGCACAACCCAGTAAAGAAAGGAAGCCATACTTCAAAAGTTGAAGAGGAAAATTGTTTTAAAGAACAAGGGGTCTGCACATCCACGAAGTGAAAGAAGTGCAGTGAGGTTCAAGTTAAACCAGGTTCAAATCCAACGGAGGGCTACGTGATCAAGTCCGAAAGATTTGAAAAGATAAAGTAGTGAGTCAACTGCCTTACGAAGAGCTGAGTCCCAAGAGTGAAGCCAGTTGTGTGATCAAGGCTTACTCGAACTGTATTTGTACTCTTGTAATAAAATCAAAGTTTCATTAGTATATTCCTCCTAGAGTAGGAGAAGAGTGGAGTAAAGAAATTACCCCATCCTCGAACTACTATAATTATTTGTGTCATTTACTTCCAGCAAATTTACTTTCTGCATATTGATTTACTTGTTGATATATTTGCTCATCCAACTGATAATAACCAAGATTAAAACAAGTGTTGAAAACCATATCATAAAAAGGTTGTAAAACTTCCGCTGTTAAAAATCAAGAAAACTGATTTTATAAAAAGCTAACTTCACTCAACTGAGTTACTCTATCAACAGCTCTCTCGAGTCTGTTGAGTGGTTAACTCTCCTATTGAGGTTTGACCCAACTGTCTCTCAAGAGACTTAGTTATTTTCTTATGAAAACTCGATTTGATTTGAAATTGAAAAATTGGTTAAGTCTATTCACCCTCTTATAGACTTAACGACACACACCCTCGGGACCTACAAGTGGTATCAGAGAGGTTGGTTCAAAGAACTTTCCGCACTGGTTACTGGACTAGATCTCAATCTTCTCAAAAACATCAACACTTGAAGTTTTTCAAGTTTCTTTCAAAAGTTATTATCATGGAGGGAATTCTATTCCGTATCCCCATGTTTACCGTCGAACAGTTTGACGACTAGAAGATTCACATGCATGCACACCTCTCATCTTTGCACGATGAAATGTGGTTTGTCATAGAAGATGGACCCATTAAAATCACCAAGGTGAATACAACTGTAAGTGTTGCTGGAGATGCTGCTGAAAGACGTGATGAGGTGGAAAAGCCACGAAGCGAATGGACCAATGAAGATAGGAAGAGATATAACTTGGACAATGTGGTCAAGGATATTATATAAAACTCTTGATAAAGCAATGTTTAACAAGGTTAAATCTTGCTTTGTTTCTTACTACAGATCCCTCTTCATTCATCTTGTTTCTAAATACCCACTTACACTACAAGATAAATGCTCAAAGACATCGTATAAAAGACATCAGTTTCATGAATTTCATGATGTCTTACACTATACAACATCATGTTTTAAGTGAAGCGATGTGTATGAGCGGATTTGTTTGCTATTACACATCGTTTTTAAGAGCTGATGTCTTTGACCACCTCTTTTTTGCTTTATAACATCATGTTTAAGATCGGTTATTCCAACAGATGTCTTTGTCCATCCTTTATTTATAGCATCACTATTAACATTATTTACTTAAATTAGATGTTATAACTCAATTATTATCACTTTAAAATAAAAATAAAATTTATTTTTTCCAATTTTTTTTTTTTAAAGTTGAAATTTTCCAAAACCATTAGACTTAGAAAATCCTACCCTTACACTTAGAAAATCCGACCCTCAGATTTCCCCAAAAATCCCGTCGCTCGCTCCATCCACATTCAATGAGTACCATCATCATCGGCGTCATGTATGATGGCGACGTTGTTCTCGGTGCCGATTCTCGCACCATCACCGGTAACTCGTCCTCCAATGATTTTAGTTGATGTTAAGAACAACTAAACTCCATTTTTTACCTCTCTGGCTTATCTCTCTCAAAATTCTCAAGCCCCTTCCACCTATCTCTCAAAAATCTCTTTAGCCCCTTCCATGGTCTCGCGTTCCAAAACCAACCACCCGCTCGAACTTCGTTGTCATGCCTCACCACTTTCTCCTCACCCTCTCTAAGCACCGACCACCATCCTCAGCCTTGTCCTCGCATGCCACCGACATTGCGAATATTTTCTTTCTCGTCTTCAAGGTAAACGCTCCCGTTCAATTGTGCCGCAATTTCGCCACCGTTCCACAGCCGGAGCAACGACATTCAGGTATTATAGCTATATTTCATTAAGTTTGCTTTTCGAATTAAGGTTTAAAACTAATTTTATTGTCGTTCCAAATTTGAATTAAGCTTCTTGTTTGAATTAGGGTTTGCGTTGCTTTTTGAGAATTAAATTATGTGGTAGTTTCTGAAGTCATTGATCGTGGGTGATGTTTGTCGAGAGTCTGGCTTGTTTGAACCGTTTGGTTCCTTTGGTCTTTTCAAATTCATCTTATCCCATTTGGTTATTCTAGATTCCTTTGCATTTTACATATAAAAGGGGAAAAGTGCAAATATTTGTTTCACTTTACAGATAAAACATTTTCATGTACAAAGGGGTGATTGGGCTCATTTATTCTTCTTGTATTGTGCTCTAACTTGTTTGAAAGTGAGGGTTTTGATGAATTCTTGTTTGGGTCTTCATAATTATTCTTATTTTGTTAAAATATTTATCTTGCTTATGGTCCATAAATGTGATTTATATGATAAACTATTCCATTTGAACCTCATGTCTGTTATAGTTACTTATCAAAGTAGAAGGTCACTTATGTGCTTGTCAGCTTGATGTACTGTGATAACTCTGTAATTGGATTAATTATTTTCTAAGTATCTTCGTTTGAAGTATGTTTGGAGAGATGCAATTAATAGTGAGTTATTGGTTTGCGAAATTTCATTGAGCATCTTAGATTAGGATGGAGTGATGCCGCCATGATTGTTGGAGCTAGAGAGGTTGGTGTCTCTCCGTCTATTGTTGGATCTTTTCCTCGGAAGGAAGCAGCCTTAGTAGAGGTATCAAAAATTTTACCCTTGCACTTGTTTTAATTTTTTTTTGAGAAGTGCACTTGTTTTAATTTAGATCTATTAGTATAAAGAATAAATAAACTTTTTCTTGCTTGCTTGATATATTCTTGATGTCAAAAGTGCTTTTGACAAATTGTCTCCTTTTTCTTGCTTGCTTGACAACAATTCCACTCTCTGAGGATCATAAACCAAATAGAAATGATGAGAGAAAAGAGAATTGAAAGTGATGGAGGTGTTGTGATGTGGGAAGATTTGGCCTTTTTATATTATCCAAGATTACTGTGATTATTTGATATCATGCAAATGTAGATAGGGCCCTTGTCCTCTGGAAAATGGTGTCATTCAGGAAAGACAAAGAAGCTGTTTTAATGTCAAAAAGAGTTTTTTCTCATACATTTATTTCCTTGCTCATACTGATTATAATATATTGAAGTTTCATTATTCCATATTGATGAAAACCTAAGCTAAAACATGAAATCTAAGCTAAACATGTTTTTGAAATTATATGATCATGGGGTGTCACTTTATTTGTGGTCAGATAACATTAGTTTCTGTACTTGGTTCTTAAAATAAAAATGAAAACAATTTTATTGTTTCAATGCTACATGATCTGGAGGTTGATCAAGAACTTGAACTGTTTGTGCTTGCCAATTAGGCAGAAAAACTACATGAAAACAATTTCTTGTTGTTACCCTAATCTCATACATAGTACTATAATCACAAACCTAATCCCAAATCCTGAACAAAGTCATGATTACCATGTGTATTACAGATATAATATCCTTAAATTGTATAAAATTATACTAACATTTTCTAGGCATCATCATAAGCCAGAGTTTTATTTTCTAGTCAAATTTGAGAATGAACTCTCTGCAAAAAAATGTCCCCTAACTATAAGCTAATTTTGATTTTCAGACAGATACTGTCTGAAAATATTATTTGACTTTTCTCTTGTATGAATCTTTAGCCCAATGTATGTCTGCTTGTTTGTTTGTTGATTCCGATGTACTAAACGTGGGAGAGTGTTTATATAAGCAAACCATAATTAATGAAAGTATTTTATCCAGTTAAGGATATAATATTGATTAATTCATTCTTCTTATTAATGAATGTCTTCTAATCATTGCTCTGTACCAGTGATACATTTGTCTGGGTTTTAGGGGTTGTTATCTAATATCTTAATTATTCATTTGTTAGAGCCAAATTTCTACAAAGGTTGAAGGACTCTATTATTTGGCATAATCATTCACATGTGTGATTATTTAATTAATTAGCGTTGAATCTCCACACATTTTTTCTTAAATTAATTTACCTGGTGCTAGTTTTGTGGCTGTCCAAAGTTCTTTTAATCATAACTCATATTTGGTCAATTAATGTTTAAGGAAATTTCTTTTACAGTTTGTTTAACTTTCTATTATCCATTTTTAGAAGCTGCACAAGTGAGTCTTCCTCGCCGAGTCTCGACACAGCAGGACCTTCAGAGTCTTAGTCTGTCATGAAAGGAAACGAAATCCCACATTTTGGCTTGAGAGTGATCAGATCAAGAAGTTCATGGTTACCAAGATTATGTGTCTCTTGGTTTGGTTTAAGGATATTGTTTAAGATCCCTGTTTTCTTTTATGTCAAGAAAGTTAGGGTCGTCAAATTTAACCAAAACCAAGTTGCAAAATATGGTAACTTGTTTTCCCTGTTCCTATACTAACTAAAAGTAGTGTTATGTTTATCTTGTATGGGCTTAAAACTTGTGCTAGGGGTGGAATATACTATTTTTTAATAATTTTACTCTGAGGAAATCAGAAATCAGAAAACAGAAGGTAAAGTTGGACCAGATGCATTGTGTTTCAGTATTTAACTTGAGCAGGAGAAAAATGAGATCATTAGAGAATTGGGGTCCATTGTATGAGTGTTTGCTTTTGTAACTGCAGGCGGAACAGAATGTGGACTTTGTGCAGAAAAAAAGAGACGAGGCATCTTTCTCTCGACATGATCACCAATCTGTGGATTCTTTTCATCAGGTTTGTGCCTTCCAATTCCTACTGTTCATATTTCTCTGAGTTATAGGATATAAGTTGGTCTAATGTCATTATGAGTCCAGTCTCAATGCCCCATTTGCTCAATATTACAGAAGCGTCCTGGAGAAGGCTGCTGAAAGGAACTTGCACAAAATTGAAACGACAAGGTGCAATTACTTCTATAGTGTATAGTATTTTTCATTTTCTCTGAATTTGTTGCCTTGTAGAACTGTATAGTGTTTTTCATTTTCTCTAAAGCCTTGTTTGTAAACTTTTTATATGTGTACTGTGTTCATGTTGCACATCATTTCTATGAGAACTGACACACCAACTACTAGTATCATATCATCAAATAACAAGTTGTACCATTGAGATTGAATGATTTATCAAATGATTCACTTTTCAACATACATGAAATTTCAAATAAAGTTTCTTATTTTTGTTTTTCATGGTCTTGCAAACAATTGCTTGAAACAGAAACAGAAATTGGACAAAATGGTTGGGTTTTTTGTAACGTTGTACGTGATGGTGGAATAGGTAAACAGATAGTACATCTTACCATTCTCCATCATGTTGATTGGATTTTTGCATACAGGACACAACTTTCTGATCCTAATTCATGTCTTTCTATTTTTTACTACTTCAAAGGCAAAGATGACTATGAATCTAAATGCTTGATTTTCACTATTTCCACCTCAAAGATTTAATGTAAGAAACATATATAGTATTATATTTTTTTTCCTCGATTTGTTTGTAATTATTAGTAGTATAAACAAACTTTATGAGGTAAACTAAATGTTTTCTGCTAAAGCTGTTGTTTCATGATCCTTAATTCCTTTTCATATGTATTAAGTTAAACCACGATCTGCAAATCCAAATCATTGGCAATAAAAACATCACTTTCGTGTTGCATGTTTCAAATAGCTTGAGATGATCTATCACTTGGCTTTTATTGACAATATCCACGTGTTTTGTTAATAGCAATCAAAGGGCGAGTACTCCATCGAAGAAATCGATGAAGTACGTAATGAGTGGGCGGAATGCTTGCTAGGATTATGTTTTGGTCAATATTGCCTCTAGTATTGTTGAATACTTTAAATAGATTTATTTCGAGTATTTTATTATGTATATCTTTAAAATTTGAATTACTTTCTGCTTTTGAGTTATAATTTTTTAATGGTATTATGCAGGTGATCAGAAGGTATAGTTGTTAGTTGGATGATTCAGCTCATTTAGTTTTTGCATGAAGGCAGAGAAGTTAGCAAATTTGGAGTCTTTTGATGTCTTCTTAAAATATTGGAAAACTGGATATTATTAGACCCTTTTGAAATTAGTATATTTATGTGCGTATTGTATGTATTGATCATGTGCTTATTCGGACTTGATGTTGGTATATTGACCCTTTTGAAGTTGTGTAGTTTAGTATGCGATGTTTGGACTTGTTGATACTAGTGTTATCTATTTGGAAATTATTTTGATGTAGATTGGATGAATTAACATTAATGATATAGAGCTTTGATGTTTGATGGTGGATGGTTGTTACTTGCTTTGACGGTGGGATGGTTGTTTCTCCCTTTATGAGGGAGATGATTGTTGATGCAAAAATATTTTAATAAAATGGTAGGCAATTGTTTTTAAATTAAAAAATGATTTTGTTTAGAATATTCGACATCGGTTTTAAAACTGACATTAAAACATATAAACATGCGTTTTTAAATGTGAATGACATCGGTGCTCAACCGATCTAAAAGGTAGTCAACAACATCGGTTAAAAGCTGATGATGCTTCGAAAAAAACCTATGTTTCACATTGGTTTAAAAACGATGTCTTTTGGATATAACAACATCGTTTTTTGTATGCTTAAAACCGATGTTGAATAAGCTTACTTTTAAAATCACCGATTACGACATCGGTCGATTTTCACATAGACATCGGCTAAAAACCGATGTCTATGACCATTTTTCTTGTAGTGAATTAGTACCAATAACATTTTGGTGGGTAGGCCTTTGAACTAATTTCCAAACTTTGTTTATTTCAAACTTATTCAACTCTTCCTGCATAGCTAGAATCCAATGTGTGTCATCCAATGCTTGTGACACATCTTTAGGCTCTATCTGGAAATGAAACAAGTGAACATAGCTTCATGTTGAGTTCTGCATCTGGTTCTTACTCCTCCTCTTACACCTCCAATTATAAGCTTTGGAAAATGGTCTCTAAGCCATCTCACATCTGGTTGGAGTAAGTATGCTGGATTCAGTTGTCTCGCACCTAAGTTGTGTTGAACAGCTTCCTTGTCATCATTCAGCTGCAAACCTTCCAGTTGTCTCTGAGATTCAGCTATCTCATCTTCATCATGGTTGAGTGCTCTTACATCTGCTTCAACATAGGGACTCTTCTGAATAATTGGCTGATTCCTCTTGTTAACTAACTCATCTATGTCTTCTCCATCAAAATTAAGTTCATCAAAAACCACATGGATAGACTCTCCTGTGACCATAGTCCTCTTGTTCAACACTTTGTAAGCTTTGCTTTCAGCTGAGTATCCCAAAAAGATACCTCCATCAGCTTTAGCATCAAAAGCTTTCAGATTATCCTTGCCATTGTTGTGGATGAAACACTTACATCCAAAGATTCGAAAATATCCAAAATTTGGTTTCCTCCCAGTCCAAATTTCATAGGGAGTTTTGAAAAATTGCCTATTAATCATACACCTATTCTGAGTGTAACAAGCGATATTGATGGCTTTAGCCCAAAAATCTCTTTAGCAATCTAATCTAGCTTAACAACATGGTCTTCGCAGTTTCCTTGAGAGTTCTTTTTCTTCTTTCACTCTCCATTCTTGTAATACCCGTAATTTATTTTGGGTTTTTATTAAGAATTGTAAATTTTAGATTTTTAGATTAGTTTATTTAGGGGCTAATTTATTATTTTTATAAATTCAAGCCCAATTATCCAATCAAATGATTATTTACCCAAGCCCAAATTATTCTAAGCCCAAACTTATCTTACCCCATTAAAATGTCCAATTCCAATAATATTCTAGAATATCAAGATACACGTAAATTTCAAATTTCCAAATATATCAAATCTTGTTGTATCCTTTACCAGATTCTTTGGAATCCTATGAGATTAAGACTATTAACCCTAATTAAACTTATAAATACAAACCCACAACCCTAATTATATTTTGTACACACGATCAAGCATTCGGCCGTTTTCATTCTTTGCAAAGGTACATCCTCTTTTGTTTTCAATTCTTTGTACACGGCCACACCCAAAAATCAACAATCACTTCCCAAACCCAAAGACAACCCAAACGAGCGGCAGCCGTAAACCTTACCCCGATGCCGTCGCCGGAATACCGAAACCCGTAACCCATCGTACGCCCAAACCCAACATAACCAAAAATCAATTCTCAGGCCCAAAAATCTCGAACCCACGAAACCTGCCGCCGTTGATAATCCGAACCACCACCTCCCCCGCTGCCCAGTCAACCCTAATATCTATCGAACCGGCCCGATCGTCGCCGTCGCGTCGCGTGCCACTGGTTTTCGCGTAGACCAGATCTTAGGAAAAAAAAAAGATGATGGTGCTGGTGACGGTTGTTGTTGGAGAAATAAGGGAGGGATAAGAAATTTAGGAAGAAGAGGAGAATTAGAAGAAGAAAAGAAAAAAAAAGGAAGAAGATGATGTTGGACGTTGTTGCAGAGATGGAGTTAGGAGAAAGAATAAGAAAACAAATTAAAGATAGTAAATTTGGGGGTGAGGTTGTTGTTGATGAAAAAAAAGAAGAAAAGAGGGATTTGGGTAGATAGGTTTGACCGAAAAGAAAAAGAGAGGAAAAAGTAGGAAAGAAAAAGAAAGGAAAAAAAAAAGGAAAAAGAAAAAAAAGAAGAGAGAGAAGGGAAATGTTGGGGGTAGTTTACGTATGGGAAAAAAGAGAATGAGGAATTTTGGGGATGTGGTTCCCATACACTATTGACAGAATTACCCTTCAACCCCAAACCATCAAATTAGCCTCTAATTCCAATTTCTATTTTGATTCCAATCCAACTTTCAATTCTTTTATATATATATATATATATATATATATATTCTATTATGCCCCTAAATTAGGATTTTTAGATTATTATTTTTAAGTTTAAGTTTAGAATATTCGAGGATTTTGATTAGTATTATTTTCTATTGATTAGACGATTTATCGAGCGAGGATTAGGCATGCTTGCATCCGACACTTCTAGGCTCTAACTTAATTTTCAAAGCTACGTTCAAGATGGAGTTTGTTTTCTAAACTTTATTGTCCTTGTTAAATGCTTAGATTATTTTGCATGAATGTGTAGTACAGTTGCTTAGGCACTATTTAGCCAGGGACTCAAGAGGTCCGGGGTTGATGTATCCCTCACGTGGAACCCCTGCAGTGCTACCTATTGTCAATGTCTAATTTTTCAAAAGAACTATGTTATGTCCTATCGGATTGTATTTGCATGCCTATGTGAGATATCTGTGTATTTAGCTTGGACAATTAATACTCCACTGAGCTGTGTCGCTCACCCCACATATAACAAACTTTTCAGGTGAAGGAGATGGCGCTGGCTAAGAGCGGTGGATATGACAAGGCCTATGGATTTATTTACGAATGTTTAGTAAAAAAAATGTTGAACTATTTACTTCCTTTAAGTTATTAGTTTTCATTTCCAGTTTATTTGAAATTGATAGAATCAGACGATGGTTAGATTTTTTATTTATGAAATATTTTTGCTTCCGCTACAGTTGACTCAGTTTAATTTTATTTCTAAATTATCCATGTTCTTTTTCATCGGTAAAATTAAGTGTATGCTCGTTTATTTTATTAAAGAAATTCTAGGGCGTTACAATTCTGCTCTGGAGTTCTTGCAGCTGACAACTCTTGAGCAATACCATTCTCAATGCAATACTGAGTTATAATCCCATTGACAAACTCAGTTCACCTGTCAGACCTTATCTTTATAATGGTTTGGCTTTTCACATTTTGAACTCTTTTCATCAGCTGAGGCAATTTCTGCAAGGTTTCCTTCTTTTTACATATAAAGATTGTCCATGTGTATCTTGAATAATCATCCACCACTACTAAGGTGTATTTTCCACCGATACTTGATACTAGGTGGTTCAACGAGACCAAATAGATCCATATGTAATAAGTGCAATATCCTGGTTGAAGAAGGACTTGACTTGTCCTTAAAGGATGACTTAATTTGCTTTCCCATCTGGCATGCATCACAAATGCTTTCCTTCTTATACACTAAGTCAGGAAATCCTTCCACTAGATGACTTCTTGCAAGCTTGATTCATCATCTTTGATTTGATATACACCCATGTTGAATCCAACATTATAACCTTTGTCACAGAGTTGGCTGTTGCTCAACAGGTTGAAGTTAAGGCCTTCACCATATGCAACATCTGTGATTTCTAGTCCATTTTTCATTATGAATCATGTGCCTTTGATTTTTCCTAGAGCTTCATTTCCTCTAAATATGACTTTAACACCTTTGATTTCCTTGAATTTTGACAGATTTCTCTTGTTCCCTTGCATATGTCTAGAACAACCACTTTCCATGTACCAGGTTCCTTGACACTTCGCTGTTCTTTGAACCTGCAATCAAGGAATTTAGTTTTCAGGTACCCATACTTGTCTGGGACCTGAGGGGTTGGTGCTATAAGGTGTTCCAACCAACCTATAGCCAAATGATTTGACTCTAAGAGGTTGCCGCCTATCAGTTCCATAATCATAATGCACATTAGCAAATTGCTTGGGAGCTTTAGGATCATACAATTGTCTTTTTTGTCTGCATGCCTGTGTGTGTGTTTGAGCATTTGCTTTCTTGGAGTAATATTGGAATTTTTGTGCATATTAGGTTTTGTGCCTGGGTTCATAAGTGTGCTAATTATATCTCTTTTGCCTTGGGAATGATCTGTGATGAGTTTGAGGTATTTGCCACTTAGGCTTATATCCCATATGTCTTGGCTGATATCTCATTTGGTTATTCCAATCAACTTGGCTTGGGTAGTTTCTACCATTCTCATCATGTGATTTTCTTTGCTGAAATCTCTGGGGTTTTTGGTAGCTCTGTTTGGATTTTACAACGTATTTCCTGTTTGGAGTTTGCTGATGGACTTTTCTTAATTTAATGTCAATCATCCTGTCAGCATACTCAACTGGCTTTTTGTCTTTTCCCTTGTATCCAAGGCCATCATGGTTGTGATTTTGTTTTTGAGTGGGTGTTGGTGCAACATATGGTGCTTTAGATTTTTGAATTACCTCATTTCTTGAGGATCCTTTCTCCATAACCAATCTTGGGACTTGGGCATGCACAAATGAATTAAATCCAATGCCTGTCTTGTCACTACTTTATTTTTGAATCATTATAAACTCATCCAATGATTTGGATGCCTTAGTGAATGATGCAATCTCTTTTTGATCTATTGTCTCCTTGGATTCAGCTCTCTTTTGCTTCACCAACCATGAGTGCAACTGTCTTGGGTACATCTATCTTCTCTTGTTCTTTTCTTATCAGCTCAAATTCATATGCTTTAAGACTAGAGAACAACTCATGGTTTGATGTCTTGGTGAGATCCATGGAATGTCTCAGGACCATGACCTTCATTTCCCACACTCAGCTGGGAGAGACCTTAGGATCTTCATACACATCTTCTTCTGTGTGTATTCCTTTCCTAGAGCCGAAAGCTCAGTGGTGATCTCTGTAAATCTGCATCCAACCGATCCAGGACTTTCACCGCAATTATTTTAAAATTTTCAAATTTTTGGACTGCAACAGTTAATTTATTTTCTTTGATTTGATCAAACCCTTCACAAATCAAAGTAAGTTTTTCCCAAATCTCTTTGGCTATTTTACAAGATGTAACTTTATTAAATATAGTCTTATCAAGAGTTTTACAAAGTATGTCCTTGGCAACATTGTCAAGGTTGTATCTCTTGCGATCATCGTTGGTCCATTCACAACGTGGTTTATCCACCATAGCAGGCCTGGGCTCTGCTGGTGCTCCATCATCTCCTTTAGCAAGAGCTGCCCTTCTCACAACAGTGTTGACTTTTAGGACTTGTAGTGGCCCATATCAATCACTAGCCATATCTCATCATGTATTTGATAGATGAGCCTGCATACAAATTTTTTATTCATCAAATTCTTCCACAGTAAACATTGGAATGCGAGTTAGATTCGCTTCCATGATAATAACTTTGCTTTTGAAATAAAAGCTTTAAAAACTCAAGTGTTGATTCTTTGAAAAAGAATGAGATCTAGTTCAAGAAAGCGATGCTTGATGCGTAGGCTCAATGAACCAACTGCTCTGATACCACTTGTAGGTCCCAAGGGGTGATATTTAAGGTTTAGAAGGGGGGTTGAATAAACCTTACCGACTTTTCATTGTAGTCATTTTAAAGTAAATTTAGAGTTGGGATCAACCTTCTGCTCTAGTAGTTGAGACATGAGTTGTAAGGGTGAATGACCCGGGTTCGATCCCATACGAGTGCGTGTGTTCCCTCCCTAAGTTCCCCCCATTGTACTAAAAAAAATAAATTCAGAGTTAAGTCAAATCAGCAAAGTCTTTGAGGGACAACTAGGTTGGCTTACACAGCAAAGTTACCCACCATGACGCCCA
The DNA here is from genome assembly GCA_016081115.2 of Rehmannia glutinosa. Classification (NCBI taxonomy): domain Eukaryota; kingdom Viridiplantae; phylum Streptophyta; class Magnoliopsida; order Lamiales; family Orobanchaceae; genus Rehmannia; species Rehmannia glutinosa. The sequence continues at coordinate 66,420,646 of CM071936.1, forward strand.
CCCCTATTACGACTACTGGAAAATATATAAATAGTAAAAGTCACCCACAAACTCTATTTAAAACGTGTAATATTTTTTTTTTGATCCCTGTGACATTTTAACAAAAAACAAGTAAAAATCATTTTAATTAAAAGATAAGGACAAACTATGTCCATAAACAAAAGAGGTAACCAACCCTGTTATTAAACACAACAGACATCCACGTGATCAAACGCATAACCCACATCACCCAACTATTTACATGTACATATTTACATCAGAGTTTTCAAAAGAGGGTACAACCCTAAACCATAATATAATACAAGACCAAAAGGGAAAGGTGACCCATCAACATAGCCCAACAGGTCGTCATCCATGTACACTATCCTCAGTACTGTTGGAGCTCCAGACAGCCCGCCCAAGAAGCCCATGAAGTCCAAGGATCACCAGACTCACCTACAATGCATGAACTACGTGAGCTAATGCCCAATAAGCGAAAATCATGCATGCTGAATGAACAATGTACGTAATAGAAATGTGATGCATTCCAAGATATTTTTACCAGAAGTGCGCAAGATGAGTTGAAATATTTTATTCAGAATTATTTATTATCAATGGGCCATTGACCCATCTGCTATCCACCGGAAAGAGCTCAACACAATATCAATAATCACATGGCCATAATCAAATTGACACCGCTGGGCCATCTTCCTCGGATCACCGAGGTCCACCCCTGTCTTCCCATAATCCCTCGAAGTCTTCCCCGACATGTCAATAAGAGTCGGTCAGTGGTCCGCCCCTCGTGACCATCGGAGGCGCACCCCCTGTCAACCCCTATGATCCTCTGAGAAGTAACACCCACTGCACCCTAAAATATATCATAAAAGCATGCCTCGCATGCCTCAATGCACTAGCAATGGTCAGCCAAAACCTTTTCTTTTCAAAGAAAGTCATGTCGTGCATGTCTCATCTCAATAATGCTCATATGTTTGCATGCACGTGCAAATGCCAATGAATGACCTGCTCAATGAAACCATAATCATCACTCTCCAATATCCACCAAGCAACATATGAACATCAAGGTTTCCATAATGCATCCATCAAGATATAAGAATCGCATTAGTATCAATAAGACAAGAAATACTATGTTCATGCATTGTAGTTGCAGATGGATTTTCACTTACCTTTCACCCTTGGATATTTTACTGAAAGTTAGCTAATTTTCTTTCTTCCCTAATTTTACGTGTAAGAAAACCTGTAAAAATATCAAATCCTATTGTCAAATCAACAAAATAACTATGTCAAATTCGATAAAAGTCTTTATGTCTTGATTTTTAACTTTTTCGTAAAATCTTTAAATATTGATATGCATATGTAGTTATAGAGTTATAAAAGCTAGCTACTATTTCTCACATTTATTGCGGTCTATCCACGTTAACTCTTACATTAGTTTTCAACCCCTTTCCATATCAGTTTAACATTGTAGCAATAAGGCTCTAACAATTATATATTCCATATTAATGGCTGCCCCAAAAATATCAATTCATATAGCTAAATTCTAATTGCACTTTCGAATAATTAATACATTTATAAATGTGACTATTTCATATAATTTTATTTTATTCCTAAATTAACAGCTAGAAAGAAAAGTTAAAAACTAATTAACCTTACCAAGTTCTCTTACCGAAATTCTATGAAATTTCTTCACAAGGGGCTACCCTCATTTTCTTTCTATTTTCCCTTTCTTTTTTTTTCTTCTTCTTTTTGCTTCCTTGTTCGGCCACCCATCACCATATTTGATACGGCCTAAATTGGCCATATTGGATTGGATCAATAGAATTTGGGCCCCAGTATTAGAAATGGGCCCAAATACGAATATAACTCTATTAGGGCTCTACTTGGTATAATCTTATATAAAGGGAGTATTTTATTCTCATCTCTTATACATTACTTCTTGACATGGATTATTTTCCTTCGATAGAGTTACGACTTGAAATCGGAGAGATGTGCGCGGAGCAACCCTCCGGCCCCCCTTTTTTGCAGGTCAACGATGGATTTCAGTTGGAGCAGGAATCCGAGGAGCGGAGTAATTTTGGGATCGATCAATTGGCGCCGTCTGTGGGAACAATTGAGCTTAGATGTGAGTGAACCAATCCAGATATAACCTTCTCGTTTGCGGTAAAGAAAAAATCCATCCGGTGAAGGTATTTGAAATGATTTGGGCAAAATCTATGTCTAATATCTGAGGTTTGAATATTTCGTTTGATTTTAATGTTTGTGTTGATATGACTTGAAACTATCCTATCATATTTGAATATGGATTAACGGATGTTCTTTGGATCGGAGGACTGGTCTTTTACTTGGTTTAATGAGCCTGAAATCAAAACAAAAACTCTATATAAGGTGCTTTGGTTTTTTGTTTCTCAGAAATCAATGTTCCGTTGTTTGAAAAATGGAAGGTTATGTTCATCACTTTCTGTCTCCAAACCCCTCGATATGAATACTACCCTATGTGAGATTCATTCAAGAAACTCAAGAAGACCCATGTTGCAAATACAGTAACAACAATCTGATTTCTCACATTTTTTTGTAATAATAACGTTTTTGTTAATTATGTGGCCACCAAGAGAGAAAAAAGGCAGACACGAATTCAGATATGCCATAGCTATAAAATCCGAGAAAGGTCTTTGGTAGGAGAAGAAGAATAGGAACAAAAAAAAAAATTATCAAACAAAGCGATAAGATGACATGGTGATGGTCTTAGTGATCAGTAATCTGGTGAAGTCATGGGTGTCTGAGTCAATGTTTAATTGGAAAGTCTATTAACTATTTTATGTTTGGGGCTGGAGTCAATATATGTCAAGTTTAGATGGTGAAGAAGAGTTGTAGAGAGGGATGCCAAGTGTTTGATATTTTGCCCAGGTTAAAGAGGAGTGCATCACCAGAGACGTGTTTGATGTTTTTCCTATAGGACAAAGCATTTGAAATTTTGTCTAAGTAACAAAGATGTGATGTGCCCCCAAAGTGTTTGATGTTTTATTTATGCAGGAGATAATGCAAGACAGGTGGATGGTGATACAGAAATCCCCAGAGTCGTTTGATGATATGCCTATAAGTAAAATAGGAAAAAAGAAAGTTTTAAGTGTGGACAAACTGCAATAATTTTCAACGTATCCAATGTCAAAGATGAGTTTTCTGTTTTATTCTGTAATTATGAATATGAAAATCTATTTCTATTTATCTTTCATTGATTACTTTAATACCCCTCATCAAAGTCAAAGAATCTTATTTTGTAATAGTTGGCATCTTTGAGGATCAATTCTGGATTTTTGTAACAATTTTTTTGATGGTGTGAAACTTATTGCAGGAAAAGCATATCAATCTTTCGCTATGAGAATACACAAGAACTTGCAGGCTTTAAATAATTTCTGTTTTGGACAGGAATCATAGTGACACCCTTCATAGCCACAATGGTGATATATCAAAAGGACCTAATAATACTAGAAGTATGCTGGCTCTCATGAATGAAAGGCTCTGAGACCATTTTCCATACCATTGAAATTCAAGTGGTTGAAGATGGAGCATGTACTTTCGAAGTAACAAAAAGAAAAGTAACGATAGGAGTGGGAGAGTCATAGTCGAGAAGAAGATTCATGATTTCTGGAACTTATTTCGGAATATGCACTGCCCATCGAAATCATATTGACATTGAAAGAAGAATCTGTAATGAGCAGTTGGATTTTTTGGAGAGTTCATGAATAGGAGAAAACTGATTATTTAATTTACGAGAAGCGAAAGTAGAGAAGATAAATTTATCAAGTCATGTCTAGTACGGGTGTACTGTCCACTAATGCTTTCGCTGGATTGGCTAATATTATTCCTAGCGTCGTTCTATTTTCCAGGGGCTATGGCTTTCTGGTTGTCTTCACAGATGGTGAAAGAAACCAGAAAGGACACAGGGAAGAAAGCTTCATGTTTGCATATGATTTTTGATCAAAACTATCTGATTGGCAGAATTAAATAAAATCTCCCCAGAAAATTGAGATTGATCAGTACCTAGTTTGCCAGGTGTTGATATGTATTCACCCTTGACAATTTATATGGGGTAATGCAAGTATTTTTATTATCGGCGGGGACTTAGACCGACCTTGGGCCTCATCTCGGTCTCAACTCAGACAATTGCTTGACTTTAGGTTCTATCGGCTAATTATGGATGGATTTCTTGAAGAGTGTACCATTTATTAGCCTGATTATGGCTCAGATTTCTTGAATCTACTATGAAAAGGCATCTATTTATTAGTATATTGGAGATGGATTTGACTTCTTTATAAACACATCAACATGATCAATATTATTTATGATCCCATGAATCATGGGATGGGTCTTTTATGAGGAGCAACACAGGCATAGTTATTGAAGAAGTCTCAAAAACTTATCTGGTTTGAACAGCCACCAGGCTGGGCCAGACGAATTCTTTCCGGGCGATGGAACTGTCCCGAAGTCATCTGGTTTGAACAGCCACCAGGCTGGGCCAGATGAATTTTTTCTGGGCGATGGAACTGTCCCGAAGTCATCTGGTTTGAACGGCTTCCGAGCTGGGCCGGATGAATCTTTTCACGAGCGATGGAATTACTCAAAATCTCTGGTTTGAACAGCCACCAGGCTGGGCCAGACGAATTCTTTCCGGGCGATGGAACTGTCCCGAAGTTATCTGGTTTGAACAGCCACCAGGCTGGGCCAGATGAATTTTTTCTGGGCGATGGAACTGTCCCAAAGTCATCTGGTTTGAACGGCTTTCGAGCTGGGCCGGATGAATCTTTTCACGAGCGATGGAATTACTCGAAATATCTGGTTTGAATAGCCATCAGTCTGGGTCAGACGAATTCTTTCCGGGTGATAGAACTATCCTGAAGTCATTTGGTTTGAATGGTTTCTAAGCTGGCCATATGAGTCAATGCCAAGCCATGGCCTTTCTCAGTACAACAATACATGAACAACATTGACCTTCCTATGAGTGGTATTCAGGTTCATTGGATGTTTTATAAGAGTTGTGGAATTTTTAGATAAATTACCATTTCCTTTGATTATCATTGCTATGAAACCTTTGCATATTTCCATGTTCTATCAGATTGAAGAACGAAAATGATAAATGTTTGCAAATTGGCAAATAAGAGAGAAAAGTGGAGTGGAGTCCTAATCGATCAGAACTTTATTTCGATCAACTGCAAGGTACCTTAATTGTGTTTCTTTATATAAATATACAGTTATAGATTTGTGAAGGAAAATTCTGTATGAATACAAACCATCATTATTATGCCCTTCATCTGACAAATACTTTTAAAACAAGAAACAATATGATTTTCTGGGACCTTTGCCATGCTTATTTCTGATTTGACTGAGTGAAGTTGCAAATTTTTATATTGAAACAGCTAAATGTGAAAGAAACTAAAAATGCCTAATGCAGATTACAATAATGTTTAGCCATGGATTATGACACCATTAGGTTTGATTTTTGGTTTAGTGGGATTGATTATATTACTTTGTTTTCGTCTAGTAGAAAAGAAAAATGAGAGGCTACTTTCACGTCGTTTAATTTTGTGGGATCAATTTTATATTTCAGTGAAACTAGATAATAAATTTTAATATCTTTTTTGGGTACATGGAAAAATCAATTTTTTATGCTATTTATTTGCACATTGACAGTTTTATTTGGTTGTATCAATTAAGAGAGAAATAAATGCAATGCAAACTTATCAGCATATACGGTTAATGCTTCCTCATGCATGTCTCCTATAATAGTACATGGATTAGCGCTAATCGTCTAGAAGTTGAGGGACATGCTTCTCTGATGCCTCCAGGTTTAAGTGACTTTTTACCTTGACTTGTTGATACTTAAGCTCCATAGCATATTGAGTAATGAAGTTATTAGGCCAATTGATTTTCTTGATTAGGTGATTACCTGAAGATGTTAAGGCTAATATATATATATCATGTGCCTATGGGTCACTTGACTGAAAGGATATCAACATTGCATATTGCCTCATTTCTAGATGGTTAGTTTAACATGAACCAAAAAATAGTATCTCTAACTTGTGGAAAAAGGCATTCACTTGTCAATTAGCATTATGCTATGGCTTGATATATAACAAAATATCGATTATAGATTAATTTTTCTAAAGGGTTTATTGATTATGATTTAACATTAACCCGTTGATAATGGGTCGGATTTCTCGAAAAAGTGAGCATTATTAGCAGCTGTTGTTTGTGAATCCTTTGATGATGCCTTGATTTGTTGACACATTTGTTGATTATATATAACTTAAATTATTTATTAGCCATATTACAACTTGGATTTCTTGAATAGTTCAATTATTGTGAGCACAATCTTTTATGAACTTGATTAGTACAAATTATTTATCAGTCTTCAGATTTGGGGGACTTGCCAACCCATGATCTACTATATATACTCGATTGATGCATAAAGCTTGTCAAGTTTTGATACAACATGAGAGCTGGGTTAGTGAGGTCAGAAGACCTACTGTAGCCACAGTGTGAAAACTGAGCTAGATGGTGATTTTGAACACTTATTAAAATATGCTATGAGAAACAATTCTACTCTTGCAATTCACTTTGTGAACAACAAGAGTGGGGGACTAATTGACACGGCCTAAATTGGCCATATTGGATTGATCAATAGAATTTGGGCCTCAATATTAGAAATGAGCCCAAATACGAATATGGACTCTATTAGGGCTCTACTTGGTATAATCTTATATAAAGGGAGTATTTTATTCTCATCTCTTACACATTACTTCTTGACATGGATTATTTTCCTTCGATAGAGTTCTGACTTGAGCGTCGGAGAGGGTACGCCGGAGCAACCCTCCGGCCCCCATTTTTTGCAGGTCAACGATGGATTTTAGTCGGAGCAGGAATCCGAGGAGCGGAGTAATTTTGGGATCGATCAATATTTCTCTATTTCATTCTCCTTTCTTTCCTTGTGCCTCACTCTCTGTTTCTTCTTTTGAGTAAGTTTTGCCATTCCTTGTTTATATTATAGCCCTCATATCAATTTCCAAAGCATTTAATATATTTCTTTTTTTTTACCAACTGATTCCAATAAAAATTTAACATATAAGCCATTACAAAATAAAACTCATATTAATTAAATTTTCATGTTGAATTTCGAATATATATAATCACCTTATAAATATAACCTTATCTTCTACTTATATTCTATTTCTCCAAATTGGTAACTATAAATAAATATTGTGAATACTAAAAATACATACCCAGCTAATTCCACCAAGATTAAAGTTGTCTGGCACAACTCTTTCCTATTTATTTTCTCTCTTTGTTTTGGTTCCCTCAATCTTCTTCTTTTCCTGTTCGGCCGAGTGTTTCCTTTTTTTGTTTTTAGTTCCTATCTTATTGCTTACTCTGCCGTGTGTGAGGATGGTTGAGTACTTGAGATATATTCATATATATCCTATATATACACACAATTTATTAAGCTTTGTTTCTTTAAGGCGGTGCTAGTGATATGATATATAAAATAACAAATGTATGTGCATTTCAAGTTTCAGCACACACTTACACCTATGCACCGATACATATATGATAAACCATCGTTGCATATTCACATATATATATATATTATTAAGTTAATGTATATCCATAGTTACTTATGCTATATTATTATTTAAATATAGGTCGCCGCACTAATCTCGAATCCGATTCATGCATCAGAGGAATAGAGAGCATGATATGTGATAAATCATTTATATAAATATAGTTAGTATATGATTAATATTTTATATATATATATACATATACATATATATATGTCATTGTTTTCTAGTAAAAGAGAATTTCTATTCTCAATTAATATCTTAACTATCACTTTATGTTTATCAACTTAATATCTTACTCACATTTTTCTAATATTACCACATGCAATCTAATGGTATTTTAGAATCCTTAAATCTTTATGTCTTTATCTCATGTATGAACAACTAGTCAAGTTAGTAGTCCGAAATCTAGTACTGTATAAGAGTTCTAAATTACAAAACTGGTCATGCCGTATAAAATAATTAATTTATGCATATTGCACATAACCTACATGTAGTGCATGACTTATATTGACCAAGTGAGTAGTGAGAGGCTCGGGTATTACACCCACTCAACAGACTCGACTGAGTTGTTGATAGTATAACTTAGCTGCTTTCAGCTAACACTTAGAAATACAGTTGATTTGATTTTGTCAGTGGAAGATTTTTCACCCATGAGAATTTAAACACATTTTTCAACACTTATTTTAGCAATGGTTATTATCAGCAGAGTTTAGCAAGTTTAACTATATCAACAGTTATAAAATAAATGCAAGAATTATAATGTGCTGAAAAGTAAAAAGACACAAGCAGTTTATAGTGGTTCGAGGATGGGGTAATTCCTCTAGTCCACTATTCTCCAACTCCTGGAGGAATCTACTAAGCAACTTAAGCTTGGTTACAAAGCAGTTATCAGCCTGAGTCAGCTTTGATCACATAGCATGCTGCTCTTGGGACTCAACTTATTCACAAGACAACTGTCCTATTACTTCAGCCTCCTTCAAACCCTTGGACTTGATCACTTAGCCCTCCAACAGGTTCAAAGCACCGGTTCGAACTAGAACCTCACTACTTCTCCTTCAACCTTGGAGAGTAGACCCCTTTGTTCTTGAAAACAATTTTCCTCTTCAACTGATGAAGTAATCTTTCCTTCACTGAGTGTGTTGGATTGAGTTCCTTCGAAATTAGGCTTGAGGATTTCTTTGAAAAGCTTGAGAGATATTTGCAGGTTATAGCTTGATTGCTTGTATGCTAGCTTGTAGAACTCGGTAACCTTCTCTCACTTGCTTTCTCAGCCTTTTATAGTGCACATTTGAAATTATGCCCGTTAAAGAGATAGACATAAATTTTAAATCACACTCGTAGATTGTTGGCTTGACTTGTCTTGCAGCATTAATGTGGATCGTACCATGAATTAAATGATCTGTAGCCTTTCCTTAATCTCTGCAGGTTTTCAGGTACATCTCATTGGTTCTTTGCTTTTTGCACTCTTTCAACAAAACAATTTTATTGCTGGCAGCCTGACACATGCCTATTTTCAGCAAAACTTTGACTTGTCTTGACAACGGATCTCTTTCAGGTTTCTTCTAGTCTTGTCTGCTGCATACCCCTTTGACATTCGATTCCAATCATTTTGGAATAACTTAGTGTCGATCGGTGGTAGACAACTTTTCTGTCACTTGACTGAGTCATCACTTCACTTCGCACAACTGACATACAACTGGGTCTTCTCTTCGATCTTCAGTCGAATCTTGTAATCTTCAACTCAGCTGACTCCAACTCAGCTTATACAACCCTATCTATTACAAGTTGAATTACATAGAAAATTGGGGTGCCAACTTTATAATCTAAGTTTTACATGGTATCATCAAAATCTATACATAAATTTTCCAAACAATTTCCCCATTTTTGATGATGCCAAAACTTAAATAAATACATCAAAGTAAATAGTGCAGCAACACAGAATGAATGTATAGAATATGTCAATTTTATTGAACATAGCATTCTTGTACTTTACAATTGCACTTTACAGAGCTTTTTACAAAGTATAATCTATACAATGTATCAGAAAGAGCTATACACAAGTATCTATACAAGTGTATCAGAGTATTACTGGTATCAGAGCATTAGGATATTACATAGTATTTACAATTGTGTATTTACAGCTAAGTAAAATAAAATGAAGGGGTTCAGCCATCTTCAACGCCTCAACTGCTTCCTTCTTCTCTCATCCTCCTCGGCTCTTCTACGGTCCTCTTCAGTTCTCCTTCTCTTTCTATCCTCTTCCTCACTCTTCTTTTTCTCATAGGCTCTATTGGCAGTAGGGTCCTTCCTTTGCTGTCTTTCTCTCCATTCTCGATCCAGCCTATCATTCTCTTCTTCAGCTCTCCTCCGAGCTTCTTCATTCTTCATCTCTACTTCAATGTTAGCAATAGTATCTAGCTTTAGCCAATGGTTGGTTCCCTTCTTCTGCAGATCAACATAACAAATATCTTTAGGTTCACTACAAGAAAGTTGATTTATAATGACGGGAAATTTCATCATTACATGTCAAAACCCATCATTAAAGACTTTTAATGATGGAAATTTCTAAATCATGGATCCTCATTATTGCTTCCTAGGTAAAAGTAAATAATATCGGGAAATAGATCCTGTCATTATTGCTTTGATATAACTAATGATGAAATTATACCATCGTTAAAAATTAATTTCCTTGATGATAATTTCATCATTAATGTTAATCACTTTCCCCTCATTAAAGAGTACTTTAGTGACAAAATATCTTCACATTGTATTGTCATTTTCCCCTCATTATATGTTATTTATTGATAAAAGTTTATCGTCATTATTAATTTTTAGCCTGTCACTAAAAGTTAGTTTAGCAATAAAATATCCCACATAAACCAATATTTACCCTCATTAAAAGTTATTTTTATTATGAGATTTAAAATTATTTGACTTTTCAAATTAATTGATAATTGCATAAAAAACATCATTACTATTAACAAATTAATATTGCTAAATATTTCAAGAACGCAATTTTCGGAACAACAAATTATAATTTAAACAACTACATCTATATTCATACATTTACTCAAAATATATACAACAATAATAGAGTTCCATCTCGATAGATACCTAAACTATTCTCTAGTATTCATGGAGTACAAAAATATTTGAGCACCATAAAGGTGAATCACTTAGTTGCTTCAAATACCACGTATCAGTTTCCTATTGTTGGGAAATTTATTGCTTAGATTTTGATGAATGCCATGTAAAATTTAGACTAGGAAGTTGGCACCCCATTTTCCTTGTAATTTGCATTGTAATAGATAAAAGTCTGGTGAGTCAAGTCGGCTATGCCTGGATATACAAGAAGTCAATCAAGATCGAAATGAAGACTCATTTGTGAAACAAAGGTATGGCAAGAAGGAGAAGTCAAGAATTGATCAAGGAGTTTCAACCGGGATACGATTGTGTGAAGTGTCGATCAAGTCAACTCAAGAAGCCAAGTCTCAAGTTGAAGTGACAAGTGACAAATGAGTCATCTATTGATTGGAAGGCGATTCAAGTCACCTGGAGAAGTTAGAGAACTGATCAAGTCAAGACAATCGAAAAAAGAATCCGTTGCCGAGAAGTCAAGAATATTACCTAAACAAGTAATACTTCCATGCCGCTTTGCCATGTCTTAAAGTGCTCGATCCCCGAGAAGCGTGCAAAAGGAATAAACCAATGGGAAACACTGCACCCGTGTCGAACACGGAAAGCCGCAAGACATTTAATACGAGGAAATGTCAACATCAAAGACTCGCAACAAGACAAGCCAACGAACACAAGTAACTTTTGAAAATCAGCTATCTCTTCAACGGGCAGATTTTTGAAAGTTCACTATAAAAGGCCGAGAAATCTCATTGAGAGAGGTTACCCAACCACGAACATTCAAGCTATTATTCAATTGTGACTGCAAAATATTCTCAAGTTATTCAAGCAAATCCTCAAGCCTAAATTTGAAGGAAATCGATCCAACACTAAGTTGTGAAGGAAAGACAACTTCAAACTGTTGAAGAGGAAACTTTTGAAGAATCAAAAGGGGTCTACATTCCAAGGAGGATTGTAGAAAGGTTCAAGTCGAACCGTCTCAAGTTATTGGAGGGCTTCGTGATCAAATCCAAGAAGCTTGAGCAAGTGAGTGAGTAGCAAAGCGCAAAGCGGCCGCAAGAAGAAGCCGAGTCGGACGAGAAGCCACCGTGTGTGACCAAGGCATCTCCGGACCGAGTCCCAAAGGATCAAGTCACCGTGTGTGATCAAGACATGTATCGGGTGATAACCACTTTGTACTCGATCAATACTTAGTGGATTCCTCCAGAGTTGGAGAAGAGAGGAGTAGAAGAATTACCCCATCTTCGAACCTCTATAAAAATTATTGTGTCATTTACATTTCAAAGATTTAATTTACGCATATCATTCTATATCTCACGATAATTTCTTTGTCGAACCGATAATTAACAAAGTGCTAAAACCAAGTGTTAAAACAAACTTAAACCAAATTCAAGTGTGTTAAGTCTTCCAAATGAAAATCTCATCACAACCAAGTTAAGGTTTAGACTAAACAATCGAGTTATTCTATCAACAAACCAATCGAGTCCGTTGAGTGGCTAACTCTGTTGGTTAACTAACCTAGTTGTCCCTCAAGGACTTAGCCGTATTTAACTCGTATTATTTTAAAAGGACTAAAATCGAAAAGTTGGTAAGGTTTATTCAACCCCCTTCTAAACCTTACTCACCCCTTGGGACCTACACCTATCAATGCTTGAGTTCTTCTTTATGAATTATCTACAAGAAAATTCAAAAAATAAAAACATTAATCCTAGTAGCAAATAATAATATTCAAAGACTACAAATGTTAAGAAATATTATAGACATTGGATGATGAATGAGCACCAACAAACGTGAATAACTTTGTTGCTTCGAAATTCCATGAACTGGTTTACAATTCATACTTTTTTTTGAGTACAATGGGGGGAATTTGGGGAGGGGATACATGCACTCGTATAGGATCGAACCCGGGTCATTCACCCTTACAACACATATCTCAACCACTAGAGCACAAGGTTTAGAAATCATACTTGAATTCTTTATGAACCAACTGCGCAAGAAAATCCAAAAACAAAAAATGTCATGGAAAGTAACACTCGAAACCTACTTGACATTCAAAGTAATTGGTAACATAATGCAAAAGCACATGAATCTACCATCATGGAATGCCATTTATGAAAGAAATTTATAATTGCAAGGATGATAGGCATAAGTCAATTTTGTATACTATACAACATCAATTTATAAAATGAAAATGAAACAACACTACCCCATAAAGGAAACAAATGAGCTAATCAAAATCTACCCCTTACGGTAAATACTTGTATTAGACGGTTTCATGGACATAATCTATGAGATGGATCCTATATGTAATTAGAATTCCAACCCAAACCCAAACCCGTAAAAATAATCCATATTTTTTGTGTTTTGTAGGATCCGTCTCATGAACTTAAAGTCCACGAGACGGTCTCATGTAAGACCACCTCATCCCTTACGCACAAGAATCATCACCATGATCAAAGACCTACCACTAAACCGAGCACTTATAGCCTTTCATTCGAACAAACAATTTAGTCTATCTTCAATATATTATCAAAGAGACATTGCATTTGAAAAATAAAATATAATAAAACATGATTCATCTTCAATCAATTTAATTGAAAAACTCAGCCACTGGGTTGTTAATATGTCATCAGGGAGCTACAGTAAAATTTATCAAATTTCTTGTCTTCTCAACTTTGAAAACTCTGCTTTGAATAAAATCAACAACAAAAAAATAAATTAAATAATGCTTGAGCTTGTTTTTCTATGTCAACAAGCCCATTAAAGAAAATATGTTTCATCCAACATGAAATATCATCATCAAGTAGCCCACCTCTTAATTTTTCCTTTAGCCATAGTACAATGTCAAATATATCTTATCAAAGTTATCCTCTTAGTCAAATTCAAAAGTGTGGAACCCATTCAATGAATTAAAGTACAAGATAAACATATTGGAATTTCAACTCTAAATAAATTATTATATATATATATATACATACACTAAATCTCAACATCATTGATTTTTTATGCAATGTGCTATATATTGCATAAGCCTATTCTCAACCCACATCTATTCTGCCACATACCAAACTATATGAATTTTTGTTTTTTACTAGAAATTATTACTCTTTCATATTGAAATTTTGCTTATCTAAAATGATTGAGATGAGGTTTGCTTTACTCTAATTTCGGTTGAGGAAAAGAAATTACCCCAATATTATTTCTTGCTTTTGCAAATGAACAAAAATAACAAAGCAGTCCCTATAAACCATAAACAAGTGGTTTAATGCAAAATGCATATACAAAAAGGAAATTAAATAATTGCACAAATTATACTAAATGAAAGATGAAATTATCATCTTTATTACGCTGAACAAACTAAGTTGTTAACATGCTAGTCTCTTCTTCACGGATGAAGGGTCATTTTTGCTTTGGACAGCTAGTCCAAGTTGGACTTCAGTTCCCGTTCACTGAGATATTCATCAATATATTGTGCACTATCATTCACATCTTAATGCTAAAAACATGAATGTAATTTTTTATGCAGTCATTTGTATCAAGCCCCTAGCGAACATATATTTCAGAATATAAGACAATTCTGCAATTAGAAGTCAATTATAAACCCGTTACTTAACGTCCACCATAAGGAGCAAATCAGGCGAAATAGTCCACAGAAGATCAATTGACGAATAATGAATCACTCAATGCCATCATCCTTAAAGGTAAATTATAACAAAAGTAGCTTGGGTTACTTTCATGCAGAGACTATGTTGGACAAAGAATCATTACAACGATATACACATATTATCTTCTGGAGGAGATGCACTTATTCATGGTTCTACATTCAAGCATAAAAAAAAACATTTAAGTGCATTGAACTTTAATATAATGCACAATCAGTGATAAACATTCTCAACATGATCCTGAGCAACTAGCAAAAAAATGCTAAGACATAACTACACTTTTAAACATTAACAGAGTTCCATTATTGGCACACGAATTCTCCATAAATGATAATGCGAGGAAGTATATTCCAAGGTAGATGTTTAGTATAATTTAGTGCTAGAATCATTATTTCCGAAAGTATGGACACCTATTCTTATAAACCAGTCGACTAGCTAGTGGAAATTCTCAGGTACAAACAAGAGAAACACAAAGATAAAACTAAACACAATAATGGACACCTCTATATCAAATTTCTAAAACAGAAAAAATAACATTTCAGAAAGACTATATATGTATATATATATATACTTGTAGAAGTACAAACAAATAAGATTTGGTTCTATTTTAGTTGGTTAATTTAAAACCCTAACACTGAATTTACTATCGATGTATACATGCACATGAATCGAATATCATACCTCACTCAAAAGATGATGGGACAATTATCATATCAAAAAGAAAAAAAACGCACATCAAACTCACATATTTATTAGTCAATCAATATATAAAATAAACGCACACCAGAATCCAACAAATTGAACCCAATAGGCAATAGCATCAAAATCTAGGGTTTACAGAAAATATTAATTGAGGAATCGAGAGTGAAACACGAAGACCAGAGATTTACCTTGATGATTCTACGAGGTAAATTGTTGGTCGCCATTGGATTGCATCTGCATTATTCTTTTCATCTATACGGCTCTTAGTTGGAGATTTTATGTTAACAAGGGTAATTTTTTCTTTGTTTTCTCTCTCTGAGAAAATGGGAAATGGTTCAGTAGTGGGAAATTTTGATTATGCTCTTTTTATTATCAATTGATTAAAAGAAAAAGAATAATGTGGGGAAATTTATGACACCCAAATTTCCAAAATTTTTCAACCAATAATGAAGGGAAATTTTCTTTAAATAAATAGTGATGGTAAAAGTTATCAATAACTAGGAAATATAGAGGTTCTCACTAATATTAACTCTTTTAGTGACGAGTTTTCCATACCCTCATTAAAATCTTATAAAACATGCTTTTAATGACGAGATTTTCATACCCTCATTAAATTTTCCTCATTATAAATTGAATTTCTTGTAGTGGTTTTAGCTATGATGGATAACCTCTGCCTCTTTCACCACTGCCAAACCTTCCCCTTTCTCGCTGCGACTCAGCTCCTCCTTTTGGAGTGTACTGTATGGGTGCTTTGGTGGTCTGCTGACTGCTCAAACTCTGCTGCTTATTAGCTGATTTACATAAGTCGAGTCCTTTCTCCCAATACTGGAAGACCACATCATGGTGGAACGCACTGGCCAGTGCTCCTTGGTTTCATTTAGTTATGAGAAACTCCCTGAGTTTTGCTCGAGGTGTAGCGTTATGGGACATTCGACTGCTTCTTGCCGTCTTAACAAATCGAGCACTTTGGCTACAGAAAGGCGTGCATCACTTATCCAGGGACGTTCCTAGGTGCCAACTACTTGCCCTAATTCTGTGCAGCAAGGGCGATCCAGGGTTCGTAAAGTTTATCGTCCTGTGCAGCAGGACAAGGGCAAGGCCGTTGATGACTCAATGGGAAATACGGGTTCGGCTATGCGTGTAGGATCTCCTACCCACGCAATAGTCACTTGCTCTACGGACATCCACCTTGATAACACTTTTGCGGCTCTTAGTCCAGTCGACTCCCAGGATCAGCAATCCACAGATTTCCAGGCCGATTATCCAGCTAGGGAGCCATCTCCCAAGGCTACTACTTCCAACACCAGCACAGTCTCCACCATTATGCCTATTACGGTTCAATATCCTTTGGGGAAGCCAATTCGAGCTCTTAGCCGTGCTTTCCGAGACATCTCATTGGACTCGGCTAAATCTAGAATTCTCCAGAGTGTTACGTCGGGTCCGTCGCCCCCAGTCCATGACATTACTATCGAACCGGAGTGCCCAGAGCCACATGAAATGGACTTTGCAGCCTACAGGAGATGGGCAGATTACGTAGATGAAGTGGGGAGGAAATTGACCAGGAGGAAATTGACTAGGAGGAAATTTCCTTGATGGTTAAAAGATTCAACAAGTTCTTCAACAAGAACTACAAAAGAAACAAAGGTGAATCCTCCAGAAGGCATTCAGCTCCCTCCAAGTCAAGGGAAGATAGGCCACCAAAGAGAGCTGAGTATCAAAAGGTCGAATATCAAAGAGCTGACAACCTAAGAAATGAGAGAGTTGACCAAAAAGTTGAAAACCTGAGTTGGAATTGCAGACAACCAGGACATTTTGCTATTGACTGTCCATATCCTGTAGTCAATAAATACAAGAATGAAGAAGAGAGAAGAGTCTTCAGAGAAAGAAGACAAGAAAAAAAAAAAAAGCAATGTTGGGCTGCTTTGAGATCTTTGAAACAAGTCAAAAGATACAACAGAGACTCGAGAAAGTAGTGAAGTGACTACTCAAGTGATTCTCGAAGAAGAAGCCTTAATCTGTCAATGGCCAAAGAACAAGATCAACTCGACCAAGAAGATGAGGTACATTCTAACTCATCTCACTCGGTTCTAGTGATAGTGATGTGACACACACACTTCATCACCCACTGATCTTTATGATTCATTAGGCAAAATGATGAAATACTTTGAGCACATTAAGTCCTCACACACACTATTAAATGAGGAAAACAATGGCCCATTTCAAAAGCCAAAACTCACAAATGACTAAGGAGGTGAGCACTCTAAGTCACATTAGGCGATGAGAACAAAGAATCAAGGCTGAAAATGCTAAACTAATAGCAGAGATAGCTACTATAGAAAAGAGAGAAAATGATCTCAAAAATGTGATTGCTTCATTCACAAAGGCATCTAAATCATTGGATGACCTTATCATGAGCCAAAAAGAATGTGAAGACAAGACAGGCATATGATTCAATTCCTTTGTGCATAGTCAAACTCCAAGAGTGATCTCGGAAAAAATATCTTCAAGTAATGAAGCATCTCAAAAATCCAAGACACCAAATGTTGCACAAACATTCATTCCAAAGCACAATCACAAAAAAGTCAAGCGGCGTTGGATATAAAGGAAAAGGAAAACAACTTGATTGAGTATCTTTGAGAGGGCACCGAGAAGAAATCCAAAGCAGAGTTCCTCAAAGAAACTCCAAACAGAAGTACTCTGTGAAGAAAAAACAGAGTTACCAGAATCCCCAGAAGTTCTATCAAAGAAACACAAATGATGGGAATGGTAGAAACTACCCAAGTCAAGCTGATTGGAATAATGTGAAATATCAACAAAGACCTATGGAATACATGCCAAAATGGCAAAGACCTAGAACTCAGCAAAGGTCATTCCAAAGGCAAAAGAGCTACCATCAGCACACATATGAACCCAAGCACTACACTCAGAAATATCACAACTACCCAAAGAAGACAATTGCTAAAACACACACACATGCATACAGACAAAAGAGACAGCTGTATGAACCTAAAGCCCCCAAGCAATTTGCCAAAGTAAATTATGATTATGGCACAGATAGATGGCAACCTCTTAGAGTCAGATCATTTGGCTATAGGTTGGTTGGATCATCTTACAACACTAACCCCTCAGGACCCAGACAAGTATGGGTATCTAAAAACTGATTTCCTTGATTGCAGGTTCAAGGAACAGCTGAGTGCCAAGGAACCTGGTACATGGATAGTGGCTGTTCCAGACACATGACATGGAACAAGAAAAATCTGTCTAAATTCAAGGAGATTAGAGGCGCAAAAGTCATATTTAGAGAAAATGAAGCTCCAGGGGAAATAAGAGGCACTGGATTCATCAATAAAAATGGATTAGAAATCACATATGTTGCTTATGTCGAAGGCCTCAACTTCAACTTGTTAAGCATCAGCCAACTTTGTGACAAGGGCTATAATGTTGGATTCAATATGGGAGTGTGCCAAATCAAAGACACTGAATCAAATGAAGTGGTGTTGCAAGGATCCAGACAGAAGAACATGTATGTGGTAGATTGGTCGACTGCCACACCAAGCACTTGTCTGCTAGCAAAGAGTCACAAATTAAATCAAGTTGGTTGTGGCACAAGAAGCTGAGTCTCCTGAA
This sequence comes from Rehmannia glutinosa, assembly GCA_016081115.2. Taxonomy (NCBI): domain Eukaryota; kingdom Viridiplantae; phylum Streptophyta; class Magnoliopsida; order Lamiales; family Orobanchaceae; genus Rehmannia; species Rehmannia glutinosa. Next base: position 66,439,385 of record CM071936.1, read on the forward strand.
TTTGAAGACAATCAACAAGCTTGCAAGGAGTAATCTTGTAGAAGGACTACCAGACTCAGTGTACAAGAAGGAAAGTGTTTGTGATGCATGCTAGATGGGAAAGCAGATCAAATCATCATTCAAAGAGAAGTCAAGTCCATCGCCAACAAGGATATTGCACCTGTTGCATATGGATCTATTTGGTCGATTGAGCGGCTAGCATAAGTGGGAATAAATACACTCTAGTAGTGGTGGATGATTATTCAAGATATACATGGACAATCTTCATGTGTAAAAAGAAGGAAACTTTGCAGAAGTTACCTCAACTGATGAAAAGAGTTCAAAATGAGAAGAGTCAAACTATTATAAAAATAAGATCTGATAGAGGAACTGAGTTTGTCAATGGAATAATAACTCGATATTGTATTGAAAATGGTATTGCTCATGAATTATCTGCGACAAGGACTCCACAAAGTGAGAATGGAGTAGCGAGAAAGAAGGAATAGAACTCTCAAGGAAGCTGCAAGAACCATATTAGCTGAAGCTGGATTACCAAAAAGATTTTGGGCTGAAGCCATCAATACTGCATGCTATACTCAAAATAGATGCATGATAAACAGACAGCTGACAAAGACTCCCTATGAAATATGGACAGGGAGAAAGCCAAATGTTGGGTATTTTAGAATATTTGGATGTAAATGCTTCATCCACAACAATGGCAAAGATAATCTAAAGGCTTTTGATGCTAAAGCTGATGAAGGTATCTTTTTGGGATACTCACCAAAAGCAAAGCCTATAAATCTTGAACAAGAGGACTATGGTCACAGAAGAGTCCATCCATGTGGTTTTTGATGAACCCAATGTAAATGGAGAAGACATTGAAGAGTTAGCTGATAAGCTGAATCAGCCAACTATGCAGAAGAGTCCCTATGTTGAAGCTGAAGCTGGAGCAATTAATCAAGATGAATATGAGATAGCTGAATCTCAAAGACAGCTGGAAAATCTGCAGCTAAGCGATGATGAGAGAGCTGCACAAGACAACACAACTGCAAGACGACTGAACCCAGCTGACTTACTCTAACCAGATGTGAGATAGCTGAGAGACCATCCACCAGAGCTAGTCATTGGAGATGTAAGAGATGGTGTAAGAACCAGATCCAGAGCTCAACAAGAAGCAATGTTCACTTGTTTTATTTCCCAAATAGAGCCAAAAGATGTGTACCAAGCATTGGATGATACTCATTGGATTCAAGCCATGCAAGAAGAGCTGAATCAGTTTGAAAGAAATAAAGTATGGGAACTGGTACAAAGACCAACCCATCAAAATGTTATTGGCACAAAATGGGTTTTCAGAAACAAGATGAATGAAGAAGGTTACGTGATAAGAAACAAAGCAAGATTGGTAGCCAAAGGGTATTGCACAGAAGAAGGAATAGATTACGATGAAACATTTGCTCTGTTGCAAGATTAGAAGCAATAAGGATGTTTCTTGCTTATGCTGCTCACAAGAACTTCACTGTATATCAAATGGATGTGAAGAGTGCATTCCTAAATAGATTGTTGGAAGAAGTATATGTTGAACAACCTCCAGGATTTGAGCAGAAGACTGTTGGAGATAAGGTGTACAAGCTCAAGAAATCTCTATATGGATTAAAACAGGCACCTAGAGCATGGTATGATACATTATCTCAATTTCTGACAGATAATGGATTCACCAAAGACAAAGTAGACAGAACACTCTTCAGAATTCAAGATGGAGAGAGTATACTGCTTATTCAAATATATGTGGATGATATCATTTTTGGATCCACAAACAAGGAGCTGTGTGATAAGTTCTCAAACCTCATGCAAGGCAAATTTGAAATGAGCATGATGGGAGAGCTGACATTCTTTCTAGGACTTCAAGTTAAACAGCTGAAGGATGGAACCTTCATAAGTCAGACAAAGTATACCAGAGATTTAATGAAGAAATTTGGTATGGAAGAGAAGTCTTCGTGAAAATACCAATGAATACATCGATCAAAATGGATATGGATGCGGATGGTAAGCTGTGGATCAAACAAGATACAGAGCACTTATTGGATCATTGCTCTATTTAACAGCAAGCAGGCCAAACATCACCTTTGCAGTAGGTGTATGTGCAAGATTCCAATATGCTCCAAAGGAAAGCCATATATGATCGCAACTAAGAGAATCTAAGATACTTGAAGGGATGCCAAGAAGTTGGTCTATGGTTTCCAAAGGAAGGTGGATTCAAGCTAATTGGCTACTCATATTCGACTATCTTTGGAAGTAGAGTTGGCGGGAAAAGTACTTCGGTACATGTCAAATGCTTGGAAACAGTTGGTTTCTGGTTTAGCAAGAAAAAACTCAATAGCCACATCCACAATCAAGGCGAGTACATAGGCTGCGGCAATCATTTGTTGTGCCCAAGTCTTATGGATAAGACAACAAGCGAGAGATTATGAAATTGAAGAAAAAGAGATTCCAATTATGTGTGATAACACAAGTGCTATTGCAATCACTCAAAATCTGTGTTGCATTCAAGAACAAAGCACATTGATGTCGATATCATTTCATAAGAGATAATGTTGAAAAGAAAGACATCACCTTGGAATACATCTCAACCGATAAAACATTAGGACATATTCACAAAGCCATTATGTGAATCAAGATTTGAAGAGCTTAAGCATGAGCTAGGGTTAATTGGTGAGTTGACACTCGAAGAAGACTCGAGAAAAGAGATGGAACGTGAAAAGATGAAAATAGAGCGAGCATGTGAATCGGCTAAGTGAATCGACCATATCGGAAAGTCACCAGATCGAGTTAGGCGACAATTTGAGTCACTATGTGAATAGAGAGAATAAGAGTTGAGTCAGCTAAGGAGTAAGCTGAGTCATTTATGAGCTAAGTGACAAAAACGCAGTCGTTTTTAATAAGCGGGAATATTTTTAAGGATGACGTCAGCGTAATAATGACAGGGACAGTCAAAAGATGCACGACAAAGCATATGATTGGATATAAATGCTGCCGCATTAAATGCAGGCAATTAAATGCTAATCGGCGTGCTAAATCTGAGCCATCGATCTTGATCAAATTTCAAAAACCGAAAGCACGTCCTTTCATAACCCATATATACCACTTTGTTCAGTTTCTCTCTCACGTTACTCAAAACTGTTCATCTCTCCAAAAGCAAAGAAAGCATTTTTCTCTCAAAACTCTACCAAATCCTCAAAGCAAGTTCGTTAAAGTTCGTTCGGTGAAAACTCAGAAAATGGCATCAACCTACGATTTCACCAAGCTAGAGAAGTAAATCCATACTGGTTCTACCATGGATTTCGAAGGGATGGTTAAACAGGTTCCGATGAAACCCTTGTGAAAAAGATTCTTTGATAAAATCGAAATGCGGGTGAAACCCATTCTCACAATGGAGTTTTAGATGACATATGTTGAAGAAGTAGCACGGCTCTACGTGAACGCCGAGTTCACGGCGACGAGGCATCAAATCCTCTTCACGGAAAGGACTTCACCATCAACTGCTTTGAAGATCTAGCGGGCACTTGTTTCTTTGCTAACAAAAAAAGTGCGAGAGATATTTGAGGTGATGTAAACTTGGGCTGCTGCATGGAAGGAAGTGGCGGACACGAATGTCTTTGCGAAGGTAGTTTACACAGCTGATAAGAAGCTGTTGAAGGACGATTATCACAAGTTGATGGATATCATCGCGAAATGTGTGGATATGAAGTTTGGAAGATTCAATCAGCTCTCCAAAATGAAGCTGATCGTCATGGCTGCGATCATGGAGGAGAATAAGGTCAACTGGGCAGAATTCTTGTACAACAGACTCTGCCAGAATGTTGGAAATAAGTCCTTCAAGGACGATGGGTCATTCGGAGGATCTTTGGGCTATACCTTGTAGTTGGCTGGTTGATGGAGGCGAAGGGTGTTCCACTCCGACTTGGAAAGTCGTTCCATGTCAATAAGAAGATGTTCCGGGCAAACCTTTCAGGAGCCCAAAGGAGAGCTTACGCCAAGCGGGCGGATACCAGCGAGGAGAATCAGCTGATCCCGAAGAAACAGCTGTTACTTCCCCTCCGAAGAAGAAATCTACCCACGCAGCTGCGAAGAAGCCAGCTGCCCCAACAGCAAAGAAGAAAACTGCACCTGCCCCTACAATCGAGTCACCTGCCCCTGCAGCCGAGGTGGAGAAGGAACCTCAAATACCTTCTCCAGCCATCAAGAAAAAGAGGACTGCCAAGCCAAGAAAGGCAGCTCCTCAAACGAAGAAAGATGCACCGGCCCCCGCTGCCCAGGAATCTGAGGAAACCATATCCGAACCATAAATTCCTCTGGTAAGGACCAAAAGAAGAAGACTCACCAAGCGTTCTGAACTTGAGAAGACAACTGAGTCTGCAACTCAGCTGGAAAAGATCTCTGAGACTGCTGGAGAAGTGCAGTCTGGAGAAGTTATTGATGAAACAACCAAGTCTGTTGAGGCCGATCAGATCGAGGTAAGTTGAAGAAGACCAGTGTGGAGCGAGAACAAGCGAGGAACAAGCGGTGAGAGAGGCTGAATCTCTCCCGACAGATTGCATCTCCACCTGCGACAGACGCTGCTGAGGGTGAAGAGCAGCAAGCTCTGCTACCCTCTATTCCTGAGAAAGGAGGACAACAAGAAGATGATGATGATGATGTGATTATGCTCTCTCCACCATATCCAGACATCCAAAATCGTATGAGAGAATGGAGGAAATGGAAGCTTAGTCGATCAAAGGAGCAGTTCGCACACCCTGAATTCATCGAGGAAGAAGAAGAATTGATGAACTTCCTCGGATTGACCACAGTGGTCCAGGCACTTGATGAAGAGAACTGCCTAGATATCTTGCAGATCTTCAAGGAAAAAGAAAAGGAGAGATTAGCAGAGGAAGCTAAAGCCCGTGAGAAGGCCAATATTTGTCCTTTCACTGGAACCACTGATCATACTCACCCTCACTTCGATGCCTTCTCAGGAAGTGATGAGGACTTGGACCCAGCTGCTGCTACTAAGGAGTTGGAAATGCAGCAAGCCACGCGGGAATCCAGGATAATGCATGAGCAACAGCTGACGGAAGGACCTGGAGAGTCTTCCAAATCTTAGCTGGAGATTGATCCATTGGGAGTGGTACAACAGATTGCCTTTGTCATTCTTGCAACAACCACTTCCCCGTTCACTCGAAAGATGGATCTAGGGGACACAGCGATGGCGGGAACTTGGGGACCCAAGTCGAGCCAACCCCTATTGAAGGTGTCTTACCACCGCCCTGCGGTTGAACACTCAAAGGAAAAAGCCGAGTCCGGAGCGAGTGACCCCAACATAAGTCACTCGGTGGTGTGCCGGTGAGGAAAAACTCCCTCCACTTGCGGCTAGGTCGGAGGATCTTTGCGAGATGACTCCACCATGAATCTTGAAGGCGAAGTGGAGAAGGAATAAGACAAAGAAACACAACAAGTTATTCTTGTGAAGCTCGGACGATTGAATCTATCTCGGCTAAAGTACCAACTCTGCCCGGTGATGCGATCGAGGCACAAGATGGTTACGCCGGGAGTTAACACTGGCAATGAAAGTGCAATCCACGGAGTTGAGACTCCTGTGGATGCCATCTGCGAAACACCCTAAGGCAGTGCGCCTGTCGAAGGGATTGCACTGAGCCCCGCTGCGCAGTTGAAACTGCGAGGGAGGTAATGAAGGCTACGGGAGGTTGAGACTTCCCTAGGTAAAACTCAAGGAGATAAGAGCATTCCTCGGACCATAATTGGCTCGGAGGAGGAAATCGATGCTCTTCATGACTCCCGGGATGATCCCGATACAACTTTCTGGGATCTGCGAGATGAAGTGAGTCTACTCAACCGAACATCACAAAGACTTCGGTGAGGGCGCTCTACCAAGTGCGAGTAAGCCAAAATTCAAAGGCTGCTCGTCAAAAGTTCAATTTTGATGATGAGCCAAGTCTTGAGACTCATCATCTTCCGATGATCTTTGATGGTGCGGTGAGGAACAACAAATTCACTTAGCGAGAATCTCACGAGGATGAAGAATCATTAAGGCAGTGAGGCTCGGTCGGTGGCCAATCATCTCACCAAGGCCCAGTGAGACCGGAGTCATCTGCGCGGCTCCCAAAGCTATGCAGCGGGCTCGACTCGGCCTGAATCATCACAAGCACGAACAACTAAATCCTCAATTCCTTATGTGCGTGATGATGTGTTTGAACAAACCTTTCCTTTCCAGATTGAGCTGCCCGACCTTGAAGAAGAAACAACCCATGAACAGTGCCATTTCAACGTTCGACCCAGATCGATCATTCCCACCGACTCCATTATCCCCATAGATTTTGATTTCAATGCTGCTTGGCCGCCAGCTGAAACCGAGATGACTGCTGAGGTACGTGAGGTATTCAAGACAATACTCGGTGAGATTGAAAATATTGAACGGCAGCAAACTTCACTTGATATGCGGTTGGACGATAGAGATGCCACCCTCACAAAGTGATTTAAGAGAAATTGTGGTACGGATAAGGAATGGTGTCGGCCAGAGATACAATGTGGCTCGAGCAGTTCGATACTTTAAGGCGTTGTACAATAAGATCTTGTCTGGAGCGCCGATAATCTTGACATGAAGAGGAGGATGCAAGAAAATATTGATAGGATGCATTCCTCTCATACCACTGAAATGGAACCTAACTGCGAGAATTTCATCGAAAAGAACTTGCGCGTGAGGAGAATATGAATGAAAAATTCAGCCTTCTTATGGCTGAAATGAAGGCTGTGGCGGCGAATCAAAAGTCACCCGCTCGAAATTTGAACAACATACTCCGCAGTGAGAATCCAAGCAAAACTCGGCTATCGGCCGCCTAGATTTCATGCTTTCGGCATGTTTCGGGGTTCCTCTCTCCTTTGATGATGCCAAAAAGGGGAAGAGAAATACCTAAAGTCATTAAAAAGTGGTGATGAGAAAGAGGAGGAAGCGATTGTTGAGAAGAAGAAGAAAAAAGCAGTGAAGAAACGAGAAGAAAGAAAAGGAAAAACAGTTGAGGGGAAGGTTCAAAAGACATGACTCTCTTTTTTTTGAAACCCCTCAACAAGGACTTGTCACAGCTGACATAATCAACAAACTTCCAGTGACTCTGCCGCTCCAACACTCTGCTGTGCCTATGTCTGAGAAGATAAAAATCGTAGAAGCGAGGGATAAAGGAGGTCGAAGGAAAAATGGATGCCCGTGTGATGGATATCTTTGAAACAATACGGAGGCATTCCAAAGGGAAGAGACACACGATGCCATTTGAGGCATCGGAAATGAGCCTAGATCGATTGATGAATTCAAAACGCTCGAATCCAAAGGATACTTGAAGGCATGTCCATGGCCCAAGCACAGGACTTGTATTGGGAAAAAGGCCTCAAGTTGTGCGAAGAAGCTAACATGCGGCCAGACTACTAGCGATCCACTCTCTGTGGTCAATCTCTTTGGAAAGAAGAAGGCTCGATATAGTACACGCCCGGAGGAAGAGGAAGAAGTAGTGGAGGAAGAGGTTTTAGACCTAGGCCTCTACCCAAAAACATTGAATACATAGATCCGGGGAAGAAAGGAGGGATCTATTGGGCTGAATTTGATGCCATAGCAAATGCGGAAGTGGCTAGGAAGAATCTTTGAGTATGTCAAAAGGATTGAAGAAGTAAATAAGAGACAAGATCGAGTTGTGGGAAGAGAGTCAACGAAGACAAGAGAAAGAAAGAGAAAAGATGAAGGCTTGCTAGAAGAGCCTACGAGAAAAAAGAAGCGGTGAAGAAGAAAAGAAGAAAGAGACCGAGGAAGGGGCAGCCAGTGAAGAAGAAGAAAAAGAAGAGGAAGCGTGCGAAGCGATGAAGTGTTGTTGTCCACCCCTTCATGTATTTTGCTATTGTAAATACATATGTATGTAAGTCTTATATACGATGAATAAGAATCAGTAATTTCTATATTCTTGCGTAGATATAGAATGCCATGTTGCTCGATATACTTTGTAAAAGGTTTGTGTAAAGGACAAGAATGTTATGATCAATAAAAAGATCGATTCTACGCATACATTCTCTGTTTCTACATTGTCTGTATGTATCTTTGCTATTTATATTTTGTATGTATGTTTTAAGTTTTGGCATCATCAAAAAGGGGGAAATTGTTGGGAAATTTATTGCTTAGATTTTGATGAATGCCATGTAAAACTTATCTTTAGGAAGTTGACACCCCATTTTCCTTGTAATTTGCATTGTAATAGATAGAAATTTGTACAAGCTAAGTCAAGTCGACTATGCTGGATATACAAGAAGTCAATCAAGATCGAAATGAAGACTCATTTGTGAAACAACCGAGTATGGCAAGAAGGATAAGTCGAACTCGGCGAAGGAGTATCACCGGGATACATTGTGTGAAGTGTCGGTCAAGTCAACTCAAGAAGCCAAGTCTCAAGTTGAAGTGACGGATGAGTCATCTATTGATTGGAAGGCGATTCAAGTCACACAGGGAAGTTAGAGAAGCTGCGATCAAGTCAAGACAACTAAAAAGAATCCGTTGCCGCACGAAGTCAAGAATATTACCTAAACAAGTAATACTTCCATGCTTTGCCATGTCTTAAAGTGCTCGATCCCGAAGCGTGCAAAAGAATAAACCAATGGGAAGCACTTTGCACCACAATGTCGAGAACACGGAAAGCTGCAAGACATTTAATACGAGGAAATGTCGGCATCAAGATCGCAACAAGACAAGCCAACGAACACAAGTAACTTTTGAAAATCAGCTATCTCTTCAACGGGCGATTTTTGAAAGTTCACTATAAAAGGCCGAGAATCTCATTGAGAGAGGTTACAGAACCACGAACATTCAAGCTATTATTCAACTCTGTGACTGCAAAATATTCTCAAGTTATTCAAGCAAATCTTCAAGCTAAATTTTGAAGGAAATCGATCCAACACTAAGTTTGTGAAGGAAAGACAACTTCAAATGTTGAAGAGGAAACTTTTAAAGAATCAAAAGGGGTCTACATTCCAAGGAGGATTGTAGAAAGGTTCAAGGTCGAACCGGTCTCAAGTTATTTGAGGGCTTCGTGATCAAATCCAAGAAGCTTGAGCAAATGAGTGAAGTAGCAAGCGCGTAGCCGCCCTGTGAAGAAGGCTAAGTCGGACGAGAAGCCACCATGTGTGACCAAGGCATCTCGGGGCCGAGTCCCAAAGGATCAAGTCATTTGTGTGATCAAGACTTTTATCCGGGTGATAACCACTTTGTACTCGATCAATACTTAGTGGATTCCTCCAGGAGTTGGAGAAGAGAGGAGTAGAAGAATTACCCCATCTTGAACCTCTATAAAAATTATTGTGTCATTTACATTTCAAAGATTTAATTTACGCATATCATTCTATATCTGGATAATTTCTTTGTCAACCGATAATTAACAAAGTGCTAAAACTAAGTGTTAAAGCAAACTTAAACCAAATTCAAGTGTGTTAAGTCTTCCATTGAAAATCTCATCACGACCAAGTTAAGGTTTAGACTAAACAATGAGTTATTCTATCAACGGCTCAATCGAGTGCTTTGAGTGGCTAACTCTGTTTGGTTAACTAACCTAGCTGTCCTCAAGGACTTAGGCTTGTGTTTTTAACTCTGTATTATTTTAAAAGGACTAAAATCGAAAAATTGGTAAGGTTTATTCAACCCCCCTTCTAAACCTTACTCACACCCCCCCTGGACCTACACTATCATTGCTTGAGTTCTTCTTTATGAATTATCTACAAGAAAATTCAAAAAATAAAAACATTAATCCTAGTAGCAAATAATAATATTCAAAGACTACAAATGTTAAGAAATATTTTAGACATTGGATGATGAATGAGCACCAACAAACGTGAATAACTTTGTTGCTTCGAAATTCCATGAACTGGTTTACAATTCATACTTTTTTTTTGAGTACAATGGGGAGAATTTGGGGAGGGGATACATGCACTCGTATAGGATCGAACCCGGGTCATTCACCCTTACAACACATATCTCAACCACTAGAGCACAAGGTTTAGAAATCATACTTGAATTCTTTATGAACCAACCTGCAAGAAAATCCAAAAACAAAAAATGTCATGGAAAGTAACACTCGAAACCTACTTGACATTCAAAGTAATTGGTAACATAATGCAAAAGCACATGAATCTACCATCATGGAATGCCATTTCTGAAAGAAGTTTATAATTGCAAGGATGATAGGCATAAGTCGATTTTGTATACTATACAACATCAATTTATAAAATGAAAATGAAACAACACTACCCCATAAAGGAAACAAATGAGCTAATCAAAATCTATCCCTTACGGCAAATACTTGTATTAGACGGTTTCATGGATATAATCTATGAGATGGATCCTATATGTAATTAGAATTCCAACCCAAACCCAAACCCGTAAAAATAATCCATATTTTTTGTGTTTTGTAGGATCCGTCTCATGAACTTAAAGTCCATGAGACGGTCTCATGTAAGACCACCTCATCCCTTACGCACAAGAATCATCACCATGGTCAAAGACCTACCACTAAACCGAGCACTTATAGCCTTTCATTCGAACAAACAATTTAGTCTATCTTCAATATATTATCAAAGAGACATTGCATTTGAAAAATAAAATATAATAAAATATGATTAATCTTCAATCAATTTAATTGAAAAACTCAGCCACTGGGTTGTTAATATGTCATCAGGGAGCTACAGTAAAATTTATCAAATTTCTTGTCTTCTCAACTGTGAAAACTTTGCTTTGAATAAAATCAACAACAAAAAAATAAAGTAAATAATGCTTGAGCTTGTTTTTCTATGTCAACAAGCCCATTAAAGAAAATATGTTTCATCCAACATGAAATATCATCATCAAGTAGCCCACCTCTTAATTTTTCCTTTAGCCATAGTACAATGTCAAATATATCTTAGCAAAGTTATCCTCTTAGTCAAATTCAAAAGTGTGGAACCCATTCAATGAATTAAAGTACAAGATAAACATATTGGAATTTCAACTCTAAATAAATTATATATATATATATATATATATATACATACACTAAATCTCAACATCATTGATTTTTTATGCAATGTGCTATATATTGCATAAGCCTATTCTCAACCCACATCTATTCAGCCACATACCAAACTATATGAATTTTTGTTTTTTGCTAGAAATTATTACTAACTTTCATATTGAAATTTTGCTTATCTAAAATGATTGAGATGAGGTTTGCTTTACTCTATTTTCGGTTGAGGAAAGGAAATTACCCCAATATTATTTCTTGCTTTTGCAAATGAACAAAAATAACAGAGCAGTCCCTATAAACCATAAACAAGTGGTTTAATGCAAAATGCATATACAAAAAGGAAATTAAATAATTGCACAAATTATACTGAATGAAAGATGAAATTATCATCTTTATTATGCTGAAAAAACTAAGTTGTTAACATGCTAGTCTCTTCTTCACGGATGAAGGGTCATTTTTGCTTTGGACAACTAGTCCAAGTTGGACTTCAGTTCCCGTTCCTTGAGATATTCATCAATATATTGTGCATTATCATTCACATCTTAATGCTAAAAACATGAATGTAATTTTTTATGCAGTCATTTGTATCAAGCCCCTAGCGAACATATATTTCAGAATATAAGACAATTATGCAATTAGAAATCAATTATAAACCCGTTACTTAACATCCACCATAAGGAGCAAATCAGGCGAAATAGTCCACGGAAGATCAATTGACAAATAATAAATCACTCAATGCCATCATCCTTAAAGGTAAATTATAACAAAAGTAGCTTGGGTTACTTTCATGCAGAGACTATGTTGGACAAAGAATCATTACATCGATATACACATACTATCTTCTGGAGGAGATGCACTTATTCATGGTTCTACATTCAAGCATAAAAAAAACATTTAAGTGCATTGAACTTTAATATAATGCACAATCAGTGATAAACATTCTCAACATGATCTTGAGCAACTAGCAAAAAAATGCTAAGACATAACTACACTTTTAAACATTAACAAAGTTCCATTATTGGCACACGAATTCTCCATAAATGATAATGCGAGGAAGTATATTCCAAGGCAGATGTTTAGTATAATTTAGTGCTAGAATCATTATTTCCGAAAGTATTGACACCTATTCTTATAAACCAGTCGACTAGCTAGTGGAAATTCTCAGGTACAAACCAGAGAAACACAAAGATAAAACTAAACACATCAATGGACACCTCTATATCAAATTTCTAAAACAGAAAAAATAACATTTCAGAAAGACTATATGTATATATATATATATACTTGTAGAAGTACAAACAAATAAGATTTGGTTCTATTTTAGCTGGTTAATTTAAAGCCCTAACACTGAATTTACTATCGATGTATACATGCGCAATCATACCTCACTCAAAAGATGATGGGACAATTATCATATCAAAAAGAGAAAAAAACGCACATCAAACTCACATATTTATTAGTCAATCAATACATAAAGAAAACGCACACCAGAATCCAACAAATTGAACCCAATAGGCAATAGCATCAAAATCTAGGGTTTACAGAAAATATTAATTGAGGAATCGAGAGTGAAACACGAAGACCAGAGATTTACCTTGATGATTCTACGAGGTAAATTGTTGGTCGCCATTGGATTGCATTTTCATTATTCTTTTCATCTATACGACTCTTAGTTGGAAATTTTATGTTAACAAGGGTAATTTTTTCTTTGTTTTCTCTCTCTGAGAAAATGGGAAATGGTTCAGTAGTGGGAAATTTTGATTATGCTCTTTTTATTATCAATTGATTAAAAGAAAAAGAATAATGTGGGGAAATTTATGACACCCAAATTTCCAAAGTTTTTCAACCAATAATGAAGGGAAATTTTCTTTAAATAAATAATGATGGTAAAAGTTATCAATAACTAGGAAATATAGAGGTTCTCACTAATATTAACTCTTTTAGTGACGAGTTTTCCATACCCTCATTAAAATCTTATAAAACATACTTTTAATGACGAGATTTTCATACCCTCATTAAATTTTCCTCATTATAAATTGAATTTCTTGTAGTGGTTTTAGCTATGATGGAGTACCTCTGCCTCTTTCACCGCTGCCAAACCTTCCCCTTCCTCGCTGCGACTCAGCTCCTCCTCTTGGAGTGTACTGTATGGGTGCTTTGGTGGTCTGCTGACTGCTCAAACTCTGCTGCTTATTAGCTGATTTACATAAGTCGAGTCCTTTCTCCCAATACTGGAAGACCACATCATGGTGGAACACACTGGCCAGTGCTCCTTGGTTCATTCAGTTATGAGAAACTCCCTGAGTTTTGCTCGAGGTGTAGCGTTATGGGACATTCGACTGCTTCTTGCCATCTTAACAATGCGAGCACTTCAGCTACAGAAAGGCGTGCATCACCTGTCCAGGGACGTTCCCAGGCGCCAGCTACTCGCCCTATTTCTGTGCAACAAGGGCGATCCAGGGTTTGTAAAGTTTATCATCACATGCGGCGGACAAGAAGGCAAGGCCGTTGATGACTCAATGGGAAATACGGGTTCGGCTATGCGTGCAGGATCTCCTACCCACGCAATAGTCACTTGCTCTACGGACATCCACCTTGATAACACTTTTGCGGCTCTTAGTCCAGTCGACTCCCAGGATCAGCAATCCACATATTTCCAGGCCAATTATCCAGCCAGGGAGCCATCTCCCAAGGCTACTACTTCCAACACCAGCACAGTCTCCACCATTATGCCTATTACGGTTAAATATCCTTTGGGGAAGCCAATTCGAGCTCTTAGCCGTGCTTTCCGAGACAACTTATTGGACTCGGCTAAATCTAGAATTCTCCAGAGTGTTACGTCGAGTCCGTCGCCCCCAGTCCATGACATTACTATCGAACCGGAGTGCCCAGAGCCACATGAAATGGACTTTGCAGCCTCCAGGAGATGGGCACATTACGCAGATGAAGTGGGTAACTCCCAATTGTCAGACTCTACAACTCACCAAATGCGTGTTTTTAACGTGCGATCGACACGGGCACCACCTCCCCCGCCGTCTCAATGAATTGCATCTTCTAGAATATCCGGGGGATTGGGAACATTGCATCTCGTAATGTTCTTAAGGCTTTATGTCTGAAACATAAACCTTCTATTTTAGCCATTTGCGAACCTAAGGTGGACATTTCATCAATTTCGGATTCTTACTGGAGTAGCTTGGGTCTCAGGTTCGTTGCTCAGTGTTTCTGAGCGAACGAGCGCCTGGATATTTGGGTCCTTTGCGATGCGAGTATTTCAGTCCAGAATCAGGTTTGGTCTTCTTCTCAAGGTCTTATTTTGCAAGTTCAATTTGGTTCTATGGTTTTCCATGTTGGTTTTGCTCATGGTTTGTGTGATCATGTTGCTCGTCGTGCCCTTTGGTTGGATCTGAGAAATTTGGGTCTTACCGATCTGCTGCTTATTGGGGATTTCAATGTCGTGTTGGGACATCATGAGCGTTCTGGCAGTGGTACTTTATCCTAGGCTTCTTGTCAGGACTTCAGGGACGTCTTGGAGGATGCAGGATTATTTGCGGTGCCGACTACGGGGAATTCATTTACTTGGTGCTCCCCCCGAAGGCCTTTATCTCTCCTTCAGGCTAAGTTGGACCGAGCCCTAGCAACTGGTCAATTTTTCTCTTTTTGGCAAGTTGTTAAGGGCTTAGTCCTTCCGCGCATTGGATCCGATCACCATCCTATATTGGTTTCTTGTTCTTCTTCCATTAGCAGGGGTCCGTCTCCTTTTCGTTTTCAGCGCATGTGGATTCATCACGATTCTTTTTGTAATATTGTTACTGCCTCTTGGACGCTCCCATGCGCGTCGCCCAATCCATTGCAATGCGTAATGTGGAAACTTAAGAGGTTGCGACAGACGATTAAGGTTTGGAATAAGGAAGTATTTGGGGACGTTAATCGTCAGGTGGATTATCAGATGGAAAGGGTCCGACAGATTCAAGCAGATATTGAATCCGAGGGTTTCACTGAGGCACGCAGGGAAATGGAATTTGAGGCGCAGGGCGCACTGTCTCGCACGTTACTTATGCAGTCCGATTTTCTTGACCCCGCTCAGCTTGGTTAAAGGATGGGGACCGCAACACGGCATTTTTCCATCGCCGTTGCCAGATTCGTAATGGACGCTCAGGGATACAGGGTTTGATGGTTGATGGTAGTTACTCAGATGACCCGGTGGTTCTTGGGAATCATATTATTTCCTTCTATACGGACCTTTTCACAGACTCAGGGCAAACGAGTTTGGATTACACTTTGGTCGACCAACTTATTTCCCCGACAGTTAGCACGGTGGATAATGCACTTTTGACGGTTATTCCTTCGAAGCCCGAGGTTAAAGAGGCGGCGTTTGATATGGGTTTGGACAGTGCTCCGGGCCCGGACGGTTTCAGTGGGAGATTCTATCAACATTTTTGGGATGTTGTTTCAGATGAGGTGGTGGCAGCAGTCCGTTACTTTTTCGTCACCACGTCCTTTCCGGTGGGATTGAATGCCAGTTTTATGGCACTCATCCCAAAGACTAAGGAGGCTAATGCGGTGGAGGACTTTAGGCCGATCGTGATGAGCAATTTTCTTTTTAAGATTATCACCAAGATTCTGGCGACCCGTCTGGGCTCTATCATTTATTCTTACTTGCCTCCTACTCAGTTTGGATTTATCCCGGGCAGGCAGATTCATGACTGTATTGCTTTGGTTTTGGAAGGGTTCAATATTTTGCAGGGACAGAATGATGCCAATATGATTTTAAAGATTGATATCTGCAAGGCATTTGATACTGTTAATTGGGGTTTTCTGATACACGTTTTACGTCGCTTTGGTTTGTCTGAGGTGTTTGTTCACCGGATTGAGATTATCCTTCAATCTTCCAGAATTTCAGTCCTTCTGAATGGGTCGCCTGTGGGTTACTTCTCTTGCTTTCGAGGGGTTAGACAGGGGGATCCATTATCACCTCTGCTCTTTTGCATCGCGGAAGATGTTCTGAGTAGATTGGTTGAGAAGGCGGTCAACAGAAATCAGCTTTAGCCTTTCCGGGCGCCTAAGCATGTAGTTTTCCCCCCGTCTATTGTGTATGCGGATGATATTGTGACTATGTGTGGGGCCTCCACGAGCAATGCACGTACTATTATCCAGATGCTCAATCTCTACGCGGACATTTCGAGATTGATTTTCAATCCTAACAAATCTAAAGCTTATTTTGGAAGCTGGGTTTCTAATCATGTGCGAGGACGTATTCAGACGATTACAGGGATGCATATGGGCACTTTCCCTACGGTCTATCTAGGCACCCCAATCTTCAAGGGTGCGCCTAAAGTTGCTAATTTACAACTGGTTTTCGATAAGATTATTTTCAAATTCAGAAGGTGGAAAGGGACTTCTCTGTCTATTGCTGGCCGCGTTTGTTTGGTGAATTCGGTGATTACCAGTTCCTTTGTGCATACGATGATGGTTTACAAGTGGCCTAGAACATTGTTACGGCAAATGGAAAAGGCCATGCGTAATTTCATCTGGACTGAAAATGTGAACTCTAAAGGGTTAGTGGTTGTTAACTGGAGTCGTTGTTGTATGGCCCGGGCGGAAGGAGGCTTGGGCGTCCGGTCCATCGTTGTCGCCAACAATGCTTTTCTTATGAAGATGGGTTGGAAGATTATGACTTTAAACTCTTTGGTTTACGAAACCCTCAGAAAGCGCTTCTTGACTTCAGATGGATCTCCACGTCGTTTGTTCATCCCCTCTTCCATCTGGAGAGGGATTCGGCCTGGATCTCGGGATTCTTGGAGGACTGCCGCTGGATCCCCGGATGCAATTCAGGCATTTTATTCTGGCTAGACAATTGGCTGGGTTACACCATTGCTGATAGGATTGGAATTCCGCAGGAGTACAGGCATTTATTTCGGATTACTTTTATGATGGGACTTGGCACTTCACTTTCTCGTTCATAGAGGCATATTTGATATGGTGCGGGACATTGTTAGAGTCCCCATCGCTCCGGTATCATCGGATACGTGGGCTTGGCTACATTCTGATGATGGGATTATCACTTCGAAGTCGGCTTACACCTATCTGCGCCCTCACTCCCCTGTCGTTCAATGGGGTTTCTGGATTTGGTCCCCTCACATTCTGGAAAGACGTTCGATTGTGTCATGGCGTGCCATCCATAATCGACTTGCGGTATTGGATGTTTTTCAATCGCAGGGTTCATTCACAGGCCCCTCGGTTTGCGGTCTTTATTGTGCTGACACGGAATCTATCGATCATTTGTTTGTCTCTTGTGTTTTTGCAGGGTCCCTCTGGCAGTGGATTTTTGAATCTTTTGATATCCATTATTTTAGGGCTTATAGCTTCAATGAATTCCTGGTGCATTTAATGAGTTTTCGTTTTAGTGAGCAGGTGGCCTTTCTTTGGCGAGTTGCAGTGTTATCCGGTATTTGGCTCATCTGGCAAATCAGAAATGACTTGACCTTCAATGACAAGAACTGGACACTGGAGGCGGCCATCCTACGCCTTCGTGTTCTAATTCTTGAGTCATCCTCCTTGGACCAAGGTTGCATGCATAATGATCAACAGGACCTTTTCATTCTCCGCAGACTTCGGGTTCCTGGGCGCCCAAGACAGGCACCAAAGATTGTACCGATTACTTGGCAGAAACCCTTGCCGGGCTGGATCAAAGTTAACACAAACGGCAGCGTCATGGGGGCGCCCGGGCGTCTCATAACTTCTGGAGTTTTTCGTAACTGCAGAGGGTTCTTTCGTGGGTGCTTTATGGAACGATGTGGTATGGGTTTTGCTTTCGAGGCGGAGTTAATGGTGGCCATGCGGGCTATTCATTACGCTTTTGCAAAGGGCTAGAATCAACTATGGCTGGAGTCGGACTCGGTCTATGTGGTGGAGTTGTTGCGGAAGTGATCCACAGGGGTTCCTTGGCGCCATCTGAGCATGTGGCGATACACTCTGCATCTTCTTCCTCAGATGAATTTGGTGGTCTCGCACATCTTTAGGGAAGGCAACCGGGCAGCGGATATTCTTAGCAAGATGTCGCATGAGGCAACGTGGTGGGGGGCACCTCCAGCAGCCATTATCTCGTCTCTTACTCAGGATTATGTTGGCCAGTATAACTATAGGTTTGTTAGCTAGTGCGTCTCGTCTTCTTGTTTCTTCTGCTTTTTGGACGCATTCTCTCATAGGGGGTACTCTTTTTCCTTCAAAGGATTTTTCCCACAAGGGTGGGTTTTACCTTCGAAGGTTTTAACGAGGCCCCAACCATTCAGCCATCTGGTCGGCTTGTGACCATTTCGTTATTATTTTAGACTTTGTTTCCAGGCTTTACTTTGGTTACCTGATCAGCATGTGATCAGGACTACTCTTTTTCATTTTTATATATTTTCTCGCATTTATTCAAAAAAAAAAAAAAAATAGATAGGATGTAGGTTGACTCAAATGCAGCCAAGTAGAATTGCAGAAGACTTGCTGAAGAAAGCATCAGAAGACTCGTAGATGAGTTCGTGAAGATTCAGCTGATTCACAACTGAGTACGTTGTCAGAAGACTCTCAACATATTATACTAGCCAAATCTTTCAGAAGACTGACAACAGGTACATCAGATGTATCTCTCAGAAGAATCAAGTATCAGTCTCAAAGGGGTAAAGCAGCTGAAGGACTAAAGTCAACTGAAGAAATTTGTTGCACTGTGTCCAAGGAAGATATACTTCGAAATCAATGAAGTACGATGTTTGACCACAAATTTCCAAGACATTTATGAAGGCAATGAGGTTCAACCTATAAGAAGCACATGCAGATTGCCACTTTCAGAAAGCTGCAGAAGTCAAAAGAATAAGGAAAGGTCAACATCAAAGCTGCAAGAAAGGACATGCTAACTGTCCAATGGTGGGATTTGAATTTGTCTATCTCTTCAATGGACAAAATTCAAATCCTCACTTAAAAGATGAGGATTTGTTAGAGAGAAATAAGAGACAAAACATAAGTGAACAAATAAGAATATGATATTAAAAGACTCTCTCTCAAGCTTACATGCAATCCTCAATCTTATTCAAGAATACTACATCCAACACGCACTTTGAAAGATTAAAGTTGTTATTTAGTTGAAGAGGAACTTTGTGAAAATAAAACTGGGTTCTACACTGCCAAAGATTGAAAGAGTGTAGTGAGGTTCAAGTTGAACCAAGGTTCTGAGTTGTAGGAGGTTGTGTGAACAAATCTTGCAAGATCAGAAAGCTGAAGTAACTAGACAACTCTCTGGTGAAGAGCTGAGTCCTAAGTTTAGATGGCTATGTGATCAAAACTATTTGGACTGCACCATTTTATAACTAAAGTGAACTGCTAATTAGTGGATTCCTATTAGAGTAGGAGAAGAGTGGAGTAGAGGAATTACCATATCTTCGAACTACTATAAATATTATATCTTTACATTCTTGCACTTATATTTCTGCACTTAATAATGCTATTTGTTTGCTATCCAAATTGTTGCATAACTCTATAAAAAACACTAATGTTGTTTAATTAAACTCAGAAGGGTGTAAGTCTTCCGCTGACTTGAAAGAAAACTGATTTTATAAGCAGTTGACATTCTTTAGCTGAGTTACTCTATCAACAACTCTTTCAAAGGAACTGTTGTGTGTTAACTCTCCTGCTGAATCTCAACCCAGTTGTCTGAGGACTTAGCTGTTTTCTTAAACTCTGATTTGCTAAAAATCAAAAAAGTGCAAAGTCTATTCAACCCCCCCCTTAGACTTTATCTGACACCCCTTGTAACCTACAAGCGGTATGAGAGTTGTTGGTTCAAAGAACCTTCTGGACTGGTTACTAAACTATATCTTCTTTTTTCCAAAAACATCAAAACAATTAGATTTTCACAGTTTTTTTAAGGAGTTATCATTATGGAAGCAAATCTAACTCGTATTCCTATATTCTCTATTGAAGAATTTGATGACTGGAAAATATGTCTGCATGCACATCTATCTACACTACATGATGAAATGTAGTTTTTCATCGAGAATGGACCCATTAAGATCAAAAAGGTAAATACAGTTGTGGCTAGGGCATCAGTTGTAGGAGATGAAGTCTAAGAACAGTTGAGGTTAATAAGCCTAGAAGTGAATGGATAAATGAGGATAGAAAAAGGCACAATCTGGATAATGTTGCAAAGGGCATTTTATCAAAATGTTGGACAAAGCCATATTCAACAAGGTTAAATCATGCAAAACGACAAAGAAAATATGGAATACAATGGCTCTAATCTGTGAAGGCACATAGCAGATTACAGAGAATAAGCTTACAATTACAGTGCAAAAGTTCAAACATTTCAAGATGATGTCTAGAGAGTCATTGGAGCAGTTAGATGCAAGATTTATAGAGATAAAAAATGAGTTATCTGCCCTTAGTAAGGAATATACACATACGGAAATGTGAATGAAAATCTTTAGAGCCCTTCCAGCTGAGTGGAAAATGAACATCATGGCAATGAGGGCATTCTGGACCTCACAAAAATGTCAAACCACAAACTATTTTCTGATCTAAAGGCCTATGAATTCGAGCTCAAGAGGAAAGGGCAGGATGAGATTGTTGCTCCCAAGAATGCTGCCCTGTAAGCAAGTGAGTCCAAATCAGTAGACTCAAAGGATATTATTGACAAGGAAGAAATTGCCCTTGATGGTTAAGAGATTCAACAAATTCTTTAAAAAGAATTATCAGAGGAACAAAAGAGAATCCCATAGAAGACATTCAGCTCCCTCTAAAGAAAAGGAGGAAAGAACACCCAAGAGAGCCGATAAAAATGTAGAAGATTTGTGCTGGAATTACAGATAGCCAGGTCACTTTGCAGTTCACTGTACTTATCCACCAGTCAACAAGTACGGAAATGAAGAAGAGAAAAGAGTTTTCAGAGAAAGAAGGAAATAAATAAATAAGGCAATGATGGTTGAGACTGAAATAGCTAAGTGCAAAGAAGCAGAAGAGTCAGACATCAGACGACAATGAAGCTGACTACTCATCTGACCCTATGGAGGATGCATTCATCTGTCTCATGGCCAAAGAACAAGAAGATGAGGTAATCCCTAACTCATCTGATTCAGATTCTGATGATAGTGATCATGACACACACACACAAAAATCATCACCCACTGATCTTTATGATTCATTAGACAAAATGATGAAAGATTTTGAACACATTAAATCTTCTCACACACTTCTAAATGAGGAAAACATCCAACTCAAATACCAAAACTCACAGTTGACTCAAGAGTTGAGTGCTCTAAGTGCTAAAGAAAAGAGTGATGAGAAGAGAGAACTGCTAAAGAGTTGAGAGCTGAAATAAAAAAGGTCAAAACAGAGTGTACTGCTTAAGAAAAGAGAGAAAAAGAGCTGAAAAATGCCATTGCATCACTCAGAAAATCGTCTAAAACATTGGATGAATTGATAATGATACAAAAGAAAATTGGAGACAATGATTGACTAGGCTTTAACTCTTTTGTGAGCACTCAAACTCCAAGACTGATATTAGAAAAAGGATACTCAAGCAATGAGGGAATTAAAATGTCTAAGACTCCATATATAGCACCCACACGTCACCAAACACATGCATATGCTGCACTTGGATATAAGGGTAAAGGAAAGAATCCAACTGAGTACTGTGAGAAGGCTGCTAAAACCAAATTCAGAAAAGTCCATCAACAAACTCCTAACAAGAAATATTCGATGGACAAACTCCTAACAAGAAATATTCTATTAAGATAAAACATAACTACCAAAAGCCCATAACTTTCAAAGAAAGAAAACATATGATAGGAATGGTACAAATTATCTAACACAAGCTGATTGGAACCCACCCATGAAACAATATATTCCAAAGGGAAACATGCCACAACAGCAAAGGCCTAAGAACCAATATAGGTCATTCGCTAGGCATGCAAATCAGCACACTTATGCACCAAGACATTATGCACATAGAGCACAATATTTCCAAAACAATCACAAGAATGCAAGTGTTAACATGCATTCACAAACATACATACAAAATAGATAGTTGTATGTAGCAAAATCACCCAAATAATTTGCTAAAATTCACTATGATTATGGAACTGAAAGGTGGAAACCCCTTAAGGTTAGATCATTTGGCCTTAAGTTAATTGGATTACCTTATAGTGTTAACCCTTAAGGACCCACACAAGTATGGGTACCTAAAGTCTGATTTCCTTGATTGCAGGTTCAAGGAACAATTGAGTGCCAAGGAACCTGGTACATGGATAGTGGCTGTTCCAGACACATGACTAGGAATAAAATTAGTATGACAAATTTCAAGGAAGAAAGAGGAGCAAAAGTTATATTTGGAGGAAATGAACCTCTAGGGGAAGTCAAAGGCACTGGATCAATCAAGAAAACTGGCTTGGAAATTAAAGATTTTGCGTATGTTGAAGATCTAAACTTCAATCTGCTGAGTATCAACCAACTCTGTGAGAAAGGCTACAATGTTGGATTCAATGGGAGTATGTCAAATCAAAGATGTTGAAACCAATGAAATTGTGCTATCTGGAATAAGGAAGAAGAATATGTATGTGGTAGATTGGTCAACTGTCACCCCAAGCACTTGTCTGCTAGCCAAAAGTACAACTAAAACAAGTTGGTTATGGCACAAAAAGTTGAGTCATTTGAATTTCAAGACTATCAGCAAGCTTGCAAGAAGTCACCTGTTTGAAGGATTACCAGATTCTGTGTATAAAAAGGAAAGTATTTGTGATGCTTGTTAGAAAGGAAAGCAAATCAATTCATCATTCAACGAAAAGACAAATCCTTCATCAACAAGAATTATACATATGCTGCATATGGATCTGTTTAGACCAGTTGAGCCGGCAAGCATAAGTGGAAAGAAATATACCTTAATGGTAGTGGATGATTTCTCAAGATACACATCAATGGCATAGCGCACCCCAAAATTTTTATGTCCCATTTTTTCTATGAAAAAAAATGAATAATTTTTATATATATGTATATATATATTTTTAAGGGGAAAAAATAGTTGAGATAGGGGGAAAAACATTTTAGGCTAGGGGTACTCATGCGGGCTGGCTATGCCCCTGATACACATGGACCATCTTCATGCGTAAAAACAAGGAAGCATGCAAAAGCTTCCTCAGCTAATGAAGAGAGTTCAAAATGAGAAGAGTCAATCCATTATCAAAATAAGATATAATAGAGGAACTAAGTTTGTCAATGAGGTTATAACTTGGTGTTGTGTAGAAAATGAGATTGCTTATGACTTATCCGCTGCAAGAACTCCTCAACAGAATGGAGTAGTTGATAGGAGAAATAGAGCACTCAAGGAAGCTGCCAGTACCATGTTAGCTGAAGTTAGGCTGCCTAAGAGATTTTGGACTGAAGCCAACAACACAACTTGTTACAATCAGAACAGATGCATGATAAACATGCAACTTTCCAAAACCCCTTATGAAATTTGGACAGGAAGAAATCCAAATGCGTGATATTTTAATATCTTTGGAACTAAATGTCTTATTCACAATAATGAGAAAGATAGTCTGACGGCGTTTGATGCTAAAGTAGATGAAGGAATATTTCTTGGACACTCATTTGAAAGAAAAACATTTAAAGTTCTAAGCAAAAACACTATGGTAACATAAGAATCGGCTCGTGTGGCATTTGATGAACCCAATGTCAGTTCAGAAGGCATTGATGAGTGAGCTGAGAAGATAAATCAGCCAACTATTCAAAAGATTCCTTATACTGGGACAACACCAAGAAGACTTGATCCTAATGAGGATGAGTTAACTGAATCTCAAAGAGAGCTGGAAAGGTTACAACTGAATCCTAATGATCAAGAAGAAGTTGCTCAAGACAGCTTAACTGCAAATTGAAACAATCCAGCAGACTTACTCAAACCACATGTGAGATGGCTGAGAGACCACCCACCTAAGTTAATCGTTGGAAATGTTAGAGAATGAGTAAGAACAAGATCAAGAACTCAACATGAAGATATGTTCACTTGTTTCATCTCACAAATTGAACCAAATGATATGTTAGAAGCTTTAGAAGACACACAATGGATCATAACAATGGAAGAAGAATTAAATCAGTTTGAAAAAAATAAGGTTTGGAAATTTTTTCAAAGACCTACTCTCCATAATGTTATTGGTACAAAGTGGGTTTTCAGAAACAAGATGAATGAAGAAGGCATTGTTGTCAGAAAACAAGGCAAGATTGGTAGCCAAAGGGTATTGCCAAGAAGAAGGTATAGATTTTGATTAAACCTTTGCTCCAGTTGCAAGACTTGAAGCAATCAGAATGTTTCTAGCATATGCTGCTCACAAGAACTTTATAGTCTATCAAATGGATGTGAAAAGTGCATTCCTTAATGGATTATTTGGGAATAAGTCTATGTAGAACAACCTCCAGGATATGAGCTGAAGACTATTAGAAATAAAGTTTATAAGCTAGAGATAACACTCTATGGATTGAAACAGGACCCCAGATCTTGGTATGATACATTGTCTCAGTTTACAAAGGAAAAGTTTGACATGACCTTATTCAGAATCTAAGATAGGGAAAGCATCTTGCTTGTGCAAATACATGTGGATGACTGTTAGGAGATTTATTTTATAGATTTTGATGATGCTTAGAAAACTTTGTATTAGAAAGTTGGGTTACCCCAATTCTATATGTAAATTCTACCTTGTAATAGATAGATAAATTAGTTGAGTCAAACATCAACTAAGTAGAATATCTTGAAAAAATTGCTCAAGAATGCGAGAGAAACCAAGCTATAATTTACGCAATCTTATTACTTGTTTTATTTGCTATCAACTTGATAATAACAAATAAAAAGTATAAGAGTTGATAAACCAAGCTTTAAAAAGGATGTAAGATTTCCGCTGTAAATCAAGAAAACTGATTTTCTAAAGGTTAACTTCATTTAGCTGAGTTACTCTATCAACAGCTCTCTCAAAGTCTGTCAGTGGTTAACTCTTCTGCTGAAGCTTAACACAACTGTCTTTCAAAAGACTTAGTTGTTTTCTTGTAATCTCTGATTTTAATAAGAATCGAAAAATTGGGTAAAGTCTATTCACCCCTCCCCCTCCCCTCTAGACTTTACTCTGTACCCCTTGGAACCTACAAGTTGTATCAGAGCGGTTGGTTCAAAGAACCTTATGCACTGGTTACTGCACTAGATCTCATTTGTTTTCAAAACATCAACACTTGAGTTTACAAAAGTTTTTCTTTAAGTTATTATCATGGAAGCAAATCTATCCCATATTCCCATGTTTACCATTGAGGAATTTGATGACTGGAAAATTCGTATGCAGGCACATCTCTTCGTACTTCATGACGAAATATGGTTTGTCATTGAAGATGTACCCATTAGAATCAGAAAGGTGAATATAGCTATAAGAGCAGTAGGAGATGATGCTGAGAGAGCTGTTGAGGTTGATAAACCCAGGAGCAAATGGACAAAAGAGGATAGAAGGAGATACAACCTGGATAATGTGGCTAAGGATATACTGTATAAAACTTTAGATAAAGCCATTTTCAACAAAGTTAAATCTTGCAGAACATCCAAAGAAATTTGGGAAAAGCTGACTCTAATATTTGAAGGCTCAAAGCAAACAAAGGAGAACAAGCTTACAGTTGCAGTTCAAAAGTTTGAGAATTTCAAAGTGATGACCAGAGAGTCATTAGTTCAACATGATGCAAGGTTTATAGAAATCACAAATGAATTGTTTGCTTTAGTCAAAGAATATATACGGAAGGAAATGTGTATGAAGATTCTGAGAGCACTCGCAGCTGAGTGGAAAATGGAAATGATGGCTCTAAGACATTACATGGATTTGACCAAGATTTCACACCATGAGCTATTCTCTGATATGAAGGCTATTGAATCCAAGTCAACTGACTCCAATGACATCGTTGACAAAGAGAAAATTGCATTGATGGTCAAAAGGTTTTACAAATTCTTGAATAAGAACTATAAGAGGAACAAAGGAGAGTCCTCCGAAGGCACCCAACACCTGCAAGGAAAAGAGGAGAGAACTCCCAAGAGAGTTGAGAAGAAAGTTGAATATTTGTGTTGGAATTGCGGACATCCAGGTCACTTTCTTTGTTGATTGTTCCTATCCACCGATCAATAAGTATGGAATGATGAGAAAAGAAAGTCTTGAGGAAAGAAGAGCGAAAGAAAAAGAAAGCAATGATGGGCTGCAGAGTCAAAAGACGACCAAGTGCCATAGACATTGAGTCAGACAATAGAGAAGCTGACTACTCATCTGATACTGAAGAAGAGGCTTTGATTTATTTCATGGCTAAAAAGAAAGAAAATGAGGTAAATTCTAACTCATTTAATTCAAATTCTGATGATAGTCATCATGATACACACACATCATCACCCATTGATCTTTATGATTCGATGGCGAAATGATGAAAGACTTTAAGCACATTAAATCCTCTGTAGGTCCCAAGGGGTGTGAGTGTAAGGTTTAGAAGGGGGGGTTGAATAAACCTTACCAACTTTTCAAATTAGTCCTTTTAAATATTCAGAGTTAATACTTCACAATTGTGTCATTGATGGACAACTAAGTTAGTTAATCGTGAGTTAGTCACTCAACAGACTCATTGAGCCGTTGATAGAATAACTCAACCTTTTTGACTAAAGACTTAACTCGATTGTGATTTGTTTTTATTGGAAGACTTAACACCCTTGAATTTGGTTAAGTTTGTTTTAATACTTGGTTTTAGCACTCGATTGATTATCAATTGGATAGCAAATTGATCGTGAGATATAAAAATAAGATGCAAAAATTAAAGTCTTTGAAATGTAAATGACACAATAAGTTTTTATAGAGGTTCGAAGATGGGGTAATTCTTCTACTCCTCTCTTCTCCAACTCCTGGAGGAATCCACTAAGTATTGATCAATATACGAGTGGTTAACGGTCCAGATACAAATGCTTGATCACACACGGTGACTTGATCCTTTGGGTCTCGATCAGGAGATGCCTTGGTCACACAAAGTGGCTTCTCGTGCGACTCGGCTTCTTCACGGGCGGTACGCCTTGCTACTACAACCCACTTGCTCAAGCTTCTTGGATTTGATCACGAAGCCCTCCAAAACTTGAGACTGGTTCGACCTTGAACCTTCCTACAATCCTTCGTGGAATGTAGACCCCTTGATTCTTCAAAAATTTCCTCTTCAACTGATTGAAGTTATCTTTCCTTCACGGTGAGTGTTGGATTGATTTCCTTCGTAATGTAGGCTTGAGGATTGATCTTGAACGATTTGAGAATATTTTTGGTTCTGATTCAAATGTTTGCTTGAATGTTCGTGGTTGAGTAACCTTCCCTCGAGTTATTCCTCGGCCTTTTATAGTGATCTTTCAAAAATCTGCCGTTGAAGAGATAGGCTTATTTTTGAAATTCACTTGTGGTCGTTAGCTTGTCTTGTTGCGATCCTTGAAATTGCCACTTCCTCGTATGAATGATTCTTTCGACTTTTGAGTTCGACCCAGTGCGATCTTCCCATTGGTTTATTCCTCTTGCACGCTTAAGGGATGAGCACTTCAAGAAAAGCGATATGGAGGTATTACTTGTTTAAGTAATTCTCTTGATTTACGTACAACGGATCTCTTTGATTATCTCGACTTGATTTGCATTTTCTTAACATCCCCAGGTGACTTGAGTCATCTTCCAATCATTGGATGACTCTTCATCACTTCAACCTTGAGACTTGGCTATCTTGAGTTGACTTGATTGATACTTCACTCACCGTGCATCTCACTGCACCTTGATCGAGTTCCGTCTTCTCTTCTTCGCCACACTCAGTGCCTCACAGCGGAGTCTTCCTTTTTGTCTCTAGTTGACTTCTTGCATGTTCAGGCATAGCTGACTAGACTCAGCTCGACCAACCCTATCTATTACAATGCAATTTACAACAAAAATGGGGTGCCAACTTCTATTCTAAGTTTTACATGGCATTCATCAAAATCTACAAAATAATTTACCCAACAATTTCCCCCTTTTTGATGATGCCAAAACTTAAAACATACAACAATTAAATAGCAAAGATACATACAGACAAATGTAGAATCACAAAATGTATGCTTAGAATCGATCTTTTATTGATCATAACATTCATGTTCTTTACATAGCTGTTTACAAAGTGTATCAGAGCTTGAATCAAAAGAAAATGTATCAGAGCTTAAGTGGACCTTAAAGTATCCATGTTGTTTTATATCTACACAAGTAGAAATTGTACAATTTTATTCAATGTACAGAAAACTTACATAGAATGTATTTACATAGTAAAATACATGAAGGGGTGGACATCAATACTTCATCTCCTTCCCTGCCTCCTTCTTTCATCTTTTTCAGCTCTGTCATCTTCTGATCTTCTTCTCTTTTTCTCATCTTCAGCCGCCTTCTTCTTTTTTCATACGCCATCCTCCGGCGACTTCATCTCTTCTCAGTCTTTCTTGTCTTTCCTCCCATAGCTGAGTTTGTCTCTTATTTTCCTCTTCAATTCTCTTCACATACTCAACATTATTCTTAGCCACTTGCAGGTTGGCTATTTCGTCAAATCCAGCCCAATAGATCCCTCCTTTCTTGCCTGGATCTATGTACTCAATGTTTTTGGGCGAGAGATCTGGAGTCTGAAACCTCTTCTCTCCACCACTGCTTCTTCCCTCTGCCTGCAGGCGTGTATTATCTTGGGGCATTCTTTTTCCCAATGAGTGACCAGCGAGTGGCGCCAGATGTTTGTTGCTGTCGGCTTCTTCACATAGTTTGAGACCTTTCTCCCAGTACAAATCCCAGGCTTGAGCCATGGACATGTTTGCGAAATAACCTTCAGATGCGAGTGTCTTGAATTCATCGACCGATCTTGGCTCGGTTCCGGCATCTGAAATGGCATAGGTGTCTCTGTCTGCTGGAATGCCTCCATGTTGTTTCAGAATATCCATAACTCGGGCATCCATCCTTCCTTCTACTTCCTTCATCACTGCTTCAACTGTCTTTCTCTTTTCAGCCATAGGTACAAAAGAGTGTTGGAGTGCGAGTCATTTTGGGAGTTTCTTTGATAATATCAGCTGTGACAAGACCTTGTTGGGGGGTTTTAGCAATCATCAAGCTCACATCTTTCGAACCTTCCCCCTCAACAGACTTCCCTTTCTTCTCTCTTATTACTTCCTCAACTGTCTTTCCCTTCACAGCTGCTTCCTCCTTCTCAGCTTCAGATCCCTTCAGCGCCTTTAGGTATTCCTCTTCCCCCTTTTTGGCATCATCAAAGGAGAGAGGAACCCCTGGAAACAAGCTAGCAAGCAAGAAGTCTAGTCTGCTGATAGTTAAGTTCTGCTTCGAATCTGCTGCGGAGTAAGATGCACGGAACTCAGAGCGGGTGGCGTTGGATTCAGCTGCTACCAACTTCATCTCAGCCATGAGGAGGCTGAATTTTCGATCCATATTCTCTTCCACACGCAGGAGCTCATTCTTATTATGTTCACGCAACAACTTTATCTCGTAGTATGAGATTCATGCATTTGTTCAATGTGCTCTTGCAATTTTGTCTTTGCATCAACATTCTCGGCCCTCCCGGACTAACAACTTGTTGAACAATGTCTGAAATATTGAGCTTGTTCCACACGCATTGTTTCTTCTTTGTTGCCACCACTCACGGATCCTGACTATTATGCCTCTCAAATCGGCGATAAGGTTGGCGTTCTGTTATCGGCCTCATGTCGGTGAGGCACGGTGCCTTTCCATTTTTCTATCTCGGCAAATAAGGCTTTGAACACGTCCCTAACCCATTTGTCACCTCTGTTTGGTGACGGCCAAGCGGCGTCAAAGTCATAGTCAATTTGGAACAATGGTGTCGATGGAATAACGGATCGTCTGTGGAAGCACTCACGATCTTTAGGCGATTCTTCGGGAGGTCGGTACCTCCGGAGAGAAGGAAATGATTCTACGAAAGGATCATCACGGGCAACTTTGGAATCTGTTCAATGATAATTGGTGCTCGTGAAGTCCCTTGTGGATTCGAACCTGCTGCGACAGGGGAGCTGCGTAGTGGACTCTATTTCATTTGTGTGTGCATTGTGAAGTCGACCCGACTTCTTGAGCCTCGATTGTCTCAATAGCTTCGTCGGTCTCGGTGGTTTTTCAAATGAGTTGACTAGTCCTCGGCCTTATCGAGCGTCATCGGGCGATGATGAGATTTCTATGGGTGGCTCATTATCAAAGTTGAATGTTTGGCGAGTAGTCTTGAGGTCGAGACTTACTCGTGGTTGGAACATCCTCGGTGAGTCTTTGGGATCGATCACAGGATGACTCGGTTTCATCGTCTCCTTCCGATCCCGAGAAAGGTTACATCGAGATTATTAAGGGAATCGTGAAGAGCACTTATCTCCTTTTACGATGGATCAATGATAGCGGGAGGGATGTTCTTGGCTTGTTTCTCTGCAGGAAGTCTCAACCTCCCGTTGGCCTTCATTACCTCTGCGATCTCAAGCTGCGGCGAGGCACTGGACATCCCTTTCGGCGATGTCGGTATGTCTTGGGGTCTTCGAGGTGGTATCCATTTGAGTCTCAACTCCATGGATTGCACTTTCATCGCCAGTGTTAACTCCCGGGCGATTCCTTCCCGTGCCTCGGCGCATCGGCGTCATTAGCTGCGAGCGATTTAGGACTTAATTTGAGACGATCACAAGCTATGCGAGCACAAATCAATGACAACTTCTTTGTGTATTAATTTGTTGTTCCTTCTCCACTTCGCCTCCGAGATGCATTGTGGAGTCACCGCAAGCATCCTCGACCTTCTGCGGTGGAGGGAGTTTCCCCTCGGTGGCACACCAGTGAGTGACTTGGAATGGGGTCACTCTTCTCCAGGACTCCCGGCTGTTCCCAGAGTATTCAAGTTGGGGCGGTGGTGAGACACCTTCATTAGGGGTTGGCTCGTTGGGGTCCCCACAATCCCGGTTTCATCGCCGATTCCTTAACACCTTCCCGAATGAGTGGGAGAGGTGGTGGCGGCGACAACAAAGATGGCAATATCTTTGCACCACTCCCATGGGGTCTATCTCGGTGTGATTTGGAGGACTCTCAGGGTCCCTCCATCATTCTTTGCTCATGAAGTATTCGGATTCTTGCATTGCTTCTTTGCATTTGCAATTCTTCTATGCGAAGAATAGGGTCTAGATCCTCATCACTTTCGATGGGGCGTCAAGGTTAAGGTGTGGTTGATCGGTGGTGCGGTGAGGGGAGATCTTTGGCCTTCTCACGTGCCTCTGCGTCTCGTTTGCTCTAGCCCGTTTGTTTTCTTTTGAATCTGCGATATATTGATGCAATTATCCTCGTCGAGGCTTGCGGCCTTTGTGTCCACCTCAAGAAATCGAAGAGTTCTTCTTCCTCGGAATGAACTCGGACTTTCAAAATGCACTCTAGATAGACTCAACTTCCATTTTCTCCACTCTCATGACGATTTTGGATGTCTGGATACAATGGAGAGTACATGATTACATCGTCTTCATCATTCTCTTCTTGGACCTCGTTTCCGGGGATTAGGGGTAGCAGACTTGTTTGCTCGACACCCTCGTAGCCTCTGTTACGAGGCGGAGACACAACCTGTCAACATGTGATTCGGTTGTCTCGGCCCGTTCCTTGTTCCTCGGTGCTCATCTCTATTTGGGTCCTCGACTTGCCTCTGCTGATCGGCCTCGGCCCAGAACTTGCGTTCATCGATCACTTCGGAGACTCTACTTCTCCAGCGAGTCTCGGAGTATCTTCTCCGGTGAGTAGCAGACTGTTTGTCTTCTCAAGCTCGAAGAGCTTGGAAAGTCTTCTTCTTCTCTTTGTTTTTACCAAAGGGATATCGCTCCACTTCCTCGGTTCATTGAAAGTAAATGCCTTAGCGAGATGTCTTAGAAGCATTTTGCCTTCCTTGTTGTGGCGATACTCTTCATCTTGATTCTTGGAGAAGGGATTAATGGTTCCTTCTCCATTGCGGGTGCGAGGGGCGGGAGACACGGCTGCGGGGCGGTGTGACTCGGCTGCGAGGGGTAGGAGCGATTTCTTTTTCTTTCTTTGCGAGGGCAACGATCTTTTTAGCAGTGCGAGGCGGCCTTTTTCTTTGGAGGAGAGGAGACAGTTGTACCTTCAGGTCAGTGATTCCCCCTCACTCGTGCTCGACCCTCTTGGCGTATGCTCTCTTACGTGCGCCGGATAGGTTTGATCGAACATCCTCTTGTTTACATGGAATGCCTTTCCATGTCGAAGAGGACTTCTTTTACTTCCATCGGCCAGCCAATCACCGGGCCGTATCTGAGAACCTCCAAATGTTCCATCCTCCTTGAAGGATTTGTTCCCAACGATTCTGGCAGAGTCTGCTTTGTAGACAAACTCAGCCCATTCACCTTTTTGCTTCAAGGATCGCGGCCATTCACGATCGAAACAGCTTTAGGCAATTTGGTCAAAAAACTGCCAAATTTGATGTCTATGCATTTGGCAACGATGTCCAGCAATTTGTGGTAGTCCTCTTTTCAATGACCTCTTGTTAGCTGTGTAGTCCACTTTTGCAGCATAGTCGGACTTGGCTACTTCCTTCCAAGCAATAGTCAGGTCGACCTCAGCTTCATGAATCTCGGCACTCCTTCCGCCGCGGCAAGCGATGTTCGGCCAAATCATTGGCGGTGATGGTGAACTTCTTTCCATGAGCGAGAGGACTTGATGCCCTCCTCATCGTGAACTTCGCGTTCACGTAGAACTATCGACCTCTTCCACATAGGTCATCAGAAACTCCAACGTTAGAAATGATTTCAGCCCAGACGTTTCCAATTTCTCAGCAATCTTCTTCACTAGGGTGTCGTCGGACCCCTATTTAACCATACCATCGAAATCCACAGTAGACCCGGTGTGGATTTGCTTTCCTAGCTTGACAAAATCATATGTAGATGCCATTTCGAGATGTTTTACGAAACGAAACTTGAAAAGCGAATCGAGGATAGATAGGGTTTTGAGAGAAAATTTTTGCTTTTACTTTCGAGAGAGAGATGAATAGTTTTTGGTAAAGTGTGAGAGAAACGGACGAAATGGTTTAAGTATGGTTCATGAAAGGACGTGCGGGTGGTTTTTGAAATTTGATCAAAATCAACGGCTTAGATCTTGCACGCCGATTTACATTTAATTTCTCGCATTTAATGCGGCACATTTATATCCAATCATAAGCTTGGTGTGCGGCTTTAGCATGTACATGTCATAATTATCTTTGGCGTCATTCTTAAAAACATTCCCGCTTAGTAAAAACGATTTGCGTTTTTGTCACTTTGCTCATGAATGACTCATCTTGCTCCTTAGCCGATTCAATCCTTCTTCTCATCTTTGCTCTCCTAGTGACTCATTTGTCGACTAACTCGATACAAGCGATTTTCCGATCACGGTGATTCACTTAGGCCCAGATTACTGAATTCGACTCTTTTTCCTCTTTTCATGTTTAATCTCTTTTCTTTGAGTCTTGTGTCGGTGTCAACTCAACTCAATTAACCCCTAACTCATGCTTGAGTTCTTCAAATCGACTCACATAATGGTTTTGTGAATATATCGATAGCCGCTATCGATTGAAATATATTCCAAGGTGATGTCTTTCTTTTCAACATGATCTCTTATGAAGTGATATCGACATCGATATGCTTTGTTCTTGAGTGCAACACGGGATTTTGAGTGATTGCAATTGCACTTGTGTTATCACACATGATTGGAATTTCCTTTTCTTCAACTTCATAGTCTCTCAAATTTGTTGTCTCATCCATAAGACTTGGGCACAACAAGCGCCCGCATCTATGTATTCCGGTTGTAGAGGTGGCCATTGAATTTTGCTTTTTGGTAAACCAGGAAATTAGCTTATTTCCAAGCATTTGACATGTGCACGAGGTGCTTTTCTGTCAACTCTACATCCGGCATAGTGGTCGAATAACCAATTAGCTTGAATCCGCCTTCCTTTGGATACCATAAGCCAACTTCTTGGCTTCCTTTCAAATATCTCAAGATCCTCTTGGCTGCGATCATGTGGCTTTCTTTTGGAGCATATTGAAATCTTGCACATACACTAAAGAAAGGTGATGTACGGCACCGCTTCTTTGTGAGATAAAGCAATGATCCATAAGTGCTCTCTGTATCTTGTTTGATCTACGAGCTTGCCATCTGCATCAATATCCATTTTGGTGATGTATTCATTGGTATTTTCACGAAGACTTCTCTTCCATACCAAATTTCTTCATTAAATCTCGGTGTATTTTGTCTGTGTAGGTCCCAAGGGTGTGAGTGTAAGGTTTAGAAGGGGGTTGAATAAACCTTACCAATTTTTCGATTTAGTCCTTTTAAATATTCAGAGTTAATACTACACAGCTGAGTCCTTGATGGACACCTAAGTTAGTTAATCAACGAGTTAGTTACTCAACGAACTCGATTGAGTGTTGATTGAATAACTCATTGTTTTGACTAAAGACTTAACTTCATTGTGATTTGTTTTATTTGTGAGACTTAACACCTTAAACTTGGTTTAGTACTTAGAGATTATCAAGTGGATAGCAAATTTATCGTGAGTTAAATAAATAAGGTGCGGGAATTAAAGTCTTTGAAATGTAAATGACACGATAAGTTTTTATAGAGGTTCAAAGATTGGGTAATTCTTCTACTCCTCTCTTCTCCAACTCCTGGAGGAATCCACTAAAGTATTGATCAATATACGAGTGGTAGCAGTCCGGGATACAAGTCTTGATCACCACGGTGACTTGATCCTTTGGGACTCGATCTGGAGATGCCTTGATCACTCGGTGGCTTCTCGTGCGACTCAACTTCTTCACGAGTAGTTGCCTTGCTACTACTGACCCACTTGCTCAAGGTCTTTGGATTTGATCACGAAGCCCTCCAAAAGCTTGAGGCGGTTCGACCTTGAACCTTCCTACAATCCTCCGTGGAATGTAGACCCCTTGATTCTTCAACAATTTCCTCTTCAACTGATTGAAGTTATCTTTCCTTCACGGTGAGTGTTGGATTGATTTTCTTCGTAATGTAGGCTTGAGGATTAATCTTGAATGATTTGAGAATATCTTAGGTTACAATTCAAATGTTTGCTTGAATGTTCGTGGTTCAGTTACCTTCTCTCGAGTCATTCCTCGGCCTTTTATAGTGATCTTTCAAAAATCTGCCCGTTGAAGAGATAGGCTTATTATTGAAAGTCACTTGTGGTCGTTGGCTTGTCTTGTTGCGATCCTTGGAATTGCCACTTCCTCGTATGAATTGTTCTTGACTTTTGAGTTACGACGGTGCGTGCGATGCTTCCCATTGGTTTATTCCTTTTGCACGCTTCGGGGTGAGCACTTGAGAAAGGTAGTATGGAGGTATTACTTGTTTAAGTAATTCCCTTGATTTACGTAAGCGGATCTCTTCGATTATCTCGACTTGACCGCATTTCCTTGCTTTCCCCGGTGACTTAGAGTCGACTTCCAATCATGGATGACTCTTACATCACTTCAACTTGAGACTTGGCTATCTTGAGTTGACTTGGTGATACTCTACTGTTGCATCCCAGTGCTCCTTGATCGAGTTCCGTCTTCTCTTCTTTGCCATACTCGGTATTTGTCTTGCGGCGAGTCTTCCTTCTAGTCTTGATTGTCTTCTTGCATGTTTAGGCATAGGCGACTTAACTCGGCTTGACCAACCTATTTATTACAATGCGATTTACAACGAAAATGGGGTGCAGTTCTATTCTAAGTTTAAATGGCATTCATCAAAATCTAAACAATAAATTTCCCAACAATTTCCCCCTTTTTGATGATGCCAAAACTTAAAACATTCAAAATGTAAATAGCAAAGATACATACGGATAGTGTATTCACGAGAGAATGTATGCGTAGAATCAATCCTTTTATTGATCATAACATTCTTGTCTTTACACAATGTTTACAAAGTGTATCGAGCACACATCTATGTCTACGCAAAAAATAGAGAATTCTGATTTATTCTGAGAAGACTTACATAAAATGTATTTACATAGTAAAATACATGAATTTTCTCATCTTGTTTGCTTTATTCTTCTTTTCATACGCCTTCCGGCGACTTCATCTCTTCTTATTCTCTCTTGTCTCTCCTCCCATTCTTTGAGTTTGTCTTTTATTTTCTTCTTCAATTCTTTTCACATACTCGGCATTGTTCTTAGCCACTTGCAGTTGGCTGCTTCGTCAAAACAGCCCGATAGATCCCTCCTTTCTTGCTTGGATCTATATAC